>JAQJVK010000020.1:5502521-6022319 GCA_035578135.1 Flexamia atlantica
TTTGTCCCTTTAACGTTAAAATTGTTTCCCATGTTGCGGCGGTTCTAAAATTGCAAACGTATTCACGCATTAGCAGTTTGTTTTAGATTTTTCTCAACGCCCTGGGCAGTTTTCGACATTTTGAAATGAAACTATACAAACCCTCGACGAAGTTTCTATCTACATAGTTTTTTCAATTTATCATCATATATTCGTAACTTATTGCCGATGTATTACTGTATTCAGTATTGTATTTTCATTTTGGCCACATTTTATCATAAGTTCCCATTGCATAGTATTCATACGTTAAATGACACATATGATATATTCCACTACACTTGTCAAAGTGGGTAGGGACTTTTAACTTCTAATAATAGAGCAAATTTTGTTTGTTCGCTAATTTAAATCTGTAATTAGATAGTGGAGGAAAATTATGCAAAATTTAGCGTGACCTCGGAATTTTAATTTAGCAGGCTGAAAATTAGTGAAGAGGTCGTAAATAAAGCTGGGATCATCATACTAAAATTCCCAAAAAACCCCACTTTCGCAACATGCCGTCATCTTGAAAAAAAACCATTTCCGGTCCGTGTTTCTCTGAACATTTTTTTGATTAACACGAAAACCATAAGAGATATGAAAAAAGTGTAAATGACTTTTTTTGTAGAAAATAAAATTTCTAATAAAATGAGTACAGGATATGTACAGGAAATATTAATTATATCTGTTGATATTATTAATTTTCTAAAATGTTGTAATTAAAATACCACTGCCATAAGGAATACATATAAAATTTGATGTAAAATATATTGCCTAGGGAACGAATCCATTTAACCTCACTGAATAATAAATCATGTCCGTAGAATCCTGATGAAAATTACAGTTATTTGCCACCTCATTCATCAAAATTGGTTCACTACAAAAGCGTGAGTAAGCTCACGAAAAATGATTCCTTTGATAACATTTGTAAAAATTCCTTAAGGAATTTCTTTTGTGCGAGCTTACGCACGCCTTTATAGTGAACCGATTTTGATGATTGAGGTGTCAAATAACTGAAATTTTTATCAGGATTCTATGTGTATAGTTTATTATTTGTTGGGGTTAAATGGATTCGTCCCCTAGGGAATGTATTTTACATCAAATTTTACATGTTTTCCTTTGGGCAGTGGTATCTGAATTACAACATTTTAGAAAATGAACAATATCAACAGTTATAATAAATACACCCTGTGCATATTTATATGTACTCATTTTATTGGAAATTTTATTTTCTACAAAAAACGTCATTTACACTTTTTTATATTTATTATGGTTTTCGTGTTAATCAAAAAAATGTTCAGAGAATGATCCCAGCTTTATTTTCCTGCACGAAGAAGAGATGTAGGAAATTTGTCGGATTCGCAACATATGCTAATTACAATAATCAGCATCAAAGGCGAGGCATAGGGCTCATTATCTAATTTATACGCCTTGTTTTTTCCACTCTTACTACGTAATAAAATAAACGAAAAGTCAACTTTTTCGATTCCTTGAATCATTACCCGAAAAAACTGTCGACTAAAATATTCTAAAATTCAAAATTGATTATCATAGTCTAGTCGCCGAGCTATGTGACCTTGAAGTAGGGTCCGTCAATTTTATGTTTGATTCTAGTACTATTTGATGTGTTGAACAAGAATACAGCGTATGCCATAGTGGCATTCTTGGGCAACTTTGAATATCGAAGGTCTAAGTTCACTGGGCCGAAACTACACAAATATCGGAAAAAAATTATTTTATCATATTCTAGGACAAACAGACAGGTTGTATTTGCTCAACTGCAGAAACTGTAACCAACAACTTTGATATGTGTCAAAAACCCAGCTGAGCAAATCGTATTTAAGCAAGGCTTGAGTTAGATTCACCTGAACAGTTTTCAACGAAAGATGAAGATTATTTACTTGGTTCTCCTCTGCTGCTGTAAGTAATATGTTGAAAGCATGCTTGAATTATGTGTTTTTCAATGTTTTGATTTAATTTTATTAAGATTCATAAATATTTAAAAAGATTATAAATCTCTCTTTGTGAAACAAATTTTTTCTAATAGTATTGCCAACACAGAATTATATAATTAAATTAAAAATATTGCCTTTTGTTATTTATTTAAAAATATTGTTGAGGTACTTCTAAAATATTTTTGCAAACTGTCATACGTTGAAGTAGCCTAAACATTTGTTGTGATTTTCAAAATCTTTCTGTGCTACTAGGGAAATCATCATCATTACTTCTTTATCGATGATCGAACAATGTAAAATGAACCTACGTGTTCGCAGACTCAAAGCTTGTCCATCACTGTGTCGATGTTAGTCATGCAATAACTCAAAAACAGTTTCACTGAACATTCATTTTAAATTTTGCAAAAAATGTTTGATAGCTAATCGAAAATGAGGATTTTGTTTGGAACTGAAGATATCATACTTTAATTGAAAAAAATCAGAAACAACCGAATTCGATGGTTTTTGTAGAATTATAATTTTTTTTAAACAGTCAGGATTGCATGATCAGAGTGATTTAAGCCAGAATGAACATTGGGACTAATTTACAAACTAAGATAAAAATCTTTAGGTAAAAATATTTAGTTTTTATTAATTTTTCAGAATGGAGCTTCACGATTGTGTTCAGTTTTGTTGAATATAGGCATTCGACAAATCATATTAAAGCTAATTCATCGCTGAACATTTTAAGACCAACCTGAATTTTACCCTGTGATTACAACCGGATATGAGAGATAAACAATCCTAAAAAAATTGATTTGAAATTGCCCTTAAGGAATGTGGGGAGGCATTGACTATCACGAGGTGCTCTTTTGATTATTTGAATACGTAGTGCATATGACGTAAGCAAGGTTTTATGATCGGTCTATTTTTCCCTTTTTAGACTAGTTAACCTGTATTTAACCTTTGGTGGCCATCTTGGGCATCATATTGGATGCGCTTCAAAAATTATAGTGATAGTAAATTTTGGGTGTTGAATGCATTTTGCATCTGAAAAAAACCGTAAGCAGATGTTTGAATCATTAGGTAATTTAAGTCAACGAATAAGGTAGATGTAGGGCAACAGGGTTTTGTCGCCATCTTGGATACCACACCTCCAGTCCAAATTTTAGTTTGGTAACAGGCAGACCCCGTATTCAGCGGGGTCGAAATGCCCTAAAAACCTTTGTTTCCCAACTGTTACGTACGCGAAATATATCTTGAATAAGTTTCTTTTTGAAAATTTCCTTGACTGTTATACACTAGGAAAGTCCCCAAACATACTAAAAATATTAACCAAAAAAAAATTAACATTGTTAATGTTTTTAAGAATTAATAAACAATCAAAAAATACCCAGTGGTTCATGATGCCTCCCTGTACATTCCTTATGGGCGATTCCCAATCAATATTTTAAGGATTGTTGAGAGAAGTAACCAAACTTGGTTCTGCTTCACGAGAGCAACGTAAGAAGCATGAAAATACTGAAAGGAATTTCAATTAATTTTAAAACAAGTAAGAAATAATTGATGTACAACCCATTTAATTCCCTTATTGAAGAAATTACCCTAGATATAATGTAAAATAATTGAATTGTAGCTTTACGTTATAACACAGCTTCGAGCTTTTTTATTAAATAGCTGAACAGTAACATTTGTCAATATACAGGAGTCCACAACAGATTCTAGACGAACGGACTGGCATGCAAGGACGAAACAAAACTTTTCCCCACTAAATCTTACCCGAGGCACAACGTAAAAATATGTTTAACCTTTTTAAAATACAGGGTGCTCTAAAAACCGTGGGTCATGGATTTGCATCTCAGATTTCTTAAAATTCAAACATATGTCATATTATACATTATTTTAAAGCTTTTATCAAGACGAACAATTTAGTGATAACAGAACTCACTTATCTATATTATTTTCAAAATTGCGGCCGTTTATGAAAAAATATTGGTATTTATGGAATATCCTAAACATCAAGAACCACTAAAGATTTTTTTGTTATGTTTGAAAATTCTCAGTCCTTGTATACCTAGCTTCAATTTGATATACGACATGCCGATATTTAAAAATAATAATTTTCGATAAATTTTATTTTTCAAAGTGCTGGTAGCACTGAAAATCAAAAATTTTAAATGGCAAAATATGTCAAATAGGATATCATTTTTAAAATCTTGCAAAATCCTTCAACTCTTCAATTTACACTCACCTCCAATCTTTATTCGTTTTGTAGTAATAACAAAATACTAAATTTTTCATACAACGCCCATGTTCAAGGGCAGATTCATTCCTAATGGATGCTAATTAACATGCATTGAATACTGCACATTTAACACGGTCGTTATATGCGAAACTGGAGTTTTTGTTTAGTACTAAAAAAAACTGTTAAAGATTGGAGGTGAGTATAAACTGAAAAGTTGTAGGTTTTTGCAAGACTTTTAAAATTATATCCTATTTGACACATGTTGTCATTGAAATGACATTTTTTCATTTAAGTGCTACCAACAATGTTTTAAGAATATTTATTTATTTTTAAATTTTGGCATTTCATATATCAAATTAAAACTTAGTTCAAAGGGACCAAGAATTTTCAATCAGAACAAAATAATCTTAAGTGGTTCTCGAGATATAGGGTGTTCCGTAAATACTAATATTTTTCACAAAAACGACGCCATTTCGAAAATAATAATGATAAGTGGGTTCTGTTTTCACCCAATTGTTCGTCCTGCTTAGAGCTTTAAAATGTTGTGTTATAAGTATTGTATGACATGGTTAAATTCAAGAAAGCTGAGATTCAAACCCATGATCCCCGGTTTTTGGAATACCCTAATATATATTATAAAAAGGTTATGTTGTTATGTTGTTTTGTTCCTTGGGTGGGGAAATGTTTTGTTTCGTCCTCGTATGTTAAGCGGTTCTTCTTTAATCTGTCGTTGACGGCGTAGAAGACACCCTGTATAAAGTAAATGAAAGAACAGCCTATAACCACGTGACCTCGCGCCAGTTCTGATATAGTTTCCAACAGTCGTCAAAGTGAAATCTACCCAACACAAAATTGTATCACATTTAACATCCCGATCCATCGCCTATGATGATGTTGCACGTGTCATTTTTCATCCGGTCCTCATTTCACCGAGCTTCTCAGTGTAGAAAGTTTCATAACTAAAAATCATTTCAAATATTTTTGATTTACAGGTTTGTTTCACGGTGTGAGAACAACCAGGAGAGGATACGCGGCCTATTCACCATACACCGTGTATACTTGTGGCAAGAAGATGACGCTGTGCTGCTGGAATTTGGGATATACTTCCTGCACATACGGCACTTGCAACTCGTGTCCCAAACTCAATGTGCGGCTCTGCTACAACGAAGCCGAGACACCTGAAGATTGTAAATTGAAATCTGATTAATCGAAGAAGAAACTGATTTGTCATTGGCAATATAGGTTATGAAAATAAGCCTGAGACGAAGTGTGAAGACTGGTTTATTTATCATCCTTACTATATTCTACTATAGGAAATGTATCGTATATATCTGGATACAAAATAATAGACTTTGGTGAGTTTATACTTTCTTCTGTCTCAAGTTTTTATATCCTATATAACCCATTCGGGTTGAAAAATCTTTATTTGAAAAGCACCTTTCAATAATCCAAAACAGCTTATTTTCTAGACTCCTATATGGAAAATCAAAGTAAAAATCCCTTGATTTTTTTACACAAACACAACAATACGGAGCTCAGCAGAAATGCAGACATTTTATGAACCTTCCATTTGAACAAATATTTCAGAAGTCACTTCACAAAAGAGCGGAGGTGTTACATGCTGTAACATGTCAAAAAGTTGAACACAAATGAATTGACAAATGACACCTGTGGGGGGCTTGACTGTTTTTTTCCATAACAATGCAATAGTTTTTGTAAAAAAAACAGGCTCATCAAAAATAATGCCAATATTATAACTGTTATGAAAAAGTATTAAAGATTACTTCACAGTTATGATAATAAAATATGTAAGAAATACCAATATATTGTCACATCTCAGTATATTTTTAAGTGCTCATAGAAAACATTGGATCCTTATAAATGTTGTTAAACATTAAAAAACTGGCACATACAGCAGGTTTAGAACTCTTAGTCGGTTGACTTGACTTATGTTGGCATCCTGTGTCCCGCAGAAGCAGCGAATCACTCTCCAACATGGGGATTTCATTGGTAGGATTTTCAAGCCTACCAATATTCATCAATGCCTTAGAAACTATGCTTCGATATAAATGCTTTTAATTAACATTTAAGGTTTGTAAAGAGGGCTATTTATCGACAGTTATGCAAAACAAAGTACAATTTTACATCTAAACATTCTGGTTTATCATAGAATACTGTATGAACAAAAATAGTTTTACGTCTAGTGGTGTAATTGTGTATATTGTTGCTATTGCTATCTACAGTTTCATGCAACTTGTTCAGTTTCACATGAAAACTTGGCTTTAAGATAAAAAGATTCGGATCAGTAAAAAAATAAATCGTTTTTGAACGAACCAAGTGAAGTGCATATATTTATTAACAGAGTAAAACATGTCTTACGACTTTAAGTTTTTAGATAAAAATTACGTAGCATAGAAAAGAGGTAGAATTGGAGGGAATGTAGAGAAAATATTTTCTTGAAAAAAAATTACACCTATCAAATCAAGGAAATCCTACATGCTACAGTTTTGTTAAATATTTTGTAAATTGTATATTCATTTCAATATTATTCTTGAAGATCAAATACTAGTTTTTTACATTTCAATCTTTTTACATGTCTTGAGAACTGATAACTTTCCTACGCAGCGCCTAGAGTTCCCTCGCTTTGTACACAAATTAAGAAAGAGTAAATAAATTGACAAGCCTTCCTAATGATGTTACGATATTATTATAATACATCAGTACGGCCTGATGAAGGAAAATAATGTCCGGATCAATTAAAGTGATAACAGATGTAACGGGCTCGAAGATGGGAACCAACCGCGTCCTTTGACTACAGCCTGCCATCTAGCCACCTACACAACTACATAAACACGACGACTAGATGTAGCAGTATGCGCCTAGCTAATCTCGACATTTTAAAAGTAACTTTACAAACCATAGCCAAGTTTCTATCCGACATCGTTATTTTTTTCAATTTGGCTTCATATATTGCCAGTTTATTACTGTATTGGCATAACGTATTGCCAGTTTATTACCGTATTCAGTATTGTATATTCATTTTAGACACCTTTCATTCTAAGTTACCCTCGCATGGTATTCATAAGTTATTTGACTCTCACGATATTTTCCACTACACTTTTCAAAGTGGATGGTGACTTATAACTTGTCACAATACAACACACTTGTTTGGTCGTACGTTAATTTAAGACAACGGAACCGTGTCGGAGTCGCAGCATCGCCCATGCTAATTACAATAATGAACGACAAAGACAACGCAGAGGAATTCTTTATCGCATTTACTCTGCATGTTGTTTTCTACATTTACGACATGATAAAATAAACCTCAAAAATCATCCTTTTTGATTCATTGAATTATATCCCAAATAGAATGTTTACTAAAATATGCTAACGTAAAAAATATTTATTATTCGCATAATAAAAAGCGATAATATTTTTTTATGACATTAGTTATTCTGCTTATTCAAATGGTCTTTACTATCAATTTTAGTTTTGCTTGGCCAACACCTGCTGCGTTAAACAGTTCGTAGAGCTGCCACGGAAGACATTTCGTGGTAGGCTGAATTATTCACGGCAACTCCATAATTAGCAGTGACATTTAGTTTGCCCGGTGTCGCTAATTGGGGCCGTTCTCCGTCAGTTTACATAACGTTGCCGGCCGCCGAACATGTATGATGGCCTACCCATTTGTTAACGTTCATCGAGATGAAATCAAACATTATAGTCTGATGTAAAATAGTGTTGTTAAATAAAAAAAAAATTTATCTCCGGCTATGGCTAGTGCGCTACTATCCGTATAGTATGATATTTTAAAGATATGATTTTGGTAAACACATAGTTTGACATCCAGCGGGACTGTAAATCAATGTTTTCAGAAAGGTACCCCCTCCTCCCCCGCGCCTTGCAACCAGCTGACTCTGCCATAGCCGGAGATATAATGCGCGAACTGTACCGTCGTTGCATGCAATATTAATAAAATTCACGTGGAAAATGTTTAGTTTTCGTGCTTGTATTAAAATAGTTGAGTTTTCCACTTTAAAGTTAATAATAATGTTCTGATGCGTTGTTTAAATTTCATCTTTTGTGACAGAATGCACACCTTCACATAAAATACTAAATTACGTAGTCTATGTTCAAGAGGTTTTAAGATAATAATTAACAAAACAAAATATTACGGTAAAAAGTAAATAATTTGACAAGTTGAAGTTATTGCGATTTAGTGGTTGTAGTGATATTTATATACCTTCAAAAACCCGTGACACACGAGCGGGACATATCTTGAAGATTCTTAAATTAGCCTAATAGGAAAATAAATTGTAATACTAGTACTTGTAATTAATTAAATAGCGTAAAAGGCAAAACAATACAGTTAATACTTTGCTTAGCTGTCATTAAATGTAATTTCAATTTTAAACACCTATAACATAATGGAAAACCCAATTGTTAATTACTTAAAAACCCTTTGAACCAAGACTCAGAAATACGACGCTTATTTCACTTGAGGCGTATAGCCTGGAAACTAGTTAATTTGGCGTGCAACCACGATATTGGCAAAGTCAATAAGCAACAAAGGAAACGCCTCCGGTAGTTTTTAACAATGTTTCAGATTCGGCTTTGTGCTTTTCACTCGAAAATTCTTTTTTCATATGTATTTGTTATTACAGTTTTTTGATGCAATACCGTGATATATATTTTAGGGACATTTATTTTATTTTTAGTCATAACTTTGCCTTAGTTTATCTACAGACGTGTACACTTTTTTTGTGCTCATGGTTGTCCGCTTTCTAAACTGATGTTAGATAGAAAAAACATCAATAGCGGAAACCGTTCCAATTTGAAATCGTTTTATAATTTTTATATTACTCCAGTATGTAATTAAATTCTCTATATCAAACGTCTTGTAATGTTATATGTTTTTTATATAGGTGTGAAAAGTATTTTCTGTTTGAAATAATGTAATCTACATTATTATATAGCGTGGATTTGTTTATGTCGCTTAAAATGTATGATGCCAAAATAGTTTTTTTTTTTAAAGGATACTGTTACCTCAGTTATCTTTTTAGCAAGTTTTCCTATATGGAAAAAGTTATTAAAAAAGTGAGCAATTTTTCGAGAACCTTTTTACTCGTAAGCAAATAATGGGCCTTAATGGGTTTGAATTTATCAGTAATGAATGGTAGTCACTTCAACACCCATTCATTGAGCACATTAAATGAAGTCAGAAAAATGTCAAAAGTGGAGTCAGACAAGGCATTGAGTGAAGTGCTGAACTCTTCATTCAGAAACACAGGCGTGACCGGGAATCTGAGTTACAGTCAGTGTCAATAAACTTGGCCCACCCCGCCCATAAACCGATATTAATTTTAGCGTTGAGCTTACGGTGCAAGTGCCGAGGTATTCGCCTCCGTCTATACGCCAAGCCACCGAAGCGGCAGATCGCTGCTTACTACACCACGTTCTTTATTAGTTCGCAACATTTTAATTAAAACTCGGTTGAAACCCAACGTTGCCAGCTTTTGTCACTGGTTTATAACGTTTTCTCATCGTCGAAGCGAACGAATTAATTAATGCGACGCTTGATACTTCAAGTTAAAGCAGTATTGCAAATGATTTTGAAAACGTGTACAGTTTGATATAATAAGTTGATTCTTAAATATCGTGTTGTTTAAATAAATTATAACTAATTGTTTCAAATATTAAGCTGCGTCACCACAACAGCGGAAGGAGGTAAGTTCCGCGTCAAGGATTCATTGGCAGTTTGTAAAGCCGGTAGTTCGCTCAGACAAGGACGACTTGCCGCAAATTAACTCGATTCTTTCAAGCAGTAATTCGTACCTGCAATAAAGCCTATGTAAGAAAAATTTCATATTTAGATTAGCCTAAGTAAATTTATGTTTAAATATTTAATGTGTAAGGAATATGGGCTGAAACTGGTGCTTTATTGTATATCATTTCTGAAATAAAGCTGATTTTGTTTTGATTTGAGTTGCCGCCCCTGAAAACAATTTCTCTTTCTTTCTATTGTGAAGATATTTTTTTTTAAATAATGATTAAGAGTAGAAAAAGGACACGGATCAGTGAAACACCTTTCTAAGATCCATCAGGGTCAGGAAAGTTGTATTAAACTCTTCAGCATTTTTTTCAACTTTTTTGCATTTTTGTATTAAATACAGTACATGTTTTGTCCTTCTATAAAAGATATTCATACAGTTAGTTAGCGTTGAATGGTTCACATAATTGAGTGCTCAGTAGAACCATCATCACTTTGGCGCCTCCTTTAAATACTGACATTGAAATCAAGAATTCGATTTGATCCTTTACTTTAAATAAAGTATTTGATTTTTAAACTCATACCAAATTGACACATGACTGGATTTCCCTTGTTGAAATCCTAACTGATGTTTATTTATTTTCTTGAACTGAGGAAAGTTACTGATAAGATGGTGAAACCCGACGTTTTATAGAGCTTCAATGGAATACTTTAAGAAAAAGAATATGCCCAATGTTTTTGTGATCGGTTTCTTAAAAGAGAAGTAGGATAGTCTGTCTTGGAAACTTCAGTGAAAATAACAAGAACGGAAACAACAGTAATAGCGAAACGTAAAACAGCTTCACATTTGGCAATCTTATTGACAGCTTACATACAACTATGCAAGAACCAACCTCCAACTCGACATGATATACATTTCGTGCGTGAGCAATGTTACAAATCAAACCTTTTAACTCGTTGATCTGCATATTCATTTTTGATCAAACGTTCGTAGCCCGGGCCTTGTTACGTTGTTCATTTGCATTTTTACGTTTGGCTGACGACCTTAATTGCATGAAAATCAATCCGTCACAAATGAGTTCCTGCTAGTGGAAAAACTCTCCTGATATTTCTACTAAAAATTACCTCATGTGGAATTATATTTTCTTTTTACTGCCGTTCTGCTGTTGTAAAATGTTACATTTTTTAAATTTATTTGATTGCCACGGATAGGATAGTTTTTGATGAAATAGTCCCAAAAGTCTTGCTTGCCCTGATTATAAATATTTGTTGTGCGGTCACCATTCATGCTACGCTTGACTTTTTTGAGTATTTCTTAAAGGAATTTAATCAAGTTTTTGTTGGTAACACCAAAATCTTAGCCGAGAACTACATATTCCACGGTCTACTGTTAGTAGGTTTTTGGAAAAAAACTAAAATTGATTGCTTCCCAGAGAGCTGGGTTGGGCGTGGTGGACCAACAATATGGCCACCTCGTCCACCCCTTGGATTTTTTCTTGTGGGGGTTTGTAAAGGACATTGTTTAGTATAGCCCGGCACCCGATTTGGAAACCCTCAAAAGAAGAATTACAAATGCTGTGATGTCTGTGACTGAAGAAATGCTGACTCGAACATGGGGTGAAATCGAGAGACGCCTAGTTGATATTCAGGCCACTAGAGGCGCTCACATAGAGGTGTAGTAACATTGTATACAGTGTACAAAACTTCAGAAGTTACTTGATCTATCTGTAAATGAAACTTTGTTCTACTATTATTTTGTTTTGTGTTATTCGGTTTCTTTATTAGGGCAAGACTTTTGGGACACCCGGTACATCCTACATTTCATTACTTATACTATTGATGTTATTGTAGTTTGTATTGTATTTTTTTCACTGCATTAATATGTTTTTTCTTGTTGCAGGTAGGTGAAACGTGTAACCACAAGTGTGTGAGTCAACTTATTGTTTCCTTGGGTATTTATTTATTACTTTTTCGTAAGAATGTATTTTTTTCCGGCAAATATTGCAATTGCTTCTCATAAAACAGTAAACACATCGTCTGAAGGATTTGAATGAGGTTTTCATTTTCTAATGTATGTTCAATGACACTTTTCGTTGAAGAGACCAATTTATATTGAATTACTGCAAAAGAGTTTACGCGCTAACGTTAATGCGTTCAACATGAATAATGAAACGTTCTCCCAATAGAAGGAAGTTTTATGTTCCTCGCCACTAATTAGTTTCTGTTTACAATTAATTGTTGAGGGACGGGTTTTCTGGTGCCTTCGCGCAGTCTTTTAATTTAGGAACGTTTAAAAATAATTTATCATTGTTCGATTCTCAGACCATAATTTTGTGCTCTTCTTTGCGGTCTCAAACCTTGTAGAGGTTAAACGCGGGGTTTCAAACATGAGGATTAAGCCAAACATAAATATAAAAAATCGGTAGGCAAATAAAAGGAAATAATTTATTGTTAAAATCAATTTCAAATTACTAGTTGGCATTTTTTAAACCTTCACTTTTGATTTTTAACTCATACGTATTTTAGAAAAGGCCTTTGTTAAAAAAATAACTATTCTTTTTCAGAAAGAGGCAAAAGATTATTTTTAGCAACAGTTGGCTAGCTTTTCATATGGAACCCATATTAAATGCCAGGTACATGAAAGAAGCTTCTTTTTGCAAAAAGGTGGCTAGATTGTAGTGCATATGTACTTTTTCCGAACATCAGGTACATAAAGCAAACTTCTAGTAAGCTCTACTTGCTGTGAATCTTTTCATCAGAATTCTCGGAAATCAAGTCCTCAAGGCTTCTCGTTGTTGGTCCAATCTCTTCTTTACGGGGCTTTATGTAACCACGTTAACTGTAATTCTGTGCTGGTTTGAAAATGTTTACGTCTACGTAGCTAATAGTTAAAAATACTGAAATCACAAATTTAGGAACAATTTTAATTTTTTTTAATTATTTAATCTTCTCCTTGCCAAAGTTATTTTGGAAGAATATTTACGAATGTATTTTAGGTCTGTTTTCGCCCTGTTTTAGAAACACAGGAAAATCAATGTTGATTTTCCATTGGCTGGTGTTGTCGTGTTTAATTGTAATCATGTAAGGCGGCGGAGCTCGGCCCTGGCTGCGGCCCTGATTGTGTTGTAATTGGTGCAATTTGTTTACTCGTAATTCCGCGAGTTAAAAACAACTTTTCCAAATATATTTTTAATTGTTTAGATAGAACAAAGTGAGTTATACTCGACTTGAAAATCACTCTTTGTGAACTAACTCCTCTTTTATTATTATTTGATGAAAATTAGTGAAATTTTAACTGCATCATATTTATACCCCGAAGATTGTTTTAATCTATAAATAAGTAGTTAATTATACGATTAAATATTAAGTTTGTTAATTAATAGCCTTCATTTAATTTTGTCGCACTTCGTTCGACGTATACGCGACATAGGAGCGTACTCTTAGTAAATATTTGACAATAATAGACGACAAAATTTGGTATTTTTTATTTACACGCTTTAGATTTCCTGTTGATGATATTTTGATCAGTATTGTTTTTGACTGCGTTGTAAAAATGTTTTTAATCCGTGAAGGGAAAAATCATTTCGCAAAAATGCACCCAACATGTTTTGTTAGTCTGTGCATATTTCCAGCATAAATAAATACAGTACCAACGTTACATTTCTTGTAAAACTGTTTGTGTGTAATGGATTCTTTTAAGTTTATTGTTAAATAAAAACTGATAATTATTTTCCTAATTTAACTTGATTCATAAAGAAAATTACACCGTATAAATGAAAGTCAATACTGATAACGGTAGAAACAATGACAAATTATATTGATAAGCAAAAAACTGCTTGGTTCAATCTGATGAAATAAACATTTAATTACAATGAAATATGCAAACGTGATAACGGATTGTGTGAACGATTTAATCATTCAAATTCACTCATTTCCATAGAAATTATTATGAAATCAAATATCAGACAATGACGTCGCATTCTTTTATCTCATGTTGAAATTTGTTCCCAACCGTTATGAATCGATTAAGCCTCTTTTGATTGGTTTGATTAATCATTCACTAATTTGATTCTTGTCTTTTTTGATTATGAGTTCCTCTTATTCCGATTGTTACGAATTAATATCTCCCTAATCATTTTGTCATGATTGCTTTCTGATTCCAATTCTGAACTGATTAACATCCGTTCAAAGATGAAAACCTCTGGTCAGTGATCGGTCAACTGCAACTGATGTCGTAGAATTACTAAGGTAAATCTTTATATTTGTAAATTTACATTGTAATAAACACTAACCTATGATTAATTAATAAAATATATCCTTTTAAATTAAAAAGGAAAAATATACTGTTTTCAGGATCTTGATGAATTACATTATTAACTAAATATGAAAGGTTATCATGATAAACCTCTTACTCAAAGAAAAAATGAGAATACAAAGAATAATAAAAATCTAGAGCTTGTTATTCCAAGGAGTAATAACATATTCTAGGAATATATTCTCGATAAATTTGCAATTTATTGGAAATGTATTTACGTGTTCGTGAGAACGTAAATCAAAGAAGGCTAATGATTCAAAATGTCCATGACATTTTATATTTAATTTTGTGATTATGTAAAAGTACCCTTTGAATCAGTGAAAGGCAGTAATGAACTTACCTTTTAAATGAATAAAGGGAATCTAGAGTTTAGGGAAAACGTTTTGTGCTGATTTGTAAAGGTTCATTGCTTAAATTTCTCTCTTGTAAACAGGAAATTATAGGGCTTGGTGAAACGTGCCCAAATTAAATTTAAATGTGAAATTTTCCTTATTCTCTTTTGGCATTTTATGTCTGTACTTTTTTACTTTGTGACTAATTTGTCCCGCTTTTCAATTTCTGTATTGCAATTGAACTATGGATGGATAACTCTAACTCAACTTCGAGCCCAGCTTCGTGTGTTTTATTTTTCTGTATCTTCTGTCTAGATCTTGGGTTACCTTTTCAAAATATCGTGGTTTGCAGGAGTCGGTTAGAAATTAGGCAAGGAAGGAAAGTGTATTTAAAATATAAATGTTATAGGCACGAAAAAAAACAAATAAAAAATTTATTCCATATATTCGTTTGGTACACTTGTTTCCTTTCCAATAAAAGGGCATGATCCCCCCATCGATTTTCATCCTCATTGAAATTTTCATATATTATGTCAATTAATATTCAAACAATTTCCGTTGGATTATAAATGCATTTTATATCCACTGTTATTTTAGGCATATTGAATTGAATATCCAAAAAATTATCTTCCTGTTTCCTATAAGCTTCACACGGGTTTTAACGAACCCATATTTACTATTACATGACGTATACTCTTGGTTTTATACTTTATTTTTATGTGTTTTCTCACCCTGTTATAATATTTAAGCAAATTTAATGTAGAACTTGCGGATGGCTACATTTATTTCTCTCAGCTTTTTCAAATGGATTTTTTTTGGAAGCCTTATTCCACTTAACGTCAAAATTAACGTGATTGGTTCGATTTAAAGTTTTTCCTTTAGTAAACTGGGTCGAGGGTGCGAATAAATTAATCCACGCATTTTATGGCAATACCAAGGCGCCCTAGTACGTTGCGGTGTACGTTGCAGTTCTGCATCACGAAAATACTAATTTGATACATTCCTGAATAGTTTCAATAGTAAAATTTTACTCTTGTTTAATTTTTCATTCCACACATTCACCATTTTTTAGTTTTCAAGGGATGAGGGTGATATTGCATATTTTCAGAACAATATTTTAAAATGAGGCTATAATTACATGACTCTGATATTAAGGAAAATTGTCGTAACCTTTTTTTCTAATTTCAACCATGTTCTCTGTTGATAGATTATGTATAATTATATTGTAATAGTAGCCCTAATCACTATAATCGTTTTATCAGTATCAGGAAGTTAGATATCTTTCAAGATAGTTACCCACACTTAAATGCTTGAACTTTAATCATTACCAACAATTAATGTTATATTGGTTGTATATTTTATCATTTTAGAAGTAGGAATGTGATGGACAAGTTGTTTTATGCAATATATTGTAGGGCCTATTTATTCCATTATTAGTTCTTATTTATTTTGAAACTTAAGTTCTTTTCTTTACCTACAAGTTCATTGAAAATAAAAATTCACTGACACTTTTTTACAGTTAAAGTGTCTCTGCGAACGACGTAAAATGTATTTTCGAATAATCGTAATATTGAGAGGCTTGAGTGTGTGGTTCAGATTCCTTAATTTCACACAAATCCAACCTGATAATTCAATAAAGTATAAACTAATGTCATCCAGAAATATGTTGTAGCAGCATGTAATACATCCAACGAAATCAATACAAGTCAGTCCCTTCAATACGCACTAATTACCCACACTAAGGTACGTGTTTAATCTCCCAGTGCCGTGTAGCCGGGGGGGGGGGGAGGGTGGGGGCAGTTCCCTAGTGCCATTTAACCACCCTGTCGGCGCTGTGATTGATGATGGGTTTATTTTACTTGGACTCCGCCCCAGACCATGATGGACGGTCTACCTACCTAACCGAACCTTCTTGTACCCAAAGCTTATGTTTCCTAAGTTTCACATCGGGTTGTTTCGATTAATGACTAATGGCCCAAACTATGATGAAAGATTGCCATTAAATTCGGTCTTACGCCTGTTGGTGGACTTTACTAATTTTGGTTTTAGCTGTTTGTTGATTTGTGTAAGATCCTTGGGGGTCTTACTTCGACTTGAAGCTCTATCCATTTCAAATCTTAAAATTGATTTTTCCCTAAAATCTACGACTATTGAAACTAAATTAATATTTCTCTACATTTCACACACACTCTTGAAACTAATGGACGAATACGTATTATAGCTCTGATGTTTATTTATGAAAAAACAAAATGTAATATTTAACTCAAAATGTAACTTGCGAACGCCCTTTCCCTTCTAGTTTTCCGGCGACCGGCAAAACGCTCCTTTATGCTCAACTCCTTTTCCTTTTCCGTATTTTCTTAACCTTCAATACAATCTTTCTTCCGATTCTCAGTGAAATTTTACCACTCTATATCCAGTAACATCTTACTCGAAAATTATTTTACTAATTTTTTTCATTTGCACAATCCGCGTTTCAGAACAGCGTTCATCAAACGCAATCAAATTCGAATTAATTCCGTCATCACGTTCCTCATTAACGATCGATGTAATTCGAACATTGTTTAAATCGCTTCGGTGTTATTTTTTACTCTTCTTTGGCGCCTCTGAAATCTCATGTATTAATCATAAGCCTTTGAGAAATAACAATCGTAATCATTATTGTAAAGTTGATTAAAATGTAAAATAAAACAGTAAAAAATAGTGAGACATGTTTTTAATATCGGTGGACTGTAAATTTTTTTTTACAAACAATTACAGAATAAATCATATGTTAAGATTACAATTAAAATTATCTGCAGTCTAGAAAATGAAATATGTGTTTTTGCACAGTTATAATGTTGTTAGTTGACATATTGCTATAGTAGTAATAGGCGTTTTTGTACTCTTTCAGTTTCCCATGATTTGAAATCAATCAAATTGTTGTTAGCAACGCTGATTGCCAGTTATCGTAGTATGTTTGTTTTTACTCTTGCAAAAAATGAATTTTATTATGAGTCAGTCATTGAAACAGACAGTTTAATCCAAAATCTCAACCAGAGGCAGTAAAAAACATAACGGGTCATTTACAGCTCCCCATCGGCCTCGCAATATGACGGGGATAATAACACTTCCCCCAACAATGACACACAACAACGCCGCCCCGACTTGTCACACATCCTTCATGCTGGTATTTTAATTTGCCTTTGTTACATTTGCCACATTTAATGACGCAATATTCATCAATCACGCGGGGATTAGATTCTTTTGTCGCGATCCGAACAAAAGTGCGAAATTACACCGCGTTACAGCAAAAAGTGATTATGGAATCAACACTGCATTGATCGCGGTTCGTTAATGTTGCGTGGAGTTCAAAGTTCTGAACCTTTACTGTGAATCTGAGACAAAGCAGCGAATTATATTCGATAAAAAACAGTAAACAAAATTTAATGATCGCATAGTGAAAATTCTGACGATTGTTTCCAAATGAATAAGATATTGATCCAGTACCGAGCATTAAAAACTGGTGTTGTTAGTTCAAGTTAAGCTTTAGTAATGATTCATGATGATTTCCTCTAGAATCGTGTTTTGAGTAATATAACAGGTTACTAACCTTGTGAATTATTGACGAATCAAGGATAGTAACCTGTCATATTATTCTTTATTATTTAATCAGATTACTTTGTTAATTATTACTGCAAAAACCCCATGATAAACTTTGTCTTAAGCCAATTAAATATTTAAAGAATTTTAAACCTTATGTCAAATTTGAATAAACACGCTGTTACAATGTTTAATAATAGATCAATCAGGCACTGTTAGATAAGACTGTGATACGACGTCGCGTGTTGGTGCAAGTTGCTGGCCTCAGGTAATTACAGACTAGACTTATCAATGTGCAAATACATCAGAGAGGCACATCAACCATCGCCTCCCCTGGCCTGTGTTGCGTTATTGATTACAAAGGTCCATCAGTCATCGACCAGTTTGTGTAAGATCAGAGTGTGATACGACGTCGCGTGTTGGTGCAAGTTGCTGGCCTCAGGTAATTACAGACTAGACTTATCAATGTGCAAATACATCAGAGAGGCACATCAACCACCGCCTCTCCTGGCCTGTGTTGTGTTATTGATTACAAAGGTCCATCAGTCATCGACCAGTTTGTGTAAGATCAGAGTGTGAAACGACGTCGCGTGTTGGTGCAAGTTGCTGGCCTCAGGTAATTACAGACTAGACTTATCAATGTGCAAATACATCAGAGAGGCACATCAACCACCGCCTCTCCTGGCCTGTGTTGTGTTGTTGATTACAAAGGTCCATCAGTCACCGAACAGTTTGTGTAAGATCAGAGTGTGATACGACGTCGCGTGTTGGTGCAAGTTGCTGGCCTCAGGTAATTACAGACTAGACTTATCAATGTGCAAATACATCAGAGAGGCACATCAACCCCCGCCTCCCCTGGCCTGTGTAGTGTTGTTGATTACAAAGGTCCATCAGTCACCGAACAGTTTGTGTAAGATCAGAGTGTGATACGACGTCGCGTGTTGGTGCAAGTTGCTGGCCTCAGGTAATTACAGACTAGACTTATCAATGTGCAAATACATCAGAAATACAGTCAACCAGCGCTTCTCCTTCCCTTGTTTTTTCTTTTTACGTAATTGATTACATATACATTAGCGTAGAAGAATCGTACGCTTGATATTCGAAGGGTCCTCTTTCTTTAAGAAATGTAATATAATATTTTAATGTTAACTAATGGTTCTAGACTTGTTCATTTTTTGCGCCTGATGTTTGGGAATCACATAATCATCTTAACCAGAATAATTATTTTCTTAGTAGTCATGAGTTAAAAAGAACACTAACCCTTAAAAAGTACACAAGCCCAACATGACATATAACCGGTTGGTACCATACTCGCCGGGTTTGACATCTCGTATGTTGGAACTCGAGCATGTCGATATATGTACTTAAGAATTGAATTGACGACAGTTTTAAAGGTGACCTTTTTTATCATTAAGAGGTTTTAGAGCCTGAAGCCGTGAACATTTTAACTGAAAACTCAGCCACACAAAAATAATGGTTTTTACTTAACCTTAAATTTTCTTACCTCTTTATACTACCTCTAAATGCACGTTTTAGAGCAACATGAAAGGACATTCTCTAAATGGAATACAAGTTTCTGCATAACCTACGCTGTAACGCGATGTAATTTCGCACTTTTGTTTGGATCGCGGCAAAAGAATCTAATCACCACGTGATTGATGAACATTGCGCCAGGCGGAGGTCATTAAACGTGGCAAAATGTAACAAAGGCAAATTAAAATACCAGCGTGAAGGGTGTGTGACAAGTCGGGGCGGCGTTGTTGTGTGTCATTGTTGGGGGAAGTGTTATTATCCCCGTCATATTGCGAGGCCGATGGGGAGCTGTAAATGACCCGTTATATTTTACATTGCTCGAGGTTGAAGTGTTGTTGGATTAAACTGGGTATTGATCATAGTTTTTGTCTGAAAAAAATTCCAGTTTTTTATTACATTATTATAACATTACATACATTATAATACTTTTTTTTGTTGATTTGTGAGAGCTTAAAAGATTATTGAACAAAAAATCAATCTACTTAAACGTATTTAATGAATGTTAAAAGGTCAAAACTTATCGAAACAGAAGAAAACAAGAACTAAATTTAGATTTAGTAAATAATTGCAACGTAGTAGTTATGGTTACTTTTAGAGGAGAGGTCCTGTGATTAATTGACTTAAGTTTAAATGTCTTTGCCTTAATATACCAAAATTACATTGTGACAAGTACACAAACTGGTCGATGACTGATGGACCTTTGTAATCAATGACACAACACAGGCCAGGGAAGGCGGTGGTTGAGTGCCTCTCTGATGTATTTGCACACTGATATGTCTAGTCTGTAGATACCTGAGGCCAGCAACTTGCACCAACACGCGACGTCGTATCACACTCTGATCTTACACAAACTGGTCGATGACTGATGGACCTTTGTAATCAATAACACAACACAGGGCAGGGGAGGCGGTGGTTGATGTGTCTCTCTGATGTATTTGCACATTGATAAGTCTAGTCTGTAATTACCTGAGGCCAGCAACTTGCACCAACACGCGACGTCGTATCACACTCTGATCTTACACAAACTGGTCGATGGCTGATGGACCTTTGTAATCAACAACACAACACAGGCCAGGAGAGGCGGTGGTTGATGTGCCTCTCTGATGTATTTGCACATTCATAAGTCTAGTCTGTAGTTACCTGAGGCCAGCAACTTGCACCAACACGCGACGTCGTATCACACTCTGATCTTACACAAACTGGTCGATGACTGATGGACCTTTGTAATCAACAACACAACACAGGCCAGGGGAGGCGGTGGTTGATGTGCCTCTCTGATGTATTTGCACATTGATAAGTCTAGTCTGTAATTACCTGAGGCCAGCAACTTGTACCAACACGCGACGTCGTATCACACTCTGATCTTACACAAACTGGTCGATGACTGATGCACCTTTGTAATCAACAACACAACACAGGCCAGGGGAGGCGATGGTTGATGTGCCTCTCTGATGTATTTGCACATTGATAAGTCTAGTCTGTAATTACCTGAGGCCAGCAACTTGCACCAACACGCGACGTCGTATCACACTCTGATCTTTCACAAACTGGTCGATGACTGATGCACCTTTGTAATCAATAACGCAACACAGGCCAGGGGAGGTGGTGGTTGATGTGCCTCTCTGATGTATTTGCACATTGATAAGTCTAGTCTGTAATTACCTGAGGCCAGCAACTTGCACCAACACGCGACGTCGTATCACACTCTGATCTTACACAAACTGGTCGATGACTGATGCACCTTTGTAATCAATAACGCAACACAGGCCAGGGGAGGTGGTGGTTGATGTGCCTCTCTGATGTATTTGCACATTGATAAGTCTAGTCTGTAATTACCTGAGGCCAGCAACTTGTACCAACACGCGACGTCGTATCACACTCTGATCTTACACAAACTGGTCGATGACTGATGCACCTTTGTAATCAACAACACAACACAGGCCAGGGGAGGCGATGGTTGATGTGCCTCTCTGATGTATTTGCACATTGATAAGTCTAGTCTGTAATTACCTGAGGCCAGCAACTTGCACCAACACGCGACGTCGTATCACACTCTGATCTTTCACAAACTGGTCGATGACTGATGCACCTTTGTAATCAATAACGCAACACAGGCCAGGGGAGGTGGTGGTTGATGTGTCTCTCTGATGTATTTGCACATTGATAAGTCTAGTCTGTAATTACCTGAGGCCAGCAACTAGCACCAACACGCGACGTCGTATCACACTCTGATCTTACACAAACTGGTCGATGACTGATGGACCTTTGTAATCAATAACGCAACACAGGCCAGGGGAGGTGGTGGTTGATGTGCCTCTCTGATGTATTTGCACATTGATAAGTCTAGTCTGTAATTACCTGAGGCCAGCAACTTGCACCAACACGCGACGTCGTATCACACTCTGATCTTACACAAACTGGTCGATGACTGATGGACCTTTGTAATCAACAACACAACACAGGCCAGGAGAGGCGGTGGTTGATGTGCCTCTCTGATGTATTTGCACATTGATAAGTCTAGTCTGTAATTACCTGAGGCTAGTAACTTCCACCAACACGCGACGTCGTATCACACTCTGATCTAACAGTGCCTGGTTGATCTATTATTAAACTTGATATTGCGTGCGTGTTCCTGTTAGGCGTAATTGTGATAACTTATCGAATTCCACTCTTATTTATTTTTTTCATACTTATCTTACATGTCCAGTATTAATTTGTATTTATTTATGTTTAGATTAATAAATATTTTCTTTAAAATGTCGTGTACATAGTTATGTTTTATAAAAAAAGACTGTTTGAACCCGCAGACGTGATGTCTTTTACTATTTACCAAAGAAGGTCTATTCAAGAAAACATTAGCTTTTCTGTTAACAATATCTTTGCATAGGAATTAAATGACAACTTTGAAAGCCAGCGGGGCGGACCCCAAGTGGAGTTTAAAAATACAAATAGGCCCATGACCATCTCTTGTATATTGGCTGTATTCTTCCAAATATAACCTTAATCGGTCCGGTATTCTCTTGTGATGGAACATCAGATTTACACACACACACGTACTCTTCTAATCTAGAATTAAAATTAATTAATTGATAATCTAAATGGTCTCCTGACTTAAGTCCCAAAAACGACCGTATTAAATTGACAAATATGCCCTATAGTCCCTTACGAATTGACGAATAAACGAAAAAACCTTGCTATCAATTCTGTATTGATGTAAAGAAATCTAAAAGTACTTTATATTTATTTCCTCAACTATAATTTATACCGTAAACTCTTTTCTTGTTTAAAATTCTAATAATCTCCCCAACATGGGCCGGCAGCAAACAATTAAGACAGGCTTTGTTGACAAATTACAAATAAAATAATTAATTTTATAGTGTGGCTGTAATTTAAACGTAAGATTCTCAATTAAATAGATTTTTCTAAGCAAAAGAGCCCCAATCTAAGCGGGTATTTTAAATAAGCCTTTAGTGTAAAGATAAGCACGCCACAACAACGCAGCGCCGCCCACGCAAACGTCCTTTGTGATCCCTTTCTGTTGAGGGGTTTTGTCAATCTCCCGTTGTTAAAATGTTTCTTACAAAGCTCCGATAAACTCGATTATTCCTTTAAGGTTTCCATTCATTTTAAACTAACCGTTACGAATAATAAAACGTTTTACGGGAAAATATAAAATTCTTTAAATAACAACAAGCAGATTGTGTTAAATTTTAATAAATTTTACAATATCTGAATAAGTATTTCTTAAACAGATGATGTAAGGTAACAAAACCGTTTTTAGGAATTACGCCTTGAAAATATTTATTTTTAACATTTAGTTTAGTTTTAAAAAGCCTAAGACGTATTATTTAAAAAACATATAACAGTTTTAAACTAATACGTACCTTGTCATTTTGAACATTTGATACATTTTTTCTTGAGTCTTGGCAACCATTTTTACCTGAAGCAATTGCAGTGTAGTGATATTCATTAGGTCAATACAGGTGATCTGACATGTTAACATTTTCTAACATCATTTTATATCTTTATTGTTCTTTATAAACAAATTTCACTTGATTTGTGTTAAATTTTGCTTATACATTTTTTAATGACAAATAAACAATTCCCGTCAGCTCCGCAGAGTAGGCCATCAGACATATTGCGTCAAGTGTATACCAGTAAGCCGTCACACACGAAGCAGCTTTAGTTGATGTTTTTCTGGAAAAAATAACTGACACACTACGTTTACCGGAGCTAAAAACCTTTATTACAACTGGCGCTGAGGATGCAAGTATCATTCCAGCTTACTGAAGTGGCGCATAACTGCAGATTGTGATGGTTGTCAGTAGATTGTGACGCCACTATTTTTTTCCTACAAAAATTAGTAATGTCACGCCACATGACGCATCACTGCACCTCTCCAATAATCAATGAAGTTGCGCGTCACTTGATATGTAAGCCCATAGGAGGTGTTGGTAAACTTATGGTGGCATAACAACAATGTGATTTGCGTTTCCAAGTGAGGTCACCGCTACATGCTGGTGTAAACCGTAGACTAGATTTATTTATTTATTTTAAATTTACATGCATACTTTACAGGTAAATCACCCAATTACAAAGATGCAGTTCACATAATTGTCCATTATTTCTCTTGGTGATGCTATTAATTTTATGCTAGTCACTATATTGAAAAATATCACAAGAACAAACGACAAACCTTAAAATATATATATATATATATATATAATATATTAGGCAAGTATAAAAATCTAATATTCAATTTTTCTCAAACAACAACGAGTAAATTAAACAATATTACAATAGCTTGATACCAATAACATAAAAAAGAGACAAAAATTAAGTAAAATTAAAAAAAAAAATAAAAAACTGCCAGGGAGAAATAATTAGACAATGAGACAATAACATCTACAACCCGCTGATGCAATTTTTTTTAAAAATAATCTCGGTGAATCTGAGAAAATGTCAATATCTACAACTGACAGTAGGCAATTATACGACCTCATCATCCGGAAAAGGGGAGAGGAACCATGAGCAAATTTGTAGCAAAGTCCACTTGAATCATTATTGTATTTTCCGATACTTGATTTTTGGGTGACTTAGTGTTGGTATGACAGTAATCCCTGGATTTTGCTCACTTTTAATGTAGGTCGGTGCTCACATTTAAATGTAGATCGGTGAGTTACCGAAGATTCCCATGTTTTCCCCGCCGGTCGGTCGCGTGTACAATCGGTGTTACCTGGGACTGTAAACACCGCGCCCGCCCACCAAGTGGTTCCCACCCCGCCCTTTTCGATTGGCCGTTTTAATAACTGGCATTTAACTAAGATTTAGGCAATTTTCTCCTAAATTTGTTAAAAACTCTGAATGCTGAATAAATTTGAAAATGTTCGCTTTTTAATTTTTTATAAAATGACCTCAGGACGGTTCGATCACGTTATTTGAATTTTTGAGTTTGTTGGTAAAATCTTGGTCATCTTCATGTTTGAAAACATAGTTCAAACATGCATGGTGGTTTTTTTAAAGGAACCCAAAACTTTATTTTATCAGTGAATGATTATTCCTCCCAAGATCCCCGGATTCGACCCCATTGTGTTATTTTATTTTGGGATACATAAAAAGTAAGGCCCAGTGGCGGCCGGCCCATAAGGACTCTCGGACGCCGCCCCCCCAGAAGATTTTCAAATATACTGAATTAAATTAATTTACATATGCATCCGACAAAGAGTGAAAAACCACTAATTTTCATTATACTGACCATTAATGATGAATTCATTTCAACTATAAGCATCGAAATATTTTGCAAAAGTATTTAGGAGTCAACTGCTGTTGCGCATTTATCTCGCGGACGCTGCCCGGAGCGTCCCAATCCTAACGCATGCTATCTTATGGCAAATCTGACGTCATTGCCGTGTTGTGTTATACGCAGTCTGGGGCAGCGTCCGAAGATGCGCGCGCACATCAGTAATCAGTGCAGCCACCACAATCTGTTTAGGGCATTAAGAAGCTCAAACTTTGCTGCCGTTATGATTGCACGATTCATGTTGGTGCAACTGTTGTTTATTCGTTTTAGTAACCATAGCAACCTACCAATCTATCTAACCTCTAAACCGTAACCTAAACGTTGAGGGATGGGAGCTAAAGTGAGGTTATTTGTTTACATTCTGTGTTTCATGTGTCTCTTTTACTCCAATGAGTCGGTAACCAGGGTTGGTGATAAGTGATTGTTATTATTTTAATAGTTAATTCAGCGGATATTGGTAGACCATGAAATTGTGAATAGCAATCAAAGGTAAGTGTAGTAATACACAAAATTCTTAATGCTCTTTTAGTAGTTAGTAGTAAGTGAGTCCTCCTGTTCATTTAACCCACCAGCCGCCACTGGTAAGGCCTACGAAAACAATTTACAGGATACTTTGATACTTTTCTTGAAATGGCGATCTACCCAGGTAGGTATTTTAAGCCAAGTATGAATGACAGATATTCACCACCTCAAAACAAACATTAAAGTTTTAAGACAAACAATTCAAACAGGTACATTGCAAAATGTGTTCAGGACTTTGATAGAGAGAACACAACTTTGTATGAATGTTAATCGTGGATTATTTGAACTCATTTTTACATGGGCATTATTCAATCTAAAAAAATGGGCTGCTTTTAGAAAGAAATCACCCTGTATAACTTCGGTAGACCATAGTTTGATCACGTTAATTTATTTATTTGAATATGTTTGAATATGTAAATTCTTGTTCAACATGTTATTATAAAATATTATCACACAAGATATATTATTATAATAGCGGCTCGTAGCGTAATTCCAGCCAAAGTCTATAATTATTGAATATTCACTTTTAATTTGACATAGAAAGTCTGCTGCCTTTTATTTCCAATGGCTCCAATTCCAACAAGTGTGAGTTTCCAGCAACCTACGGCTTTGCTGGAAACCTGTGTTTACTCGTCTGAGCTTCTTTACTATTTTCCAATAACAGAATAGACACAGGCGTCGGCCCGCGCCTCACCTTCATGGATTTAGTGTCTTGAAAAAACTTAAGCTTTCGAATGACACATAAATTGTTAGTATAGGCTTAAAAGTGTAGGAGTAGTATACCATGCATGCGAGCAGATTCAACAATATTGGGCATAAGCCTTCCCAGGGCAGTTGCACCCTTGAGGCCTTTATCGGTGGGGCGCTGAATCTGCTCATATGTATAGTACAGGAAGGCCAAATAGAAATGCCTCCTGCGGGGGGGCAGCAATAGAATAACTCCAATTGTCATGTCAATTCGATCTAGAATAACTCCAGTCGCAGCAGACCTGCGGACTTTGAGGATTCCTGAAAACATCTTTGTGGTTAATGAAAGTCCATCTTCTTTATATTTGTCCAATACCACTTACCTATCATTGCTCAGCCCAAACTGCAAGACTTAGAACCTTGGACCTTTGCATGGACGGTCTTAAGGGCGTAAGCATCCTCTAAGAACGGGTTTTTTATTTCAAAGTTTTAAGGGTTTTGGCGGGGTTGAAGTTTATAAATTTTCTTACGCAAGAGGAATGGATGATCTTTTATTTAATTTTCAATGTTCATTTAACAAGCAGGTGGTTCAGCTTCACATATGGATACGATTTTACTGCTGATTTATAATTACTTTCATAATGGTTTTATAGTTGTTTTGTTGATTTTTTAGGTGATATGTACTTTGTTAAATATATAAAAGTTAAATTTAGTTTAGTTAGTTAACTTAAAGTCGTCATTCGTTTTTGTACCTCATCTGTTTAATCATAAACTCAGTATGTGGCCCTATATTTATTTAGGCAGCGGGAGTTACAGTTTTTATCGTGAGCAAAGCCACGGGTAACTGCTAGTATATATATATATAAATGTATATTTAAAAAAAATTAAATGTATATTAAATGTATATTTAAAATGTATATTAAATAGGGAATGTTTTTATAATCATTATCACAATATTTTTATAATCATTATCACTCAAAGATATACTCAATCCTCATTTTTATCCATGATAAAACGTATTTTTTTGCATTTTGAGGCCAGTACCGTGATTTTAAGTTTTGATAAAACTGGCCCAAAAAACTTGACACTAACGTCAACCTTTTAAAAAATAGTTTATTTTACTACATAACCCGCAGCGAGTGGCATCTAGGTACTTTTTTGAATTCCCGGAATTCGCGTTCTTGATTTTGACAAATAATTAAGAATTTTCGAATTACTGCGTGGGGACTTAGCACTACGCTGCCCAATCGGTAATGCATGTAACCTAAAATTATGCGATTAAAAAAATGTTCAAACATATTTTTATTTATTTTAAATTAATGATGTTGTTACTTTTTGTTCTTAAAAAAAGTTTAATCGCAGGAGCGCAAATGATGATTATTTTATATCATATATTATTTGTGAATGATTATTTGATTTATACCTTATACAATAAGTATATGAAAGAAACCTTAGAACAAAACGATCGTTTCAAATATTCTAGACATGTTGAGGTCGACCGATACCTGATCAAATAAAAAATAAGGCCAATACTTAACTTAGCATCGATAAGGCCAGAGCTATTGGTAATGCTCGATGTTTGAATGCCTAGTATATTTGATGATGTCAGCCTTTGAGGATGTTACTGTACTTGGAAATGACGATAACTATTGTACCTCTGGCGGTGAATCTATTGAAACTGTGGTTATTACGTAGGATATGTTTAATCGCCAATACTGATCTATATTATATTGGGCCGCAGGCACTATCATGTAATAATCAATTGTTAATAATAGATATCAGTCATTTGAACTGTTGAGGATTATGTTTATCAAGCCACAAATAATCATTGCTTTTGAACCATACAGTGTTATTACGTATATGTGCGAGCTATTACGACGTTTAAAACCTAGTTTCCCCATTTTTTACCTTTAAAACTATTAATAAACGTCAATGTCCATACCAATACCATGTAATAAGTTTTTCGTTATACTGCTTCAAAAACAGATGTTTTAATGCATGTTTTCCGGACCTAAATACACTCTTTTTATTACTAGGAATTAAAAGCTGATGTACTCGATACCAGCTGACTCTTTATAGTCCTAGGACTATAAAAGTCAAAAAGTGCCGAGTACGTCGTAATAATCGAACAATATTCATTCGATTACAAATAATCGAAACATTCATCGTTATTATCGAAACATTCATTGTTGTCAGTCTAGCCTAACACAAATGAAACAGACAATCAGCTGATTGCTTCAAATTAGCAAGAACAAGACGGTGGCATCTTTTGAAGGCATCTTTAAAGGTAAACAAGCTGTAACATTTTGGTTTTCTTAAGTAGATTACGTATTGTATTGAGCAATATAACGAAAAATATAGTTCATCACACGGACCTAAAGCTGCTTTTCGTTACTAGGTCATTTTTCAACCTCGGCTTACAGCCTCGGTTGTAAAACTTGACCTTGTACGAAAAGCGTCACTTTAGGTCCTTGTAGTGAAATATACTATTAACAAATTTCCTCGGCATTTTTAACTTAATTTTAGTAGTTAAAATTATGAAATATTAAACGATTCTGTTGTAATTACACCACGTAACTAAACAGCATGTGCATTTTTTTTTTTAAGGAAGTCCTAGATAGTAATACTAATCCTAAACAAATTGTATTCAGTTTATATTTGATAAGTACGTGCTCAGAGTCTTGTAACAACCATTCAACTGAATACTTAAATTCTAAATGTTTGTTTTGTTGTTTTCAGGTAATTATTGGTGTTTTTTCCTCTAGCCTTGTAAGTATACCTAATTTTATTGTTAGTTGAAAGATTAAACACTATATATACATCAATGATTATATAAGAGGATACATTCACTTATCCGCTCATAAACCTTATGAAAATGCTTGTAATTTAATGTTTAAAAAAAGTGTAGCTAGCTCTAACTGTTTCACTTTTTTGTTCTTTAACCATAATCCCATGAAAATAATGCATAATATAATTGTGTCATAAGACGACATAGTGTAAACATTAACAGTGTTAATTTAAAAGGTACAGTATACAGTTGTAAATAAGGAAAATTTGAACGTAGATTTGAAATGAAATCGAAAAATTTTTACATTTGTTATGCTTTGTACCAAAGAAAATTTATTTGTTAATGTTTTCCTCTGTTTATAAGTAAAAACAGGTTTATATTACCTCAGTCTAACAGCTTTTAGTAAATCCACATGGACTACCGGTTTCAGAACATTATAATTCCATCTTCAGGTCGACTTCAACAAAAACCAAACTTGAACATGAATTCATTGTCACTAGTTAAAATACACATAAAACATTATAAACACGACGAAAAAAACATTTAAAATAGTGCTCTTTAATTTAATTTGATGTGTACCGGCCGGTAGGTGAGCACTGACTCAGTCAGTTTGAGTCAGTGCTCACCTACCGGCCGGTACACATCAAATTAAATTAAAGTGCACTATTTGAAATGTTTTTTTCGACGTGTTTTTAAATGTTTTATGTGTATTTTAACTAGTGACAATGAACGCATGTTCAAGTTTGGTTTTTGTTGAAGTCGACCTGAAGATAGAATTATAATGTTCTGAAACCGGTAGTCCATGTGGATTTACTAAAAGCTGTTAGACTGAGGTAATATAAACCTGTTTTTATTGTCATATCAGCTTTGGAGGCTATTTAATATGAACTGTTTATAAGATTGTCTCCGGAAGGAAAGGGATCATTCCTGTCCCGGCCCATTATCTGTGTACAAAATTACGTAAGGGAAAGTTTTGCGCCGATATTTTGGGCGTTCAGAAGGTCGCAGGATAATGGGACAGGGCTCAATTAAAGGTCTCGATGTCAGAGACGCGGGAAAAATACAGAAATCGCTTGAAATTCACCAGAAAACGAGAAATAACGTAATTTATCTGCCATTGAAAAGCATTGGAATTTAAAACTTCTGCTTTGTTTACATAAAACATTTGATGCTGATACTTGATTCGAAAACAAATGCTGGTTAATATCAACTTAATTTGGTGGATCTAAAAGCCAGTTTTCTATTAAAGTATTTGGTTCTATAATAAAGAAGGAATATGCTTAGGGGCATTTAGCCCTTTCAAGCCTCTAGTTTTATTTTAAAAGCTTAAGTTTCTTTAACAGTAGAAACTCATACATCGTGTTGAGTGTTGAGTTCAGACTAAAAGAACTCGGTAAATACAACTTATATACCTATACAAATTCATAAAATGCGTCTTCATTTGTAGAACTATAAAACAATAAATGCGAGAGAAATGATGAATTGTTTTAAATAACACTTTATACCAATATCAAGGGAGTGGACTTCAGCGAATTCTCAGGGCTGAAACATTAAAACGTTTGCCCTAACACACGTATGAAACAATGAGATTTCACTCTGGAGGGAACTGTCCACCAACGCATTACCGGCGAGTTATATGTCGGCTTGGAAACGCAAAGCTCTAAACGCTTTTGTTATAACACCTGGTTATGGAGATAGAAACTTGGATACATAGCGAGTTGTGTGAAATAATCAGCTTTAAACATTCAACGATGGATGGATGTATGTGTGTCTGTGTGGATGTAAACAAAGGTATAAACCCGTGGTATCTCCAGGCGTATTTTTCGTTTTTTTGAATTTTTGTTTTTTAAGGGTATTTACCCCATAAAAACCCATAAAAAATGACAAAAATCCAAATTTATCAAAAACGGCTCTAACAATTTTGATAAAAATTTCATGGTTTTTAGTGCTTAGGATGACAAATAAAATGACACCACCCGCATGTCTGTAAAAATTCAGGTTCAGAAGTTATGGGGGTTTAAGAGTAAAAAAATTCATATTTTTCAAATTTAACAAAATTTGTAACTTTTAAAGAAAATATACTTGCAACCATTAAATTTGGCTTCAAAAACTAAATAATGCAGTACTTTGAATCATTAGTCTACGTCGACTGGTTACAAAGATAATTGATATTTTAGTTTGGCGGTAAATGCAGTACGTTGTCCAATGTTATTCTTATGGCAAATATTCAAAAACCGATATCTCTGTTATTTACTAACCGATTTTGATAAAATTTGGTATATATTTGTGTGATGATTAATTAATTTTATTTTAATTTGTTTTATTTTACTTTAAACGTTTTCTGGTTTTAAATGACTTGAAGGGAGAAAGTATGTGTCAGTTTCCTGATACCGTTTATTATCAAAGCAATAGAAAGTAGATGATTTTTTTATACGGGGTTTAAACATGTTTGAGTGAGTTGATGGCACAGTCGGTAGCGCACTCGGCCTCGGAACTGTGGCCACGCAGCGTCGCAGGTTCGAGACTCTGGCTTGTCGCATTCTTATAGCAGTACTGTTCACCCTTGTATTGTACCGGCTCACTCCTTGGCTTTGCTTGATAACGTCCACGCACAGATCAGTAGTCTATTTGGGCGGGGCAAAGGCAAGGTGGAAAAGAGGCTGCCACCCTCTTTTTTAAAAGATAAATAAAAATAAAATGAAAAATTGCAATTTTGCTCTACTGAAACATGTTGTTACTGCTTTTGAGTTCCGACTGTACAAAGATACTCACAAATTGGGATTAAATTATTTTAAAGAGCAAGTCACTTTTCCCCTGCCCAATTATAAATAAATCTGTGTAAAATCTATGCACGCTTTAATTAAAAACATAACTTCACTAAAATTGTGAAGACCATATTAATTTATATAATAATATCCATTATTTTGATTGACCATTTACATGCCTCCTCAATTATAAATTTAGAAAAAAAGAGCTTTCCATAGAATAAAATAAAATCAAATCAAAATCACTTTATTGACAAAACATAAAGATTTGTAATGGCGTCAGGGTACATTAGTGTTCGTGGAGGTTTTCCTTCCATTCCAGGAACTCTTCCAAGGAGTAACAGGGGTTTCTTGTCAACCAAAACAAGAATAACTTTTTGTTGCAAGAATGAAACACGCAATCAATACAATAGATAGTGAATGTCTAAAATACAAGGAAGAATTTCAGACAAACAAAAAGAATTACAGGATACTAAAACATATTTGGACCTAACGACGGTTCACACCCGATCTCAAATTAATTAATCAATTATTGAACGTATAAAATAATCTTCTGCGACAAACCAAGGGAAGCCTTAGACAAGAGGTTGAAAACAGAGGCAATTGCTGTCAAAAACAGCGGAACGACCAAAGTGGTGTCATAACCACGGTGTCGGAGCGGCGACAGTGACGTCGGCGACAGTAAAGCAAATGGAACGCCAGAGAGACGCTTCTTTGTGTTTTCAAAAATTAAAGCGATTGGGCGCCAGAGCGTTCTTTAATTGTTGGACCGTAAAAAGAAGAAGTAAACACAGTCAACATCGTGGCTGTGGTGAAATACAATCAAATTTATTAAAGTAATTTGCAAATATGAGCACTCTCCAAATTGGATTCAAACCGTTCAAATATAATAGGCTGTTACAGTGTTACGATATTAAAAGTGGGGGCGAAACTAACTCGTTAAAAACATTTGGTGTTTATTTATTTTGTTATTTAAGACAAAAATATTTTTGTTTTTTAAATCAACAATGGGCGAAACTAACTCGTTAAAAAAATTTGGTGTTTATTTATTTTGTTATTTAAGACAGAAGTATTTTTGTTTTTTAAATCAACAATATTACCGGTTCAATTGCTCAAAGTTTCAAAATTATTCCTCTTTTTTTTGTATATTTGTTAATGGATGATCCACACTCACAATAGACTGTGTGCTTGTTTAAATTACTTAAAGTTATTCCATGATTCCAAAAATTTACTTTCAGAGTTCAATTGAATTCCAGTTTTTACAAATTACTTGGAGTCAAATTTTAGCAACAGGTAGCTTGCTAATGAGCAATTTTTCGGCACTTAAAGTACTAAATAGACTGAGAAAGAACTTTAAATTTCGTAAAGAACTTCAGAAGCTGATCAACCCTGTTTCACCCGTGGGAAAACTTTCTTCGACTTGTGATTTCATTCGTCACTTTTACACTTCGTAAAGTTTTCACCGCAACTTAACCTTCTCTATGGTTTTACAATAACACTTTGGAAAACCAAAAGACGTAGCCCGATGAAAATCTTGTAAAAAGGTTTCTTAGTATGCATCTATTTGGAGCATGCATGCCAGATTGAAGATCTGTAGCTCTTATATCACTTGTAAATTCTTCTTCAGGGAGAAAACGCCTTCTTCTTTATATAGGTAAAGATTGAATGTAAACTTGTGCTGACATGCCCAATTCCACTTCCGAGAATACATACGACCTTTTCAAAATACATTAGACGATTCTGAATACAGTTGAACGGGTTTGTAAATGAACACAAGTTGCGGAACGTCGAAAATATAAATTTTCCTCCACGTTTTCTGACAATTCTTATTTAATTCTCAGGACGACATCGCGGGAGGAAATGTCGCTAGACTCAGCCGCAGGCGGTTAATTTACGTTTGGCTCCGGCGACTCGGGAGACGGCGAGTAAAACGTAAAACACTTCACTTCTTAAAGACAATAACTTTTCGTCACTGTTTATTTCGTTTAGTTTCTTAGGTTTCACTTATCTAATGTAAATGAAGATAAGGGAAAACATATGATAAACAGCAGTTTATGATGTAGGCTAAACGTAAAAGAATTACTGCCGATAGTTCTCTCAAAATTTTACGATAGTCCATCGTATGCAGGGTATTATTAGTACATTTTTACCACATTTTGCAACGAAGGCCTACTCGCCATCGCAAAATTTTGTTTATACCAAAATGTCATCTAGGATAAGGTATTCAGTACAACACCGATCATAATTTAGTCAGTCATTACTAAAAACTAATTATCTGAGATAAACCGAGGAATCATAACATGTAAACTTAATGTCTCAAAACCTTAGAAAAACAAAGTTGTCTAGGCAAAAGATCTCCCTTCTTACGTGCTTGTCAATAATCTGTCGGCCTTTAATTTACAGGATCAAACAGTCCGGATCGAACAGATTCCCGAAAAGCGATTCTGTAACAAAATGGTTGTATCAATACAAATCATATATTCATAATTCGTTGAAATTCAAATATTCTAATTATTTAGCAATGATTTATTCCCACTATTCCCTTGTGATTTCAGTTTAATACACCTCTAATAACACTCCATAACCAGACTACGTGTGTCGAATGCCCTAGCGAGTATATTAATACCACGAACAGTAAATACAAGTCCACATCAAGTATGCATCGAGCCGCCGACGCAGCGACGCCCGTGTGGGACAATCACAGTTGGCCCGTGTAATCACACGTGGCAATCATCGGTCTCGTTATGTCGTAGCATTCGCATCGAAATATCTCCTGTTACACTCATATTAATATTGAATTTTATTGCGACATTTTCATTTACATAAGGGTCGAACTCCTGCAGACGCCCGGTGAAACAATCGAATGAAAGGAATTTATGTAAAAAAAAAAAATAAAAACAATCGATGTACCGGGTGCGGCAAAAGTCAGCGTACCGCTGCAGGCCGGTGAGCGCCACTGTTTATCTGTTGCGCTAATACATTGTCACTCCTTATCTTATATTATCATCTAGTTATGGTTTATTTTGTCTTCGTTTATTCTTTATCGATGAATGTTTGTTTTGTTAGTATATCACTTGTGACAGTCAAGTTAAGTTGGCGAGTGTAGTGCTTGTTTTATTAACTTCTATTATGAATGGTTTTAATGTTCGCACCACGTCCTTAATGTTCGAGCCTTTTTAAATGATAACTTAGATGAATGGATAGGAGAAATAGGAACTATTGATTGGCCTGCTAGGTCGCCAGTCTTAACTCCGTGCGATTTTAGTATATGGGATTTGTTAAAAGAACACGTGTTTTCCAAGAAACCTCAAAGTTTAGAACATTTAAAAGAATTTATAACGAAATATTTTGATGTTTTATTCACACCACAACTATGCAACAAAATCTGTAAATCAGTTTCAAAAAGGTGCTACAAGTGTATAGACAATGATGGTGGTCAGTTTGAGCAGCTTCTCTAACAGGTACATTAAAATAATACTGTTAATACTAGCTATAGTTTAACTGCATTTTCGGTACGCTGACTTTCGCCGCACCCTGTACTTATTCGGTTAATATAGTTTTTTAATAAACACCAAACTAAAACTAGCACCTAGGACCATATGAAAATAAAATAACCTTACTTAACTAAACTAAAACATACCTCAATCTTATTATAAGAAAATCCAACAGCATTTCCTTCATTGTCGTGCTAAAATCTTATTACACATCTTTCGCCATCTTACATTTGATTCATTGTCAGTGTCGTTGTATGTCGTGTCCTCTACAAGGTCTACTGAAGTGAGGATTGCAACGAGTGCCGAAATCGCCTTTTTCCAATTGGTTTTTGTTAATTTTAGTTTAGTTATGTAATAAAGTCTTGTTAATTTGAACGCAAAAATAAATAATTGTTTATAACTCAGACGACCAATAATATATAAAGCACACCACTAACCACACCAGATGCATCACCGGAATACAACCGAAATTGTGATTATTATAGTCAGCTGTTACCCGATATCTTTACAACGAAATATCTCATCATTAACGGTCCGGTATATTGATATTAAATTCGATAATTTTTTTCATTCGATTGTTTCACCGGGGGCCCTATTTTTGAAATGGGTTAGTTGGCGGTTGAGTGAGTCACTCATCCCTCAAGTTATTTGTTTCTAATCATAAAATTAATTCACAGATAAAAATAAAAATATTCCTATCTAACTTTATGAATTCAGCCCCACAATATCTGTGAATATCATTTCAATAGGCACTTATTCTTTAAAATTCATAATTTTATATAGACATAATACACATCGAGTATTTCACCAATCCAACCATTTTTACTCACCAAGCAATAGGCTGTTGAGTAAGAACGGGTGAGTTGACAGGAAACAAGCTTTTTCTTCTTCTCTTTTGGGGGAAGTAATAATAGTAATCGTGGAAAGCATTTCCAATTAGGTTATGTTTACTTTTTGATACTAAATATTTAAAAGCGTTCGGATAGCCTTTGAACTATTTATAAAACGTCTTACGACTAAATTTACCTATAAATATACCAAGATAGTCTAGTTAAAGCCATGAAAAATAAGGTAATTCCTTAAATTGGCCAATGTTTACAATTGGCTTTCTAGTTACAGATGTATAGTTTGAAACGTTGACATTCCACATGGTGGTTTAAACAATGCTACCATCAGCTGTTAGGTGACTTGTTGAGTGACTCACTACTCAACTCTCAACCGTTTCAAAAATAGGGCCCCGGGTGTCTGCGGATGTGCAGCCCCTTTAAGTAGATTAATTAATACATAAGTCACATTTGTATTTATCAGGGGTACAGTCGACTCTCGTAAAGCGAGCTTCAAAATCCTCGATGTGTCGAATTAAAAACCCTCCTTCAGTCCCCTTAAAAAACCTGTAGTTCGAAAAATAACCAATCGTACTTCGAAATAATTTTACAGTTCCATTTTATCTCAATAAGTCGAAGGAACTCAAAAATGGCCTCTGTACTTTAAAACTTTAAGTCTTCTCCAGGGGTCTCTGTTATTCACAACCCCGGCGTACGGTTCACAACGGTACAATGAGTCCCTGTCAGGTCTAACTAGTCTTGACAATATCAGGGCATGACAGAAAAGTGCGTGTGGTTGAACTTAAGACTCGATAGGGTACGTTCACTCGTCCCGCAGTCAAAGTATTTTTGTTACCTTTTTTGGCTCAATAAACTGAATTGTCCAATTTTTAACTTATAAAATATTTCTATTTAGCTTAAGGATCTATGTAATTTGTTCTTCGTTGAATCATAATTGATTCAAAGCCGCCGGTATATTCAGTATTTAATTAAGTTTTAACTACTGTTAATAAAAGATGTCATGCGAAAAAATTGCTGGAGAGAATGTCAAAGAATCAAACGAGGAAGGTCTTGAAATAATGTACTCAAATATAAAATTTGATTCATCACAAAATGAAGGCTCCATGAATGATGAAGAACCAACAGAGCATCAGAAAGGAATGAAAAAATGCGTGTTCCATGAAATGCGTGTACCATTAAGGAATGAAATGTGTTATTAGGAGTAATCAAAAGCTTCCTTTGCATTTTTAAAAGAAGGAAATCAGATTCAACTCAAACATCAGCTTTAAAAATAAATGTGGAACGCCCAGCCAAATTAGAAGTACACAGTGAGAATACAATCAATGTGAAACACCAAGCCAACACAGAAGAAGTAAGTTTACACAATAAAACAATTTTTCAATCAAATTTGAGACATTGATTGAAACTACGCAACTACGTACCTTAAACTCGAGATGCAAACTACGAGGTGTACATTTGAGGTGTAAACTACGAATTTGCACATCGAAAAAACTTAACATTCCGAGAAAAATAAGAATGCCATAACAGTGAAGCAGTAATTATAAATTGAGTAGCGAAGTGGTGAAAACGAAGGCCTCCAAGAGCTGTCTTCCCAAAACCTCAAAGGAAATTGCACTCATTGAGAAGGGGCTGAAACGAGAAGACAAGTTATTTATATGAATGTAAATCAGCTGTAAAATAGTCTTACAAAAAATACAAAATATTAACCATTCACAATGCTAAACAAGTTCGTCCATGCCAGCACCAAAGTTCATTGTAATTCGCCTTACAAACGCCTGAAGTAACGTCGACTTTAAGAGATTTACAGTTTTGCATAACAGAATAGCAATTATAGCATTCAGAGCTCGACCTGCCTGAGGCCAGACTCTAGGCTATTTACGGCGACCGATAACGCCTCTTGCCAAACATCTATTTAACACGCGACCCCTAATCTGCAAATTGGGTCTCGGGAAAGGTTAATCTCATCGAGGTTGAGAGCGTGAATAAATAAAATTCCAAGGCTGATGCGTTTGGTAATAGTTCGTTTGAAAAAAAAAAATATTTTTGAGTTTATCACTGATGTGCATAAATTGAACATCGTATAATACTAGAGAGCAGAATTTTAATAATACAATACCGTAATGTTTTAATAAATTTAGATAACACAAAAAATCAAAATTAAATTAAATTAAAAACATAGTAAATAGTGTGTTATTTCATGTTCAAGTTGAAAATCAAAGGAAATATTTTTGGTTGGGTATTTTTAAACTGGCTAAAAAAGTATCAAAAGCAGATTAAAAGTTCTTGATACCAGTTGAGTTGGAAAGAGTGGAATCAAAGAATGTTTCCTCTGCAATGGGAGAATTGAGAAGCTAAAACCCCTTCGCAAGGCTAGATTACCCTTTAAAACTGCGACAACAATTAAAATAGATAATATAACGGAACTATATTACTCTATTCTTTACGAGGCTGGTGGCCTCTTTTTATTCTTAAATTTGCACAAGACAATTAATTTGTGCGAAGACGTTATGAAGCAAAGGAAGTAGTACTAATTATTAATATAATTCTTTTCACCTTCAATATGATATCCAAAGATCTAATCGATGACAAAAACGTAATTACAATTATTTAATAAAAGATTCCTTCACAGAAGTTCAAGGATCGAAAAAGAAAGAAAAGTTGATCGGTCGACATGGGACAAGCTGTCGTTTTATAGCCGATCGGCCTCGAATAGCTTCTCTTAAATTTGCCTTGATGAGTTTTAGGTTGTTGGCTTTTTGAATTGACGCAAATTAATCATAACATGAAATTATGTAGCGCGCGGTAGCTCAACTAAAAAAATATATTTATTAATACACAAAGAAATTTAATTTTTATTTTTTATTTTCAAAAAAGGTAGCGAATAAAAAAAACTAAATAAGGAAGATGAAGGACCTGGTGTGGTAACGAATTTGTGGCAGACTGAATCTGTCAGAATTTTATGTCATAGATACTGACCGTCTAGTTAAATAAATATTAATTGTAATTACTTAATAGCTATGCAATACATCTATTATAGCAAGCTTTACCCGTAAAACTGCTCCCAAATCAGTGCGGTTTCAATACGGTTAACAATACAATTTCGCGCATTTCCCCCAACGCCCCTTCAATTCGGCCTGGCTGCAACCTCAACACACAGCTGTGTTGGCTCGGAAATCACTACACGAGCCTTACGGGGAGCGCGCTATCCAGTTGTATTTATTTACATCGATGGTCCCTGTCAGCTGGTGGTAGCATTGTTTAAACCACCACGTGGGATATCAACGTTTCAGACGATACATCTGTCAAACTAGAAAGCCAAATGTAAACATTGACCAATTTAAGGAATTGCCCCATTTTTTGTGGCTTTAACTAAACTATCTTGGCATACTTATAGGTCAATTTAGTTGTAAGGCATATTATAAATAGTTCAAAGACCATCCGAACGCATTTAAATATTTAGTATCAAAAAGTAAACATAATCTAATTGGAAATGCCTTCCATGATTACTAGTATTACTTCCTCCAAAATAGAAGAAGATGAAGAAGCTCGTTTCCTGTCAACTCACACGTTTTTACTCAACAGCCTATTGCTTGGTGAGTAAAAATAGTTGAATTGGTGAGATACTCAATGTATATATCTATATTAAAATTGTAAATTTTTAAAAATAAATGTATATTCAAATGATATACATAGAAATTGTGGGGCTGAATTCATTGAGATAGTTTGGAATATTTTTATTTCTATCCGTGAATTCATTTTGTAATAAGAAACAAACAACTCGAGGGATGACTCACTCACTCGCCAACTCACCCTTTTCAAAAATAGGGTCCCTGGATTCCTTAAAATCTATGAACCGTCCAGTTGGTGTGAAACCATTAATGTCACCGATAGACAGATTCACGGCACATGTTTTTCATGCTACATTGAATGTTTTTTTTTAATTTTCAGGAATTTTAGAGGTTTTTATGCCACAGCTAGATTGATAATCACAAAAAAAATGTATTTGCAGTTGAGTTGGCAATAAAACAAATTGTTCTTAACCATCTACTCTATTCTACTCAACAATATGTTACTATCAAATAGACAAAGTATGTGTGTCAGTTTTAATCCCATTTGCAATGAAAAAAGGTCTTTTTAAAATGTATGCGCTTGTAGTTCGTCCCCAGAGTGCGCTGTCTGCTAACACATTACCGGCGGAATGTATTACACCCTCGCAACTCCAAATAAATTAGGCAGATGTAATTATTATCAAACCATAAGAATATTAATTCACAACATACCAGAATGTTTATAAACACTCGATTGTCTCAAACATATATATTTTTTGAGCTTTTAGTCTCAGGAGGTTTTTGGACTTGTATTGATTTCATGGCAATCATTATGACGAATATTAATATTTTGAGGATTGATTACACATATTAAAGCATGAACAAAAAATTCTGAATATTAAATACAAAGTAATAGTAAAAGAGAAGGGGAAGTATATTTAAGTAATTAATAATTAAATTCTTTTATGACCTAATTCAAACGTGATTATACGTTTCTACAATCTCTTTCTTCTAACCACACCACAGTAATTCTTCCCCTCCTTACAAAATAAACAAATCCTGTCACTTAAGTTTCTTTTTGTTATAATTACAGCGAAAAAATTGTTTAACAAATTGGCCTCAGCATCGTGTCGTGAAGGAAAAATTAAATGCCACCAATTCACTAACTACGGCCAAGACGGCCGATCAGGCGATGAAAGAAGAACAAACTTTTAACGAGTTTCTTGACTGATTACTCAGGTCATGTTTGGTAGTGCTTTGATAAACGAAGCGTTTTTGGATTTTCATTAAAAAAATCCTCGTCGGCAAAGACTCTTGTCAGTTTGATTCTATTTAAATATTCTGACTATTTAAAGCAGAAGCTACCAGTATAAGTGAAAAAAACTAAATTATATAAATATCTGTTACCCTAAAATATAAATGAATATTTTCTAAACAGCTCACTTTATGAATGACTTTTTTTAGTAATTAGGGAGAGAAAACCTACAAATTAAGTGTCATTCAGGGTATACTGGATTAACTATGTGGTTGAACAGTTTTTATATCTCCATCAAACAAATGATTAAAAAATACGTCGTTTCGTTGAAAAAAAAAACATTAAAAATAATAGTTTATACTTAATTTTAATAATTTGTGAAAAAATGTCAGAGATTATTTTAGCTGGAAAGAGGCATATTGTAAAAAAATACAGTCTGCAATTTTTCCTTATATTTTAGACATTTACTATCTGTTGTATTGATTGCGTGGGCCACTCTTGTAACTTTTAAACAAAAACGTAACATGGGAAGTTCTTTAATATTTTCTCAATTTACAATTGAGGAGGCATGAAAACTAATAGTCAAAATATTGAATATCAACCTGCAAAACTGATTCAGAAATTAATATAGTCTTGACAATAATTTTAGTGAAGTTATGTTTTTAATTAAAGATTACATAGATTTAAACAGATTAATGTACACTTGGGCAGGTGGTATCACTTGCTCTTTAAAGTAATGTAATCCTAAGTTGTGAGTAAGTTTGTACAGTCGGGACTGTAAAGGATATAATATTGCAATTACAAAATATTTCGGTAGAAATTTTTCCTCGTTTAAATCTTGTTTTTAAGACTAATTATCATCTACATTCTATAGATTGGGCAATAATTAGTAACATAACTTAAAAAGACGGTAATTTAATTGTTGAATGTTTAAAGCCAATTTCACACAACTCGCAATGCATCCAAGTTTCTATATCTCCATAACCAGGTGTTATAACAAATGCGTTTAGAGCTTTGCATTTCCAAGCCGACATATAACTCGCCGGTAATGCGTTGGTGGACAGTTCCCTCCAGAGTGAAATCTCATTGTTTCATACGTGTGTTAGGGCAAACGTTTTAACGTTTCAGCCCTGAGAATTCACTGAAATCCACTCCCTTGATATTGGAATAAACATCATAATTTATTTACGATTCATCGTTTCTATCTCTTGGATTATTTTATTGTGAGTTAAATTTCTACAAATGAAAACGTATCATACGAATTCGCATAGGTATTTACCGATTTATATTTAGTTAGCTACACTCAAAACGATGTATTATCGTCTACTGTTAAAATATTTGTTTTATTGATCCTTTGACAACAGATTTGTGTACCAATTTTAAGACGATAGATAAACATGTTAAAGAGAAAGCGGTCCATACCCCTCAGTTTTTATCGTGGGCTTGTCGGGAATCGAACCCGCGACCCTTAAAGTCCTTTGATCCTCAAGCCTTGATCCCAAGTCCAAGACGCTAACCGTTATGCTAGAAATGCACCCCATATCCTCGACCCCCTAGTATTTTGGCGATCGTCTCATTGGCAAGCAAAGACATTTCAGCATGTTATTACGCTGTAAACATTTTCATCAAAAAACAAAGCATCTCTAAATAAAGCCTATTTCTCCTTTGTGCAGTAAATATTAGAACACGGTGTTGAAATAGAATACCCCCGTTGCAGCAGACCTGCAAACTCAGCGAATTGCAAATGCAAAACAACATATTTCAATCCATCATAGCGATATTTGACATGTTTTTGTAAGCTCCATAAGAATAACATGGGGAAAGAGCATGCAGGTGTGCTGCTACAGGTATATTAAAAATTGGGTGGTTTTAATTCAATATGTAGTAGATCTGAACTAGAAGAAGCTATTTACCAAGTTTTATTGAGATATGTTGAGAAATAAGCGAGATATAGAATTTTACTTATTTCCCATAAGGTTAACATTGGGACAACGTACTGTGTTTACCACTTTCAATATCTCGGTAACCAATGGATATAGAGCAGTGTTTGAAAATACTAAATTGTTTGTTTTTTTGAGCTGAATTCAATGGTGCCCACAAAAATTCGATAAATTTTATTTTTCTATGTAAAAAACTCAAAAAACCCATTTTTGGGGGGGTTTATCCCCCTTTACCCCCCCTTCCGGTGGTCCGATCGGGCTGGTTCACGAACTCGTCCAATTGATTACCACTTTAAATGTCCGTACCAAATTTCATAAAGATCGGACCACTTTTGCGGCCGCTATCGTGCTAACAGACACATAGATATATATATATATATATATATATAGATATATATATATATATAAATTCGAACGAATAGTGTTTTTTGCTCCTGGGGGCCCCAAAACGAAAAGTTATAGTGGTCCCGAGCTTAGGTCTTACCATGAGTCCTACGGTAATAGCTTCTTCCCTATAGGGGAAATTCGCTAAAAAGGCGTTATTGATGAAGTCTAAGTGAAACATGTAATTGGATTACAGTGTATCTGGCCCATAGTCATGGGGCTACTGCCATTTAGCTTTAAAAATAAGTTTTAACTTTTAACATCTTTACATAATTTAGTGCCTTACAAAGTAATGTAGTTGACTCTCAATTGTAAAAAATCCCTTCTTTCTTCATGTGGTTAAAAATAGGTAGGTCTGGATCACATTCGATAGGAATTTGTCAAAAGAAAAACCATGAAAGGCAACGTAAAACTCAATACAAGATTAAAGAATCGTCATTCATAGTCAATCGACTGTGACATTTTCACCGATTGGCGCTCCTCTGTAATTTCATTTTTAATCGCCTTCATCTTTTTAAGGTCAGTCGACTGCCTTCATAAATTACAAATGACAGATCTAACCATTACTGTAATTAAATTTTCTTATGTAATCCTCAAGGTTTTTCGTATTACCCTTTATTAACTGCACTATTGAGTTTCATTTGAAATATTATGTCCCAAACTTTTGCAATCTATTTTAAGAGTGAAATGAACTCTTAAAACTGTTGTACTTGACCGATACCCTTAATTATTTTTCCGTTCAAACAGTTTGCCGTCACAGTCAACTCACTACTGTAACCTAGAAGTTACGCTTACACACTGTTCGGAAAAGTTATTCATTTTCATCCATGTCTTGGCAAGCTTGGCGAATGAATTCAACCATCCGATTAACATCACGGGGTTGATACCTTGTTTTGACAACTCCCCAAAGAAAAAATCCTTAGGTGTCCAACTAACTAAAACTGTATACCTACTTTTGCACCCCTCTTTATATCGAAGTAAAACCTATTTAAGTTTATTAAGTAAAGTAACGTTTTAGATTACTAATAACTATTCCATTTACATTAACTTCAATTAACATTACTTTTATCACCACGTACAGTAGTCTTTTGGAGCATAATAAGTAAAAAAAGTAGCCTAAAAAAAAACGTAAAATTTACTTTCTGAGTTATGCAGAAGCACAGTCCCGGGCCTGTGAGAGCAGTTACTTTTACTGCGTCACATTCACCGAGGCATCACTCGTGTTGTTTCTCTCTTGACGGTTCTTGTTGTTTGTCTCAAAGACTTTTCATCTTACATTAGACGAAAAGCGTCAACAGTATGCTCGGGGGATTGTAGTCATTGTTGAATTGTGAGAGATTTGATTGTTGTAACCTTGTTTACCTCTGACAGTATGTAAGTTGGCGTTATTGGGGATTGACACAGACTTAAGTGTTTTCTTATCTGCCTCTAAGGTATTTTACATTCAGGAATCCTGGAATTGTTAAGGTTATTGTAATGTTATAAAATATGTTGTTTAAAAGCTGGTTGCTCTGATGTTATACTGTAGAAGTCTCCTCAAAAGATTTGCTCCAGACGGTGTAAGTATTTTATTTGTGCCAAAAAATTTAATTTGGTGTCCTAGTCAAGTAGTACATTTTCAGAACATTACCAGAATATTCACGGAGAAAATTCAACTTAAATATTACAACTGTGCGATGATTAACTCATACGTGCTAATAACACAAATTAATCGTTTTTGGGAAGATCGAGTTTCCAAGTAAAGTGAATTGTTGTTTCAGAAAATATTCGGGTCATATCTCATTGTAGGGGGATAAAAAAACACTGAGACGTATACTTTGCAATAAAGACTTCAAAACTGTTGAAAATATACTAAAGAACAAAATTTGGAAAGGTAGTAGAGCACCTTATTAAAATATAAAGGGACATGCACCTCTAAAAGTAGTGATTTTTAATTAAATTTGAGCTTTGCCGGTAGACTTGTTCCTCAGATTTTTAACCCCTCAGTTTTTTTGTTACTGTTTCTCCCGTTAACTCTTCGATAACTTAGAATAACTCTAATACTTGTCCTTTTTTTGTTATTAAACATGATTGGATATCTCTAGCATTAGTTTGTTTGTTTATATTTTTCGTTGTTTTTAGTAAACAGTTTTACACGTATATCCGAAGATTTTACATCTTTTAAATTAATTTTTTCCGCATTTAGATTTTTATTGGCATAAGCTGCTTAAAATACGTTTTCGAGCTATAAATTATTTATTTCTAGACGTGAAGGGAATCCTTGGAGCCGTTTTTGAGGTGGTCGTGCCATTAAGCAAGAAAGCAAATAGACATTTCTTTGTGTAAGAGATTAGAATATGGCCCCATATTACCATAATTTAAATTACCTTTTTTACGAATTTAGATTTTCACTACAATATGACCTGCTTAAAACACGTTCTTGATCCAGTAGTTATTTATAGACTTAAGAGAAAATCCTCGGACCCGTTTTTTAGTAGTCGTGCAAACAAACTATCAAGACAACCAACAAGATAACAAACAAGATACATTGTTCAAGTAAGAGTAAAGAATTCACAAGCCTAGCAAAGGCAGGTGACAAGGAACGTCAACAATGTAGGCTGTTGCTGGGTCGACAATGCGACAGAAACGCCTTCGGTGTAATTGCATATTGAGACGCCGCTAAGACTGTCTCAAGAGGCTGTATTCACCTTGACTGTTATCGTCTCAGCGTTAATTGTTGGTTGCTCCGTTTTCCAAACTGTTTTAGGTTTATCGTTTTCGTTTTATGACTTAAACACGGTAGGTAATTCCCAATCTGTGTAACGTTTTATTTACAAGCAGTTCAATAATAATTGAAAGAACAGTAAGTAAATTTGATGAAAGAAACTCAACATTAATTGGTCCCTGTGTCTCAATAGAGCCACGTGTGTAGGAAAAAACAAAAATCTTAGAATCTTGATGGTGGATCAAGTATTGAATGTCTCATTAATCTGTATGAGAAGTTACTGTTATCAAGTAGATCTATGTCTGAATTATTCGGGTTGCTGTCCAGTTTTGTTTGGTACTTGCTATCAAATATTGATGCTTTAAAGTTGAACACGGTTAAGTTTTTGAATTCTATTGCTCATTCATTTGTCAAATTTAAACTCAGCTGAGTAATTTTACTGAAGTATGTGCATTAAGTGCCTCCTGTAAAACGGAAAGATGCCATTTTATGAAGAATTGGAGGTTAGTCACTTTAATGATTCCTAAATCAGATTCTGTAAGGTTTCTATTTATACCTAATTCACTTTTGTTGGTATTTCTTGTTATTCTAATGCCTACGAAAAGTAATTGTATTACTTTCATCCCTTAAAACTTGTTTTTATTGTTTTGGTTGGTTATCTATGCCTGTAAAAAACAAGTTAAACCATTTATTTTAAACAATAAATGTTATTTCTTTATTGTTTATATGCTCCTTTGTCCTTTTATTAATGTAATCCGTTATTACTGTTTCCAAACACTCCTTTATTTGTTTAATGTTTAACAAACTATTTATCAATTTTAGAACGTGTGTCATAATTATAATACTACTTTACAAGGTTGTTGTACTATTTTTAACATTAATACATTATTAAGGCCTAATAACTCATGATTTGTATTTTAATTTAATTAAATCAAAATTAAATCTTGTATACTGTATGTGTTTTGTTTTCATAGAGTTATTATAGTTTAGCTTTCACCAGCTACGTTAGCAAGCGTACGATCGACAAATAAAATTAGGTTCATTAGTGCGTTCGGTTGCATTCATGGCATGCGCATGAGCTCGTTATACCCCAAGTGGTAATCCCATCAGCTATGCAGCATCATGCAGTGCGTACCGTGCTGTCCTCATCTCGTTAGATTGATCTGGCTGTTCCTCGTCAGACGTGAAATCAATCATGTTACATTAAAACTTTTACTTAGTATATCATTATCGAAATAATCACTTGACTGTTTGAATTAACACTTGGTACGATGTTTCTTCTTGTTGTAAACATGATGGATGGACGTTCTGGGTTTTTATTATGATTAATTCCTTGTATTATATCGCTATTTAGTTATTCAAGTTAAAATCAGTATTAGTTACAGACTTTAAGTTTTAATATGAGAAACAAAAATTTTTTAAATGATAATAATAACTTTATTTGCTGTAACAAATTTGGATTTGCATTGGCAATTACAATATTCCTTAATTTTAAGTACACAAAACTTATTCCATCTAATTTTTGATAACACTTAGTGTTTAATTTTAATTTATCTTTTTAAAGTTCGCTGTCCATATATTCTTTTACACTATAAGAAGCTTTATCTGTTAAGAGTTTTTTCACTGAGTTTTTAAATTTAAGAAACTCAACGCCGACCACCAGTAAAGAGGATTTTAAGGCGAATATGAGTAAAAGACGAGACTTTATGATTGTGGCGCAATCATTTAATATTTTTAAAGACTAAGGCCCACATGTTCCTTAGACTGGACTGTTAAAATACAGTAGTCGAATAGCCAATGACAACTCAGAGGAAGTACAGTTTAACGTTGGATCCGAACCATAATTTTGCTAACTATTTACGAATCGGTGTAGTTATGAAGATGACCTTATGCAAGAACGGTAGTCTCTGAGACATCGATTCAAGGGATCATGGGTTCGATTCCCTGAATCCCCACATAAATTCAATGGGTTTCCAACGCAACAAGTAAGTCAATATTATGGTACCAATAATATCAAATAATGTTCTATAATATCGAATCACACTATCCAATATTATTTCTAAGTGGCTAAGGTACATGGCTATCGACGCACTCGCTGGGGCCGTGAGTCTGGCAGTCGCAGTTTGCTCAGAGGGAGTCGCGTGCTCGACCGTCGCGTCGTAGCTGCACATCACTGCCTTTACACTCTGACGCCGTCGCCGCCGGGCTGATTCACTCCACCTCCAAGGGCTTATACTCTTCTCATTTCTCTTTGCAGAGGGATACATCCAATAAATTGGACCCAGTCCCCAATACATTGGGTATTGAGTCCAGTTCCCATCTGTCATTGGGTGAGAGTTAATGGTGTTATCCAACAAAAGGTTGCCGTTAGTAACAAAATCAGGGTTTGGACCGTTCCCGATTAAAGCTTTAAAAATGCCACTGGCGAAAACAGACACGAAATATTTGTTGCAATCTCGTGAGAACGTCGTTTGTGTAACTTGGTCTCTCCATGACTCTCGGAACTTGGATACATGTCTTGTTCCGCACTCAGGGACGAGTTTTTGGTAGGTCCTTTCATAGGCGTCGCGTGAACCAAACTTTTGGGGGGCACAACTGACCGGGGGGTCTGGGGGGTATTCCATACCTCCCAGCCTAGCGGGGGGTCTGGGGGGTCCTCCCTCAGAAAATTTTGGTTTTTTCGTACTCAAAAGTGGGGTTTTAAGCCTTAAAAACGGAAATATACAGCACTAAAAAGTTTTTTTTTGTTTACGATTTTCAAAGTAAATTTGCGGGAAAAGTATTAAAGTTATTCTATTTTTTTAACTAGGTGGCTGTATAAACGGGTGGAGTGTTGTGGTAGGATGATTGAAAGTACTAGGTACACAGCGCACAGGTGACCAATCTTCGCCCAGTCAAAGAACGGGCCTCCTCAACAAATGAAAAACTCTTCATCCAACTTCTTTGTTTAACCAATTGATTAATCTCATGTAAAATGAATGTGATGATGATTAAATTAAAAAAAAAATATGTGAACTATTAATATCGTAAAAATAAACATCTAACCTAAAAACAATTGGTTTAAATTTATCATGAGTAGAAAAACAACTTTAAAAGGTAGTAGAAAATCATATTTATTTGGAATTTTAATGTTGATCGGCGGCTAAAAAAGTAAACCTTTTCATGTTGGGGGGGCACGTGCCCCCCGTGCCCCCTTGGTCCTTTAAGTTTGCATATTCTGAGTCAAATAACGTGACTAGGCCATGCCCAATATGTCTTTTATCTACGACCATTGCAATAAGCACCAATTATGGTATTATAATAAACATTATAATGATATACATTAAAACACCAAAAACCAAGCAGTACTCTAATGACGACTTTAGAGTACTGGAGTCACTTTAGAGTACTGGTTCTAGACCAATGAGAGCTCGGCATTTGACGGAAGTAGTGTCATAATAACAATTACGCAATTCGCACATCAGCTGATTGTTGCATTACGATTCATGTTTGAGTTTACTTATCCCATCAGCTGATTGTTCCACAACGATTCATGGTTAAGTCTGCTTATTTGCCTAGCCTCAAATTTTAGTTGACCTATTCCATCATTAGTAAAAGTCATGAGTTTTGTTTAACTTCGGGGGAAATTTTGTCGTATATTGTTGGTCGTAGATAAAATAGTGTATGCAACGATTGTATTATGCCTTTAAGCCACTCGTGAGATATTTAGAACACTCGCTTCGCTCGTGTTCTAACTTCCATCTCACTCGTGGCTTAAAGGCATTCATTATACAATCGTTGCATAAACTACTAATAGACGTTCTGAGCTAATAGACGTTCTGAGCTAATAGACGTTCTGAGCCAATAGACGTTCTGAGCTAATAGACGTTCTGAGCTAATAGACGTTCTGAGCCAATAGACGTTCTGAGCTAATAGACGTTCTGAGCCAATAGACGTTCTGAGCCAATAGACGTTCTGAGCTAATAGACGTTATGTGCCAAGTTGACTCAACTACACACAAGCTTCCCTACCTTGGGAATGAACTCGGTAAAAGCTGGGCGGGTTTGAAAGTAGGAAACGTTTCCTCAACGATTGTTGGATTTCAATTCCTTCCTTTCAGTGTTTTTTTCTGTTACCCGTGCAATTTTTAACATAATGAAAGCAAAGAGCCAATGTTTTAGTGGTTTGTAAATTTTCAACCTGAAAATACAATAAGCACTATAGGTATTAGATTTTATTCAGTACAGGTTTTGGGTATATAGACACAAACATATCTCCGGCAGAATCATCTTATTTCGATTTTTTGTACCATTAGCATCAAATCTAATATTTCCATCCATGAAACAAAGGTTTGAAGGAGGAAAAACTCTTTCCAGCCTTTAGTATGTGTAGGAACGAATGGATATAATGACCGACGCCCTCGCTCGCTGTGTATATGCCGAGTCAAATATCGTGGTTCTGTCCACCCATGAGACTAATGTTATTTTAGCACGGGCCACATGTGTTGACTCGTTCTATACTTGCGTCTGGTGGTCGCAGCGGTCGAGGCGGGTCGCGTGCTGAGCCGTCGCGTCGTAGCCGCACTCACTCCCTGGAACAGCTCACACGCCGACTAGTACAGTAAAAATAAGTGAAAGATTCCATAAACCCAAAACAAATTAGCACAAGCAAGGAATTTGGTACAGATGTTGGGTATATCTTCCTTTTGAACATACTAGAAGTCCCCTAAAATTGGAGCTGTGCTACGGCCGCCATCTTGGAAAATGGCGGCAAATTTCTGTATTTTTGCCTTCAGCTCCTTTATTATCCTTGAGTTATTTGCGATTAAGTATAATTAAATCGTGGCTTTTCCCTGTTTACAAAAATTTCAGAAAAAAGTCACTCAACTGCAGTTTTTTTTTCAGGCTATTGACTTTGAACCGCTATCGCGAATCCAAATTTTAAAAAAATGATTTCAGCATTCAGTTTAGGGAAAAAATCTAGTCTATAATGATGTATCACAACACTATCTTTACTTTTGAGAAAACTAATTTATATCCAATTTGGCGGATCCAAGATGGCGGCCAAAAATGAGAACCCTGCCAAAATTAAGAACCAAAACCAATCACTCAACAATAATGGATAGCGGTTCAAAGTCAATAGCAAAAAAAACATTAATAAAAACTGCAGTTGAGTGACTTTTTTCTGAAATTTTTGTAAAATGGGAAAAGCCACGATTTAATTATACTTAATCGCAAATAACTCAAAAACCGTTGGGTTTAGAGAAAAAATGATAATAACCAAAAATGTGTATTTTTAATGGGCTACAATTTTTATCTGAAACTTTTTTCTGTATCTCCCTCTGTATAAAGGAGCTACAGGCAAAAATACAGAAATTTGCCGCCATTTTCCAAGATGGCGGCCGTAGCACAGCTCCAATTTTAGGGGACTTCTAGTATGTTCAAAAGGAAGATATACCCAACCAAATTCCTTGCTTGTGCTAATTTTTTTGGGTCAAAACTTATTTTTACTGTACTAGACGTCGACGGCGACGCCCGGCCCTGATTCTGGTTTGTACTTAGCTTCCGAAAGCTTACCTCCACCGGCCATTTTCCTGGTTAAGAGGGGGCTCCAGTCTCGCACGACGACCTCTCCCTCCGTAAGGCCGATGTTAACTTTCAAATTCGGTACGGCATCAACCGCTCGACCAAAATCGTTGGTTTATCGCTCATTTGAAAGAGCGAAAAGTTATCTAGCGATTCCAGTGAGCAGAATTTTGATATCACTTTGATGATCAGTGATATCAGTAAAATTTATAAAAAATTTCATAACGTCAATTTCTTCGATTCTTTCAACTAAATCAAAAGCGATATCAAGATTCTACTCACTGAAATCGCTCGTTTTTTGCTCTTTCAAATGAGCTATCGTTGTGTCACTCAACGACTTTGGTAGAGTGGGTGAGGCTGTGCTGAATTTCAAAATTAACATTGGCCTTATGGGAGGAGCAGGTAGAAAACGCGATATTTTCCGTGACTGGACCCCCCTCCATGTTGTTCCTCCTCTTAAAGCTGGACAGATTCAGGAAAAATTTTTCTTCGAGGGTTGGTAAACGTGTGCGGTAGTCTGTAGATATCTGCACTGCTAGGAATTGAAACTTGTCTATTAGTATTGAGGTTGTTTATTATAGTTTCCTTTTAAAGTGACCCTAAGTAATATTAAATTACTCGAGAGGTTCAGAAAATGTATATAAGCAATCACAATTTGTTGGATTTACGACGTTTTCGTAATGGGTTTCGAGGATAAAAGTCAACAAAAAATAGTAAAAGGTTTTTTACATTAAATTAATTATGTTTATAAAATCAGCTATGATGAGAGTTAGCTCTAACAACGATACCGGTTCACTATGATTATGTATACTAGGATTATGTAGTTTGTCACATACGGTGCCACCGGAGGGTTCAATGCATACTTGATGTGTGCACTTGTGATATTATAATACTCGTATGATCATTAGGCACAAATACAGCCTAGCCATGACTCGATAGCTTGGCGGTAAGCAAAAACCCTGCGTGGAATATTTAAAAAAATCAAAATATAAACATAAATTTTCTCAAATCGCGATGAGTACTTGCAGAATCCAAAGATGTATTTGAAATCCTTTTATTCTCAAATAACGAACTAAAGAGGATAATTTTTCTACGTATCAACACAGTGAAACTATCAAATGAAGGCTCTCTCTTTATCTTCTTTTCTTAGTAATTTTATTACATTGTAGAAATGTGCATTCCTATAAAATATCCAATACTTTAATAGAATATACAACAAAGAGTATGCATCCCTTTATTTAATCAAAATAATTGTAGATTAAATCTATAATTGTTTTACACAGAGATAAAGAGGTTTTTAACAAAATTATAAAACAACGAGAGTTTTTAAAGATAAAATACCAACAAAATAAATTCTTGTAAATGCTAATTAAAGTAGGCAAATGCTCACAGCTGAGGCAATAGTTACTCCATTAACTACTATTTTACCAGGAGCAGAATCCAAAGGATTTTTTTGTATGTTATTCTCGCTTTGCAATAGTTTTTAAGCATAACAATGCCGGTCCGTTAGAGGTAATTCATGTTTAAATGAATTGCTGCAATGTGTGATAGAATTAATATTACACTATCTTTTTCATAAAGTATTTTATTTAATAATAAAACTTGAATTACTAACAGAATTCTTATTTTGAATGCGATAAATTAATATTTACAACTATCTCAGTTATTTAATATAATAATATAGACCTCAGTATGATCTATTTCTATTAATTTCTCGGTTGGAAATATTTCTTAAACTCTTCAAATGTTGGTCGGCAGACTACCTCTTGAAACCACTGAAGAAAGTCTACGTGAAACTCTCTCACAAGCTGGCGAGATCACCTCAGTCGTATTGCCTCAAAATAGGCAGAACGAAGGACAATGCAGAGGATTTTCATTTGTAACTTTGAAGGACAAGAAAGCTTTAGTCAGGGTGTTAGAGATGGATAATCAAATCGAAGTTCTTGGACAAGTAATCTCCATACGCAAGTACAATCACGGTCCAGGTAGAGGAGGGGGTGGAGGCTTTAGAGGTGGCCGAGGAGGCAACAATGACCGTGAAGGTGGAAGGGGTGACTTCAACAAAGGCAGTGGGAGGCTTTGGCGGGGGGAAGGAAGGCTTAAACCCGCCTCTCCTCCCACTTCCAAACCCTCTTCCCTTCCAACCTCCCAAACCCTCCTCCCTTCCCACCGCCAAACCCTCTTCCCTTCCCACCGCCAAACCCTCCTCCCTTCCCACCGCCAAAGCCTCCTCCCTTCCCACCGCCAAACCCTCCTCCCTTCCCACCGCCAAACCCTCCTCCCTTCCCACCGCCAAACCCTCCTCCCTTCCCACCGCCAAACCCTCCTCCCTTCCCACCGCCAAACCCTCCTCCCTTCCCACCCCCAAACCCTCCTCCCTTCCCACCACCAAACCCTCCTCCCTTCCCACCGCCAAAGCCTCCTCTGTTTTTGCTGAAGCCACCCCTCCCACCTTCACGGTCATCGTTGCCTCCTCTGACACCCTCTGAAACCTCCACCTCCTCTACCAGGACCGTGATTGTACTTGCGTATGGAGATTACTTGTCCAAGAACTTCGATTTGATTATCCATCTCTAACACCCTGACTAAAGCTTTCTTGTCCTTCAAAGTTACAAATGAAAATCCTCTGCATTGTCCTTCGTTCTCCCTATTTTGAGGCAATACGACTGAGGTGATCTCGCCAGCTTGTGAGAGAGTTTCACGGAGACTTTCTTCAGTGGTTTCAAGAGGTAGTCTGCCGACAAACATTTGAAGAGTTTAAGAAATATTTCCAACCGAGAAATTAATAGAAATAGATCATACTGAGGTTTGTATTATAATATTAAAGAACTGAGATAATTGTGAAGTCCTCTTTCGAACTGTTTATATTTTTATTAATATTTAAGTCTTGTATATTCTTATAGGATATAGGCCTACATATATTCAAGTAATATACAATTCAAAATAATTTTATTTCAAATAATACAACTTGTTTGCAAACATATGATGCGAAATTAACTTAAAATAGAATGTATTAAGGAATAAATATCATATTTTGCACTTTTAGGGCCGCTTTCCCCAAACTTGTTTAACCTTAAATTTTGGGTTAACCCAGGGTTATCCCTAGGTTAAACCATTTATTTAGGTTAACCAACTTTGGAGAAAGCGGCCCTTAATTGATAATCAGTTTCTTTTTATACAGACGGTAACCTTTTATCAATGTCAACGTGGGCAATTTGAAGATTAATGGTTTTTGTAACTTTTACGGCCAATACTGGTTCAACATGATAGCAATAACTGGTTTCAAATAAAGCAACAATAGCAACTTTTGCAAGGATAATTAAAATCCTCTCTGCGTTCGAAAATGCCCGAGTTATGAAGCACGAAAGTGTCACTATACAGCAAATAAAAGTATAAAATTAAAATACTGTTGGTGAAGTAATATTTTTTTAATAATTCCCCAATAAATATAACAAAAATTGATATAAATATAACGTAAAATTGGTATATTTTAGAAATAAAGTGGTAATATTTATAAAATCATCAGAACGCCAAGCACGAACAAGCTTCTGACAAGGGCGTGTGGGGTTTAAGTGATGATTCTGTTCATTAATTATCATGATTACTTCACTCGCTTTAGCTTAATTGGAGTAAATTAGTCTGTAATTACTACGGAGTATATCTAATCCTATTTCATATTTGATTTAACAAGTAATTAAAATACAAGTACTCGTTTGGTTTTTTATTTTTTTCTACTTTTTAGCGAATTTCCCCTATAGGGAAGAAGCTATTACCGAAGGTCTCATGGTAAGACCTAAGCCCGAGACTATGATAACTTTTCGTTTTGGGGCCACCAGAAGCAAAAAACACTATTCGTTCGAATTTATATATATATATATATATATATATCTATATATATACAGTGTGTAAAAAAAGTCCCGGAACGGCTTAATATTTTTTGAACCGAATTGGTTTGAGGAATAAAACTTTGCACATTCACTCCTATGTAAAAAACTACTTTCTGAGGTGTTTAATGACTCTTGGGCCCCGGTGGGGGACGGCCCACAAGGAGTCGGTACAAAATCTTAAATGTAAGGATAGGTCGATATGCACATAATTTTAAAGGGCTCTTCTAGTAGAGTTCAAAGCCGCAAACCGCACTTCAGAAGGTCCATTCGTTACAAAATGGCGGCTGATCGAAAATCTAATAGAATGACAAAGTTTTCGCCTAAATATCGTCTAAAAAATTGTTCACAGCCTATGTCTGGAGAATGAAAACTCGGGATTGAATGACAGGCCTAAAAGCATAATTTTTAGGGTGCCGAAGAGGATGTTAGCTCCAATGGGGGACGGCCCACGAGGAGTCGGTGCTTAATCTTAAATGTAAGCATGGGTCCATATGCACATCATTTTAAAGGTCTAATCAAATAAAATTCAATGCCGCAAACCGCATTTCAATAGGATTATTGGTTAAAAATGGCGGGTGATTTAAGTTTTCAACAAAAATACATAGGCTTATAGGTTTGATACAAAATTTGATTTATTCAAACTTTTATTCCACCCCCCTCCTAACAAACTTGAGCCCACGAATTTTGGTTGAAAACTTTAATCAGCCGCCATTTTGTAACAAATGAACCTTTTGAAGTGCGGTTTGCGGCATTGAACTCTAATTGATTAGCTCTTTAAAATGATATGCGTATCAACCTATGCTTACATTAAAGATTTTATACCGACTCCTTGTGGGCCATCCTCCCTTGGAGGTAATAACCTCTACGGTACGCTAAAAGATAGGTTTTTAGGTCTGACATTCAATTCCGGAGTTTAGATCCTTCAGACATAGTCTGTTAGCAATTTTTAAACAATCTTTAAGCGAACACTGTGTATTTCCTTTAGATTTTTGATCAGCCGTCATTTTGTAATGAATGAACCTTTTGAAGTGCGGTTTGCGGCATTGAACTCTACTTGATTAGCCCTTTAAAATGATGTGCATATTGACCTATGCTTACATTTAAGATTTTGTACCGACTCCTTGTGGGCCGTTCCTCACTGGGGGCCAAGAGTCAGTAAACACCTCAGAAAGTAGTTTTTTTTACATAGGAGTGAATGTGCAAAGTTTGATTTCTCAAACCAATTCTGTTCAAAAAATATTTAGCCGTTCCGGGACTTTTTTTACACACTGTATATCTATATATATATATTTGTCTGTTAGCACGATAGCGGCCGTAAAAATGGTCCAATCTTAATGAAAATTGGTACATACGTGTAAAGTGGTAATCACTCGGACGAGTTCGTGAACCAGCCTGATCGGACCACCGGAAGGGGGGGTAAAAGGGGGATAAACCCCTCAAAAATGGGTTTTTTGAGTTTTTTACATAGAAAAATAAAGTTTATCGAATTTTTTTGGCACCATTGAATTCAGCTCAAAAAAAACAAACAATTTAGTAATTTGAATCACTGCTCTATGTCTATTGGTTTCTGAGATATTGGAAGTGGTAAACTCAGTACGTTGTCCCAATGTTAACCTTATGGGAAATAAGTAAAATTCTATATCTCCGTTATTTCTCAACATATCTTGATAAAATTTGGTAAATAGCTTCTTCTAGTTCAGAACTACTAAATAATTAATTAAAACCACCCAGTTTTAATATACCTGTAGCAGCAAACCTGCATACTCATTCCCCATGTTATTCTTATGGAGCTTACCAAAACATATCAAATCTCGCTATGTTGGATTTGAAATATGTTGTTTTGCACTTGAAATTCGCTGAGTATGCAGGTCTGCTGCAACGGGGGTATTTTACAATTAGGTGTGTTCTTTTTATAATCGATGTTATGTTGTTTGTGCAATTTAACTTGCCATATTATCTTTAAAAGTTTCGGCTCATTTGTATATGCTGAAAAGCGTGGATCGCGATATTTAAAGATTTAATTGGTAAACCCCAAAGTAAATTGTTAACAACTTAAGTAAGTTATAATTATACTGGTTAATAATGGGTTCTCTTACCTTCGTCAATAGTCTAAATCAGATAAGAATTCAAGGTTTGTTGCAAAAACGACATTATCAAAGCTTTGCAACGTCGCCAACCATTAAAATAAAAAACAATTACAACACAGACACGCACGAGTAAACAAAAACACATAATTATTTATTTATTTATCCGTGCTTGTCTGTATTGTAACTGTTTTTTTTTTATTTCAATGTTTGACGACGTTTCAAAGCTTTGATAATGTTGTTTTTGCAACGGAACGTGCAAGCTTGTATTTACACCTGATTTGGACTGTTGACGAAGGCAAGAGAACCTATTGTTGTCCATAAATTAATAGTCCAGGGGACTTCAATATGAATTTTGATTGTACTCGATAACCTCAATGAACCTTTATATGGTAAGAACGAATTCAACGGATTCAACGAACAAAAGCTTATTAATACACAGCACGATAAAAACGTGTTTCATAACACACAGTAAAATTGTTATTTTGACGCCCAAAACTTTTCTTTACGATTGCACACCAAAACGTACCCTTTTGCTGTTGTATTTTACCTACTTAAGCCCTCTTGAAACCTACTTCGGGGAGTCAAAGTAACTTTGGGCTCCTCGGTGCATGTGTTAAATAATAAACGGCAAAATTTACAAACGATGACGAAAACACTGTTTACTATTTTACGTTACAGTGCATTTCTATTAATACAAATTCATATCCACTTTTCATTTTAACGTATGGGATAAAAATTGCTTAAATTTAAGCATTAACGATTTTCCTATTTTTTGTTAAGACCTAATGATTTTTAGAACTAGGGACCACTTGAGTGAGACAGATGGAAAAGCGTCAGGGGTTTTAACGTCTTCCAGTAAGTAAAAACGTTTTTGTGGTATAATTTGGTTTGCTGATGCGTAATCAAACGTTACATGCAATCATTAAAACATTATTGATGAGTAGGCCTGGATATTCGCTGGAGTGGCGCCGAACTCGCTGATGTTTAACATGGAGATGGTCGGTGGTCAGCAGTCCCAGCTAATATCAGTGTAAGTGCTGATTTCCCTGCCACTACAACCACCACGTCGTAAAATAAACCACTTCCCTTGTTCTATTACATACGGAATAAGCTTAAAATCACTTTTGTGATTTATCAAAAGGGGCGTAGGAAGTACGATGCAGCAAACCTTCGAATACCTATGAAGTTGTGTTTGCATTTTTTTACAAATCTAAAATTCCATAATAAGCTTTTTGTGCATAACGTACTAATCTAGGTTCAGTCCTCATTAGGCCAGTAAAATAAAGATTGAGCCTGGACAAAATTCCCGGAAAGCTGGAAATCGTCTTAATCTTTACGTTTTACATCCAAGTATATGAATCATGAAGTGTATACATGAAATTGAAGTATACATCTTCAGTTCGTCGAAAGTGGACAAGATAAAAACATCTCAACTTGTTTTCACAAGCTTTTTTTCTGTTTCTCAAGCTACCGACTGGAAGGCCTTAAGTCTAGTCAAAAAGACTTAGACATTAATTCATTAAAAAATGAAGGCCTACACATATAACTTAATTGTAACCCGACCTAGTACCCATATCAAATTTTTGTTGGTTTACTTTATTTTACATGAACAATTAATATATGGATTTGTTTTCATGTTTTGATTAAACTGATTACCTTTAGAGCGTGATGCTTTTACTCTTATTCTTGTAACAACAATCTGAAGAAAGGCAATTTGAACCTTAAACGTTCTTTATTTTTTAGAACTAAAGATCAATGTGGCACTCTGGAAAAATGTATACCTTTTATAGCCAAATGTAAAAAAAGAGTTTAATATTTAAGAAAAACTTGGTAATTTTAGAAAAACCGTAAATTTTAGAAAAAATGTGAAAGAGACAAGAAAGTTGCGAAATTTAATCCAATGAACGCTGATGTTAAGATGTTATGTACATTTATTTCATTTATGTGAGTTAAGACTGTTGTTGCCAAACTAATTTTACGTTTGTTTTCAGGTATAGCGTCAATTGTCTTCTTTTATGTAAGTCCCTAGTTGCTTAAATAGAAGGTGCATTCAAAATATTTAGCTAATAATTATTTATTCAATAAATTCATATTTTATTAAATGATTGACATTTACGAACAATAAAAAGTGCAGTGACAGTTTTCAACTGATATCCATATCGTGTTTGCAGTCGGCCGACCCGCGTTGCAAACTGAGACCGCACCGACAGCTGGTTGCGGCCGTGTATTCAGCCAATAAATAAAAAAAACTCTCGTTTAATATATTTTACGATTGGGTTTTACACACGGGGTTTTTGTAAGCTTAGAAAATGTTTGGCTCGCTTTTAGACATCTAAATAGTAGATGCCTGCGGCTTTGATCGCTGAAATTATAACTAATTTTTGTTAAATTATGCTATGCGATGTGCAATTTTGATTAATTAGGTAACAATTGTACTGATTTTTTAATTACATATTAGATCTGCACTATAAGTTTTAAGCGCTTAATTACATCCTCGAGCTGACAGCAATTGACTCCACCCCAGGTCGAAAAGAGCTGTAACGCTTCTAATGTTTGTAACTATATGTTTCTTCTTTGTTTGAAATTCATTGTTGGTGATGGTGATTTAATATTTTGATTAGGATTTTTGCGGACATTTGCCATCACTGATTAGTAAAAAACAAACAAAGACATAATCAAAAAACAATCAATCACTGATGTTTTTTACTAATCAGTGATGGCAAATGTCCGCAAAAATCCTAATCAAAATATATGTTTCTGTTTCCCTCAAGATGGGTAAATCGTTTGAGGCTATCAATTGATGGGCAATTGACAAAACCACATTCTTATTTAGTCATTGAAGTGTAGAAATTTCTCAATTAATAAATTAATCAGCCTATTGAATTGAGTTTTTACAAGTTGAAAAATACAATAATACAAAAGAACAGCAACTTATTGCTGCAAGTGCTTTTGAAAAACCGCAGAGAAGAAATAAGACAGAGGTCGCATCTAATGTTGCGCTAAGTATGGTGTCGAGCAGTGCCGTAAGTGGGCGCGGGGGGTAGGGGGGCGCCCGGAAGTCTATTGTCTTCCCATTGTTTTACTTCCTGGTGTTAGGCAGTTATTCGCAACACTACTGCCATATGAATGCGACCTCTGTTTATTTCTTCTCTGTGGAAAAACCTAAAACTCTCTAAAAGGCCTTGGTGAATTTTATCTCCCCATATTTATCTAATAGTCCCTAATAAAATATAACCGGCTATAGCTTGTAAACGTAATATAATATTTAGCGGACACTGAACACCACACATTACATTAAAGGTTAAATAGTTACTGCACATGAGCCGGGTCGGCGGCCACCTGGGGCGCTGCGTCGGTCTCTGGCGGTGCGTCCGCCCCCGTCCCGCCCCGCCGCGTCCCTGGGCGGCCGTCGGTCTCGAGCCCGCGCCGCCGCCCCCGCCGTCTGCGGCGGAGGGATACGTGTTCGGGCTTCCTCGCAGCCCTCCTCTTCGCCGTCAAGTAGTCGGTCTTTGCAGATCTCCTGCGGGCCGTCACCCATCCACGTCTTCTACGGAGCGATAGTTGTTCTGGTAACCTGGCAGATCTTTTCTTCCTGGACCGGCGGGGATGCCGTCCCCGACTTCTACGGGACCACCCCCCAGACCGACGTCTTCGGCGGAACGACAATTGTTCGGGCAACTTGGCAGCTCTTTTCTGCCTAGTCCGACGGGGTGTTCGCCTCCTTCGTCGTCGCGGGGCCTCCAGTGGACCCAGTGGACCCAGGGGACTCAGCATGAGGGTGGAAGGGTAGAACCGCTTCTGCCTGGTCGTCAGGAAGCCCTCGTCGACGGCCAACTTGAGCGCCTTCTTGTAGTCCGGGAGGACGGGCAGGTCGTAGTTGCATCGCAGGAAGTCCGCGACTGCCGACGTGTGGACCCCCGTCTTCTTGTTGAGGTGGAACACCGCCGACACTACGTGGCTCAGTTTCGGCCGCTTCATTAGAATTTCTTACTAAACTTTCAATTTCGAAAGTTAAAAATTGAGGAGCATCTTACTTATAAAATTTTGAAATTGTGTATTTTTTATTTTATCCGTTGCTAAGTTACGAGTTGAAAATATTTTTGGTTAAAGTTAGGTTATTTATATTATTTCATTAAACTATCTTATCATTTTTCCAAAAATAATCCACGATTTTATTTTACATAGGTTCCAGAAAGCAATGCATGCCATAATGTGTGAATAGAGTAAATGTTTTTGTCTCATTAAAAAAATCTGTAATACGCGCGAATGGAATGACATCGGTCTACATCTTTAAACGTGTTTAAACCAATTGTTGCAGCTTGCACTAATGCCACCGTGCTTCACTAAACTAGGTTTTCCTTTTAAACGCCTTTGTTTTACTTGACTTTTGTTACTCAAAATTTGTGTCATTTAATATAAGATACAGTAGTATTCAGAAATTAACCTACCATAAACTATTCTTGCGCTCTGATGTATTCCAAAAAATACCACTGGCTGTGGGTTAGAATTCACCGACTCATAAACTTAAATATGAAAGCATATATTTGACGGAAATTTCCTTGAGGGCGAAAAGAAGATCGGATACGCAAGTACTCCGAACCGTAGACAATTGCGCCACCGGTGTTCTGAGGCCTTGGATTCGCTCAGCTCGGTCGCTGGGATAGTTTTAGGGGTCGAGGATCGGGATCACAGTAGTTATCAGATATTCTAAAGAGAGCTCAGTTATATTCAACCTGGTTGACGTTCAACTTAGAATTGTTTCATCACGGTCTTAGTATGGGATACAGAATTTAGAACAACTCTTCAGGCTAATAATTTAGAATTACCTGGAGAGTTTGTAGAATAGCCAATGGGAAGACCTCAAGTATAACCGAAAACATCAACTTATATTAAGCCCAAAGAATAACGGTGCATCAAAAGCCATATAGCTTTATCCTTTTGGAAGTATGTCTTCATACTAAACTTTAATTTATGAAGGAAAATAACATACTGGGTTCACTGCAATTCTTTTTTGGCTTGAAATTAGCCAATCACGCGATCATGATGTTTATTTTAAAATTTTAGGGCGAGTTTTTTCCTTCCTCTAAACAAAAATAATCACGATCCTCACTTCACAGCTAAGGAGGAGAAAAATCCTATCATAATAGAGTGGAGGTACATAAACAAAGCCCGGGACACGGCGCCAACGCCAATGTTCTGGTGCAATTTCATATCAAGCGACAGCAGTGTTGACGGCCGGGCAAATTAGTTCCCGCACAACCCAGCGACTCGGCGAGCTGCGGCAGTGTACTACAGTGAAATACACACCTGCCGGAAAATACATAGGCCTAAATTACCTCAACGAGTTTACAGCAATATCTCGTAATGGCACAGGGCTATGTGGCCCTAAAATTGCCTGATTGAATAAATAATTTGTCATTTCATTTCATAAATGGTTGAATTGTATTGAACTTTTTTATTTCATGGGGTATTTACGGTGGATGTTTTGTCCACATAGTTATATAAAAAATAAAAAATCATTCGTTCTTGTTTACATGCAAATTTTATACGAAAATATTTTTCTTTTGGAAACATTTTTACTCATGTGGAGGCCTCAAAGTAAAAGTAAAATGAAAACCTTAAAGATCGATATACCATTTAAGCCCTCTACAGTTTTAGTGCAATACCTATTTTTTCAAAATCAGCTGACAGGTTTATTATGTTCATATTGCTTTGAATTGTTTTTTCAGGTATTTTTTTTTGTTTCAACTAGTTATTGTTACTTAAAAATCTAGGAAATTTCTTAATAAATAACAATCGTTAAAATAAAGGAATAGCTCAGTATCATTGACTTTGAATACAGAAGACTTATGTATTCAAAGTTAAAGTTTGTACTGAAGAAGTCACACTAAGTATGGGCTCAGTTGTATGCCTATTAAAAAATATATATAATTGAACAACTAGCCACCTCTAGGCTATGATAATGGCATTTGACCGATAGAATGTGATGAATTCTCGGTAAAATCCTCTTAAGAAAAATTAAACACATGAATTCAGTACAAAAAAGAAGAAAAAACATTTTATAAACCCGACACATATAAAACACTATTTACCCCTGACAGTTCGGGAAAACGCCGAAAAAATTGTTCCCGTTTTCTAGGGAGACCTTAAGAGTTATTTGTTTGACCGCAACCGAGTCAGTCGCCTGAACAAGATTCAAATTAAACTTTGTCCTCTAATTCCCAATGAATTTTCACCACATGACGAATTCCTATATGACTATTTTACGCAGACAAATATTGAAATTAAAAGATTGTTTCTGAAGAGAACAAAACAAACTCACAACCGCCTAACATTTTAAGAGCCTCGCTGCCTCTTTTAGAAGGCTTTGGTTCTTTACTGATTTAAATTTTTTTTAATCATCATGCATTCAAGATCTTTGTCACACAAAAAATGTTTATGGTTTTTTTCGGAAATGCGCAACTCATAGAAATATCTATGAACGGCTATTTTGACAACTTTAAATTGGCACGGACTGCATTTAATATGCTTTGATTTTGCAATTTGCATTTGGTTTAAATTGCGTCATATACAGTAATATTATGGAGTATCCCTATCCAATCTCGACATTTCAAGATCTTATCTAACGGAAGGCTTATATTGAGGAGATAATTTGGCTTTACCATAAAGTAATCTAACTAGATAGCACAGGATTAGATTTAATGTAGGAACCATCAGTGTTATTAAACCTGTCATGAACAGTTCAAACTCAACGTCCAATTAAATTCTGAGAAAGTCGAGAGAGCGCGATTACATCGCTCTTAACATAGACTCCCCTTTTTTATGCCAAACTAACTCTCGCAACCATGTCTATTATTTTTGAACTGCTGAGAAATTTTATCACCAGGATTGATGTCAGAGATTACGTTTAAAAATGAAAAAGTCTCCTAACCGGCCATGGCGTGGTGCCTCAGGATGAAGGGAAAAATTATTTCAAGCAAGAAAACCTGAATTGTTTAATCTTAAACCCTAAGCCATGGATTGCTTTTCGTTACATTAGTGGGCATTGCAGAATGATTTCTTTAAGTTGGTTAATTTAAAAGTAGGGTTATTTATGAATACTACTGTATCGTATAGTAAATTTTTGTTACTTAAGTAAAACAAAGATGTTAAAAGGAAAATCTAGTTTAGTGAAGCACTGTAGCATTAGTACAAGCTGCAACAATTGGTTCGAACACGTCCAAAGATATCGACCGTTGTCATTCTAATCGAGTGTAGGCCCTATTACCGGATATATAATCCTGTATTTATTAAAAAAAACATGGATTCGCTTTACACATTATGGCATGCATAGTTTTCTGGAATAAGAAAAAATCGTGAATTATATTTGAATATATCTATTTCTATATAATTAATACGCCAACACGAAATTTGTCTTATGAACTCCTCCGTCATTTCTTAACCGATTTTGATCATTGACGGCTCATTGGAAAGAGCGTGTCGCGTAGATTTGCAAACTGGCCTTACATTTTTGAAAAAGTCCCTTGGGCTCTGCCCCATTGGCTTTTAAAGTTCCCATGTTATCCTTATGAAGAACATAATTGTTTACATTTTGATCAGCTGGATAATTTAATCGCTGTTATTTTTTAATTTGTGTAAACATAACCCTCAAGACGGATCGTGTTAGCATGATTGTGTTTTAAATTTGTCGCCATTTGAATTATCGCTCTGCTAGAGTAGCGCACGACTCCGTGCGCTCGGATCCACTAGTAGTTATTAATATAATTTAATGAAATTATAAATAACCTAAATTTAACCAAAAATATTTTCAACTCGTAACTTAGCAACGGATAAATAAAATAAAAACTACACAATTTCAAAATTTTATAAGTAAGATGCTTCTAAATTTTTAACTTTCGAATTTGAAAGTTTAGTAAGAAATTCCAATGAAGCGGCCGAAACTGAGCCACGTAGTGTCGGCGGTGTTCCACCTCAACAAGAAGACGGGGGTCCACACGTCGGCAGTCGCGGACTTCCTGCGATGCAACTACGACCTGCCCGTCCTCCCGGACTACAAGAAGGCGCTCAAGTTGGCCGTCGACGAGGGCTTCCTGACGACCAGGCAGAAGCGGTTCTACCCTTCCACCCTCATGCTGAGTCCCCTAGGTCCACTGGAGGCCCCGCGACGACGACGAAGAGGACGAAGAAAGTCGAGAAGACTTGCCAAGTTGCCCGAACAGATATCGTTCCGCCGAAGACGTCGGTCTGGGGGGTGGTCCCGTAGACGTCGGGGGAGACGGCATCCCCGCCGGTCCACGAAGAAAAGATCTGCCAGGTTACCAGAACAATTGTCGCTCCGTAGAAGACGTGGATGGGTGACGGCCCGCAGGAGATCTGCAAAGACCGACTACTTGACGGCGAAGAGGAGGGCTGCGAGGAAGCCCGAACACGTATCCCTCCGCCGCAGACGGCGGGGGCGGCGGCGCGGGCTCGAGACCGACGGCCGCCCAGGGACGCGGCGGGGCAGGACGGGGGCGGACGCACCGCCAGAGACCGACGCAGCGCCCCAGGTGGCCGCCGACCCGGCTCATGTGCAGTAACTATTTACTCTTTAATGTAATGTGTGGTGTTCAGTGTCCGTTAATTATATTTCGTTTACAAGCTATTACCTGTAATATTTGTTAGATAGGCCCACTAAATGTGAAAAAATAATATTTACAAGATTTTCAGGTCCATTTTTCGAAAATTTATTCACTTGAAATCATAGAAAATTATGGTTTGAAATGTGAAGATAAATCAAATTTGAAGTGTCATTATGATACATTCATGAAGAACTTATACTTAAAGCTAAAATGATAGAACTTTTAATAAATGAAACTCCAAAAATTAACAAGAGTTGGTTACATTACAACTTAAATTACATTAAAGTTGTTACGATGTTACCCTTTATTATTATTACATTGAATAGTAATAAATGGTAATATAAATAAATAACAACATTATCTATTCAATGTAATTAAAGTTAATTGTGGTACTATTTTACCTTCCTTATTTAAGAGGAAAACTGTTCATATATTTTCCAATAGGGAAGGGCACGCAATCGTGATTAGTGTTCGTTAAAACCGGTGGAAAAGTATATGGGGTTTATCGCCTCTCTCACTTTGACATATAGTTTTATTTTTAACTCAGTTCTATTTTATTTTCAGAATTACTTATTTATTTATGGGGTTTAACCTTTTATATTAATGACACATATCAGGAAATTTCACGCACAATTATCGCAGTGACTATTGTTGCCTACAAATATTTGAGTTGTTCTTCACTTCAATCTTCATCTTCCTCGTCAGATTCAATGTTTTCCGGCGGAGATTCTATGTATACACATATAAAGCCCAAACTAAACGTAACTTTTGAGAAAACTACAAGTCTGACTCATATCAACCCTATTCTTGAATGAAAGGTCTCGGTGACATAATCCCTGGGAAAATAATAGTTTTTTAATAAAATTTTTCCTCACGGCTCAAATATAAAGAAAAGAAGATCGAATGCATTTGATTTTTATTTTATTTTATTTTTTTACTTTTTCCCAGCGCAGTGAGATACCATCAGCTAGTTTTTCTAAATGTGAAACAAGATGTGACATTTGATTTAAAGCTTAACTTAATGTTCGTAAAAATTACATGATACGAAACAATAAAACACCAATACAAATTTAGGAGGTAGTTCAATATTTTATGTCTGTAAACGCTGTTCGGAAATAAAAGATAAAATTTTCGTCAAATCAAAATATTGTCATTCCGCTATCGCGAGTTTTTAACAACTGAGCGATTCTGCGAGCGGTTGAACGTTGATAAAATGCAAATTGGAACCGAAGAGAAAGTAAAAAGAGCTCCGAGTGAGACGTTCGGCTCGATTTTGTAATGTGATAAAACATTTGCCATTGTGGCTTTGCATGCCGTTCAGTCCTTTTAATAACGACATTGCATCCGATCACTGCATGCAAATATTCAGTGAAAACCTGTGAATACAATAAAAACTCGGTCAATATTGAGTCAATTTAGAATTGCTCTCGTTGTTGATTGAACGGAATGTTTGCTATGCCATTTTTCAGCCGAAAAAATCATACATTGATTCCTAGCCCTAATGGTTTTATGTGGTGTTCTGTCTTTTATATTATACTAAAACATTTTCTTCTAGCTATTGAAAATGAACTTATTGAATATAATAACTTAAACATTTTACTTCAATAATTTTTTTCATTTCATCGGGGAAGAAAGTTGCTCTTAAAGCTTAATTTATTATATGCAAATAGTATATAGGTATCTTTTATTCTTTTAACTTGTAGTTAGTTATTTTGTCCAAAATTTTTAACGATGAACTCTACTTTTTATGTGGAACAAAACTGTGTGCCCTCCGACACCTAGGCCTATCTTCAGTAGACCGAGTTTTGGCTAAGGACCCATCAATCCTATGAAAAGCTTTTATCTTGTAATAACAAACTAATCTTTTTCTTATTACAACATTCCGGCGCATTTGTCAGATGGACAGTTGGGTAGGTGAGGTTCATTGCAAGAAGTTCGTTGTAGCATATATCTAATAAACGTTCACTAAATTTCACTTCTAGTGGTAGCATCTAGGTATTTACAATAGGACCATGTTTGCAGTCAGGATTTCATTCAATTTCATTAATGCGAGTGATTCTGTGGCTGATTATGTGATATTATTCAATGATACAATTCTTTACTTTAGTCGCAAAGCGTCCTCTCAATTACAACATGACAAATCAGGATCAGTCTGAACGTCTTCGCCAGGACTACTAATACCACGGTATTGGTCTGAATATGTCTCATAGCTCGAACTGGTGATAATCTAGGAACTGCTGTGTAACTGCACCAGTCGCAAGGGGCGGCTGATGTACAGGGTGTCTCCGAACTCTCTGGGGACCTCTTGATGGATTTGTGTTATGTATTGAGACAAACATATTTTGTGGTACAATCGTAGGTCTCCGGTGATTATTTTCCTGACTGTTGTATGTTTGTATTTTTTACATATTAGTTCATTAATCTTAACTACTTGGGTTACAAACTCCAAATCCTGTGGATTGAGTACATTAGTGATTAAGAGAGACTAAATACTTCAATTATATCGAGTATTAAGTTTATACTTTTAGCCATTTACTAATGACGGCCAATCTTACTTTTCAAAGTTTAATTTCTCAACAGCCATAAAATGAATATATAATTAGGTACTAAAATTATGTGAAATGCAATTTATTGTAATTTATATTTTTATGAATGTTTAAACAAAATAACTAAGCCTTTTTTAGTAATATTGTGAATACGGGCTGATTCTAGCTTGTCTTAATGTGAAAAATGTAAATTTCTTATCTATTCGTGATGAATACTATTTTATAAATGAATTTAAATTTAAAATCTTCCTAGCAGCTTATAATGGCTTAATGGCTTTGTTTGGTTTGGTTTTCCCCCCGAGATATTAACTTTTGAAAATAACAAATGCGGCCGCCAATTCAGAAATTTTCAAAGTATAAAATTTCTACGCCCTAGAGAATTTGTATAATTAGTTTCTTCTACCAATGAGGAGGGTTTTAAGTTGATACTTCCAGTCGTTCAAAAGCAGTTAATTAATATGTAAAAAATACATGCATTCATACATACAGTCATAAAACGAAGCACCAGATTAGACAAAAAATTATATTTTTCTTGATGCCAGGAACAAGTACACAAGTTTACAGAGAGTTTTCGAAAGTGCTCTTAATTTTTTTTAAATAATTTTAGCGAAGTCTGTTGCGACTACATTTGAATGGCCGGTTGGATTTTTGGCGTAATTTGATTATTTTACTGAGGGATTTTGGCAAAATCAATTTCTTTGGTTTCCATCCCTCAAGGTCTAAAGGATTAATTTTGATATAAAGTATGTCTAAGTACTAATTTTATTTTAAAACCCTATTTACAAAATGCAAGCTGCTGCCTCAAGCAAATAAATAGTGTACATGAAGTAGCCTTTGGCTCAGAACACAGGAATACTTTTGGTTCTCTACACTCAATAACGGAAAGGTATACCCAGTTATTCACGTAATGTAAAATGAAGAGTTTTTGAGACAAACAACGAGAACTGTCAAGAGAGAAACAACACGAGTGATGTCTCGGTGAGTGCGGCGCAGTAAAAGAAACTGCTCTCACAGGCCCGGGACTGCGTTGCTTACATGTTTCCTTATTAGAAAAATTGCCGTTATTTTTTACTTTTTTATTCTTGGTACAATACAAAATTTTAACCATTTCAGTTGGTATATGAAATTGATAATAAATAACTTTAATACTTTAAAATTTATTATTGGTGGTGGTGAATTTATGTTTCGACTTTGGTTTTTGCGGATGTATGCCATCAATAGTAGAACGGTTTCGCGATATTTTCTGCAGGTGGAAGAGACCTACCTGGATCATATCAAAGTTAACACACAATCGGGAAAACCATGACAAAAACATAGCTAGAACGTAAATATGTCAACACCAGCCAAAAACGTATTTTTTGTTAAAAAAAGTTGCGAAACTTTTTCTATTAGGTAATCAATGATTGCAAATGTCTGAAAAAATCAAATGATAACTTTAATAAATAAAATTTTATTTTCTGATATTGTATTGTTTGCTACAAATAAATATTGATAAGCTGCCTGTATTGATTGTGTCAATTGAAGTGAAATTAAATGAAAAAAAAAATGGAATTAAAGATTCTTTATTTCTACAGCCTAAGTAGGATCAAATGGTTCTTTCTTCCTCTTAACGTGTTCAACAAACATTATATAGTACAAAATTATATACAAAAAGATTTTTAAACAAGCAAAAAAAATGTTTCATTCGATTTTAAATATAAACTTATCAATAAAAATAAAACAATTCATTCGACTTTACCAGAATATCATGTGAATAACACTTACTTTCTTGATTTAGATATTTATTACGTTACCTTTTTTCACGGCGTACTTTACTATAATTATTAAAAACATGAGATTCAGTCCGGGACCAAACTAGACTTTTTTTATTTTAAAATAATTTTTTTATAAATTTATAATCAGGAAAACTCATTAGGTTTATTCTAATTAATTTTTTTTTCTTCTAAGGTTCTTATTCACAGTGACTTCCTTCTTCGGAGTCATTTATTTTTAACATCTTGCTGTAATAATAATCGTTTATTTAATCTTAAGAATCGCTATAGTTTTTAAATTTTTGTTCTGTCCTTAATTGGTTAGGAATAAATGTTTAACCTTCAATTAATTTACAAACCTTCAATTTGATTATTTTTAGAACATATTTTTTAATCAGCTAAAACGGAAGTTTAACTATTTTAGCATTCCCTTATACTTGCCATCCACCAAAATGTTTAGGTTTAAAAATGTAAAAATGCTCGTTCCCCAAATGCAGAGGAAATGCAGGTTGGGAAAAGGTACCGAACAATATTACAAAACCCTCTATAAAACTAAATTAGTTTCATCATTAACTAATTAATAATCCACCGTTGTGAATAGCCGAATGCAAACATTAAAACAATGTCGGGAACAAGGCTGCATGATTACTCGCTTGGGCGCTCCACACAGTGTTTGTCTATCAGTCGATAATGTCATGGGTTTGTAGACTGTAGACATTGTCTCTATGTCTATTTGTTTATCTTGTAGTGCCGATATGTCCTGAATTGCCTAACATGGTTACATAACATTTATTTGTTATATGTATAATATAAAGGTCCCCGTTTGTTTGAAATTCATTAGCTGTGGACACTGTCTCCATGTCTATTCGTTTTTCTTGTAGTGCAGATATATCCTCTATTGCCTACATAACATTTGTAATCTGTATAGTATTTGTTGTTTTTCAAAGGTCTCCGTTTTTTTTAATTCATTAGTTGTAGACACTGTCTCTATGTCTATTTGTTTATCTTGTAGTGCCGATATATCCTGTATTGCCAAACATAGCTACATAATATTTGTCATCTGTATAGTATTTGTTCCGTTTTTCAAAGGTACCGTTTTGTTCGAAATTTATTAGCGGCAGACACTGACTCTATGTCTATTTGTTTATCATGTAGTGCAGATATATCCTGTATTGCCTAACATGGCAACATAACATTTGTAATCTGTATAGTATTTGTTCAGTTTTTAAAGGTCCCCGTTTGTTTGAAATTCGTTAGCTGTAGGTTAATTTTTTATAACCAGAGGTCAGAAGAAGGAGTGATTTTTGCCCAACTAGCTGATCAAACCGATTTTCACCCGTAGGAAGAACAGAAAAAGTTCTTCGGGATTAGGGTTTTTAATTTTTCATACTTTTTAAGGTTGCCATGACAACTTCATATGCTTTCCCATTTTTTAACAGGCAAACATTTTTTATCAACGTAACAGCTAAGTAAGTTGATCCAGGCTAACAGCAGTACCGTAAGGCGTAACTGGCGTACCCTAAGGGAATTTTGTAAACTGTTTCTTTAATTTGCATCTACGACCCAAGGGGAGATAATATGCCAAATTTCATCTTTGTAGGATGTATAATTTTGGAAATTAGTTCTCCGTTAGAAAACCTTTATCTTCTCTATATATAGACGATATGAAAATGTAAGATTTATAATCATTATTTTTCGCAATCTTACTTATGCGCAGTTTGTGTATTATTATTATTGTTTACGTCTAACAAAATTGCATCTGTATTATAACTTAGTTGTAAGTTAAATACCTTTTATCCAAAAATTCAACATGTATACGATTTTATAATCGTATAGTCGGATCGTATAGTTTTATAATCGTATTTATAATACGATTAAATCGTAATATATAATAATATACTTTTATTATCCGATTATTATGAAACAGTTATTTTATAACGCTCATTTGTCTCCTACAAAAAAAGAAAAAATTAGTAATTGTACTCAATATTTTCTATTAAAGATTGAATCAAGTATGCGACCAATTTATTACATGAAATAAAACTCTAAAACTTTGTGAGAATTACGTATTTCATAAATACTAGTGGCTTGAAGGGGCTGAAAGCCCCTAATAAAGGAAAATTCAAACAACCCTGGTGCTGGTGAATCTCAAGCAATTTAAGTATTTTTCCCGCCATCATGGAATAGATACCTTTAATTTAAGCCCGCTCCCATCTATCTACGACTTGCCAGACGCCCACAATTTTGACGCAAAGAATAGCCTTACGAAATTAAATATATGATGTATTGATTAAACTTTTAAAATAGTTGTGATTTCGACGTCACGTATTGCATGAATTGGATTATGTATTTAATTTTTATTCATTCTTTCATTCGACAAAGAACAACGCATTTATCTTAAGTTTTATAGCAATAATGAATATTTGACTTTGACAATAATTTTTCCTCAATGGAAATGGCTTGAAATTTTATAATTACAGTAAACCCAACAGTTTTTATGTCAGATGACTCGATCAGTGACGGTGTACCGAAGTCAGCGAGTTTGTCGTCCGTCTGTGTTGACCTTTGACCCTGTGTCAGTCCAGATACCGAACTGTACAAACTGAGACCGGTCACTGTTTGTCCAACACCGTGTACATCTCTACATACACGACCAACAAATTATGATTTTCACAATCATAAATAATTTTTAATATTTATTTAGCTGTTTATAAATGTTCGTAAAACAATAATGCAATGTTGTACAAACGTACATTTTCAATGTGTTTTTGCTAAAGATTAGAAGAAAATTTATTTGAAACCTCAATTTCTTTGTAAAAATATATGTGGTAGATGTCATGTTTGCTGTAATGAAATTTGTCATCTCTGAGTAGGTTTGAATTTAACAATTTAAAGATTTTTTGTCAATTTTAAGATTCCAGAAGTTCGACCTAGATTGTTTAAGATAATGTTATTTTTTATTAGAGTCGCAATAAGCTAAATTATTTGGTATCAATGCAAATCGTATTATTTTTCGCAAACTTGCAATATGAACGAAGAAATGAACCACCAACACAGAAAGCCCTTCGTGATTTTTCAAATCCTAATTTTATTTCACCATTGTATTGATTTTATTTTTTAATCATCTCAACTGTAAATAATTTCAAGAGAATAAATTTAAATATTACTATCTAAAAGGTGTTAAAAGGAAACATTTGTATTTCAGCAATAACAAATACCACACGAATGAAAACAAATACTGCGATAAGTTTGCGAACGGAAGGACCAATTTTTGTGGTCAAAATATCAGCAAATAACTTTGAACTCTTTCGTTTGTATCTGAATTCGTTGATCTGGAATTAATATTTTAATTCCATTAATAGATTGTTTATTGAAGACATTATATTGATGTGACTCATATTATATAATAATTTTTATAATGATTTAGGCCTAATCCTTTTAAATATTGATCGTTGCTAGAGTAAATCTCTTGACTATACAAGACTTTACGGTTCTCATACTTCATGACATAACCCGGAGTTAGATTTACAATAAAATGCCTATTGTTGTTTTTGTAGCGAACTAAGAAAAAACAAAATTTTTCTTCCAAAGTCACAAAAGAGATGAACTACATAAGTGGTATTGTGTTTTAGGATGCTGACGCTAGGCAATCAATTTCTAGTTGATTTTATACCTCGCACTTTCAACAGTTTCAGTGTAGGTGGAAATTTAATCTTCTGCGTCTGGGAAGGAGATGCATAATACTCACGCAATCTTCTCTAATGTTGATGTTTTAGCACTTTAGAGTTAACATGTTATATTAAATCCTTCCCTCTTCCTCATGTTACGTGTTATGTTGTAGTTCAAGTCTTCAATTAATTTTCATTATACTGTCTTAGATTTACGCTTTGAGAAGTACTTCATGTTATTTATTGAATGTATGAAATTTACACTGAACATGTCCAAGTTTTAATATTTATGTCATATGATAGGAGTTGATAACTATAAAGAATATATTGGGGGGGGGGGGTGGCAAATCGGTTATAAGTTGTTCGGTGGAGCTTGCCAGGAGAATGGTAGCCGTTTTATTTAATATGCCTACACTTGGAATATCGTTTAATCCTCGTTAAGTAGTTATTCCACGCTAATACATGTTTTTATTCCTTTTCCATTAATCTTCAGGTTTTACCAGATGCATTTAAATGGATGTATTAATCTATAAATCTATCACTATAATGCGGAGATTTTAACTAAAACCGTTATTTTTATCAAATACGTACATTTAGAACTTACGTTAGTCAGAAATTAATTGTTTTCTGATTGGGTATTGAAGTAACTCTTTAATTTCTAATTCACCGTGTGCACCCACTGCATTTAAATTTTTGTTTTGTGGAAGACAGTCCTACGCACAGGTCTTTGACCTATACGGGTCTTAATTATTTCTTGTAAACCACTAAAATGTACAGGGCGTTTATAAAAGAATCATCAAGTTTCAATTGCTTGTAACTCACTTGTTTCTCAAAATTAATCAGTGATTTAAACATCGAATTAAAGAGCATACTTTCAAGTTTTAGAAACATCTGTTCTATACTCAGATCAATAGTTATCTCGGGTTCATTTTCATTAGCAATCAAATTAAAATTAAAAAATGTATACTCTTAATTAAATGGCCAACTCGATCTCCTGTCTATGTTGGGATTATTTTCTAGGGCTTTGTGAAAAACAAAGCTTACATTCAACCATCGCTTAAGAAGCGTTTTAAGCACTAGTTGAATATGAGCTTGGCCTTTCACAAAGCCTTAGAAAATAAATCCAACATGAACAGGAGATCGAGTTGCCATTTAATTAACATTGTACATTTCAAAAAATATTAATTTCATTGCTAGTCGGACTGAAGCCAGGAAAACTATGAAACTGAGTATTAAATGGATGGTTATACAACTTGAAAGTATACACTTTTATCCCATGTTTAAATCACTGATTAATTTTGAGGAGCAAGTGAGTTATAAGCAATTAAAACCGGATGATTCTTTTATAATCACCCTGTATATGTACTGAGAGGAACTAAAGACTTTTTGATTTGACTAGTGAACACACGCTGCTCAGCAGCTTTTAAGTTAAGGTTAGTCTGATTGCTGATAAATAAATGTTTATTATAATCAGCTGCTCCATCAAATTCCAGCTCAAATGTTTAATCTTCTGAAAAAATACGAAATTTTAAGGCATTTATGCCTCCTCCCTTTTGTCCAGTCTGTATATGCATTTTATTTCCTGCAAAACTTCACGTCAAGCTCTTTCCAACGTCACGTAAATGATTAAAGTCTCTTCAGGACTGTAGTAGGAGTCTTGATTTCAAAGTAACCCCTCGCGTATGAAATAAGTATAGAAATGATTTTCTCTGGTTTAGCCAGATAATCGTTTTCTATTGGTATTTTGTCTCAGAGACCAACGAATTAAAAAAAAAATCAGTTTTAATAAAAGAGTCGGAGGGTTGACGCGGCGGCGGGGGATGTAAAGGAAATTGTCGCCACCGAGGACAACAGCGACATTGCCGGCCCAGCGACTCTTTGCTGCTAACTCCGCAGCCCAAGTGCCATTCCTCCCAACTCTTCAGATGTTTAATTTTGAATTTATGTCCATTTTTCATATATTTACAATACAACAGTATGTATTTCGGAAATTCAAAATTGGCGACAAGTGCTTAATATCATCCCGGGTTCCCGGGCTTAAATTCCTGATCGATCTGTTTTGCAATTAAGTGAAGACGATCGGGTTACTTCTGCAACGTACTATGTAGTAGAGTTTATTGTCTAAGTCTAAATGAAACGCAAACTAATTTTTCACAACTATTCTAATTTGTCACCTTGATGTAGAAAAATATTCTTTTTTAGAAAACTAATTATTTAAGTTCAGCATCACTTCAATACAGTTATCTCAACTAACACGTGAAACACAAATTGGATAAAGTTATCCCCGAACCTATTTATTTTAACAGTCATACGTGTTAATTATTGTGAATTCATCAAACAGTTCAAACAAATATTGCTTTTCTAAGAAGGCTGGTTGTGATCCAACGCAGCCATGTCACTGATCTGACATTTAATTAATTTCTTTAAAACATTAGTAATTAGAATATAGCAGAACACTACGCCAGGCGTATAGGGTTAAATTAAAAAAAGTTAATTGCTAATTAATTTTTTGTGTATTTTTAATATATTTTGGAAGATTTAACTATCTAAAAAATTTTCGATCTAAATCTGTCGTATTTTATTGCGAAAATATGTACCCTAATTTAGTGTGTGGCCTTGCCCAAATGCTTAAACTCCAGGTTGGTGCATTAGCTTATGTTGTTGCACCTTTACTGAAGTATGAGGACATTTGAGAACTCATAAGACAAAGCCCTGATTTCAGAGACATATGGTTAACATTATAGCAATTATTTAATAGCCAAATGATCAATAATAGCGTCGAGTTTTTTAATCGATCTCATTTGAAATGGAGTGAAGATTATCGGCCTACTCACACAATGTTCTTTGTAGTGGAAGTAAATGTTTAAATAAAATGCAAATTCATTTTACTGGGAGGTTACTTGATAATGTATCGTCGACAAAATTTCGTTCTCGAAAACTAATCAATTAAGTTCAAGTGGCAGTTTGATGTTAATGGGGATTACCAGTAAAATTAGATATGTCTATTGATAATTAGCCACATGATTGCATAACCTACATGTTACGGTCTCAGTTCCGCCGGGACCGTGTGACGTATGCAGTCGAACTGCCATTCCGACACTGTATCTCTCGGGGTTGTTAAGGCGTGTAATACAGTATAACCGATTAAATTCAGTTAATAGCAATTTATTTCGAAATTGTTAACGGTCGCCTGGAAAGAAACGGGCGTTTTGCCGCTACATCGAGCGCTGTTGCCACACCCAGCGGCCGATGTCAGTGCAGCCAATAGCTTCGTTCCCAGCCGCAATTTTAGACAAGTCTTAAGGGGATCCGCCACTATCTCCACCTTTTTTTATTTTTGACTTTTTTATGACTTAAGTATTTTTTTCTTATGAGTACTTGGCTAATTAGAAGATATGATGTGAAATATAGGATATATTTTAATAAAATTTCATGGTTTCGGTCCTTTTTTAAGTTTTTTACCAATTTTTCGTATATTTTATTTCTTTGAATAACTTGTTTATTACCCAAGTAATTGCAAAAACCAAGCTACCATTTTATTCCTTACATAAAAAGGAAAAAACTGGTGTATAGAAACCATCGTAACTCAAAAAACAATAATGTGGTGAGCATATTTTCAATATCACATTTTTACAACGGGGAAAAAACGGGTTTTTAAATAAATATTATTAAATTTTATATTAAATCTGCTTGTATTGTGATTCCTATACACCAGAATTTTTCAAATAGTATTAAGATGATGTGGTAAAAATTTTATTACAATAGGCCTAGTGCTTACATAGTTATTCAAACTTTTGTTTTACAAAACATGGAAAAACACAATTCCGAGAAAACGGCTCTCAAAGTTTTATAAGTATTTTATTTCACACTAGAATTCGCCTGGGCGATTCTCGCATTGTTTTACATTTATATAAATTTTATCATGAAAAAATATTCCGATTGGCATAAAATTGCACACACATGTTCACTATTAAATGTTGAATCTAAGAACATCACTTTTGAAAAATGTCAAAAAATTTAAAAAATCAGTCGGAGATAGTGGCGGATCCCCTTAAAGCTGATCGATCGCGATTTTGCTCATTTTACAGAGTTTCTAAATGGTGCTCATAAAAAATCCAGCTGAGTGCGAAAAATCCGACAGTTTTGAAAATAGAAGGTAATCAGTTTTGGTTCGAGGCAAGCATTTTGGGGCAAGGGTTCTCAGGATTCGTAGTAAAAAACGCCCTCCTTTAGCGGTGAATTTCTAAGTCGCCGCCGTCGGAGGGCGGCGTTGTCGTGAGTCGGGAACATTTGTCAGATTGTTGACTGCGTTAGATTTTTCCCAAGTCGATTGTTTTGTAAGGCACGTCAAGCCTTTGAAGGGTTCGAAATTTATTGTTGCTTCTTTAGGCATATAATCAACATGGAATAAACCTAAAAGGCATCAAACCGATGTTACAATCGGTTCCTTGGGATTCGACGAAATTGTCAATGAACGCCGTCTCTTTAAAACGCTCTAAGATTGAAATGCGTGCTCTATCGGCAGCGAGTGAAGCTTTCGACTGCGCACTTGGTATGACAGCTAATTGCAGATTGTTCAAAACGATAAAGTCTAGGAAAGAAGAAGGTTTGACTTTGAACAGCTGATCATTGAAACAGGTCAATAAATACTTAAAAATTACATCATCAGCGATATTATTTCGTTATCTAGTGGTCATGTCTATTAAATACTACTATCTACGGTATAGGTTTGGGTTCAGTTCTTAATGGCAACATGTATTTTTTTATTGTTATTAATTTTTTTATTTGGATGAAAATTATATTAAGTTAGGTAAAATATAAGTTAGGTAAATTATAAAAACATAATTTTAAATATTTATTTCTGCATATTACAAAATTACAATATTTCATATTAAAGATAAAAACAAAATAATATTACTAAACAATAAAGAAACTAGGCTGACCATATACAGTACTACAGAATTGAAAAAAAAACTTTGGTTAAGTTTTTAAACCTTTCGCTACGAAACTCAATTTTAACTTGTTTGAACAAATTAATTTAATGTTACAGTGTTAGATTTTAGGAGAGTATTTCCTTAACACAGCGCTCTGCGAAGTTAGGTTAGGTTATAATTTATCAATTACAACTGTATTTTAGGTTTTCAATCAATCACGAACACATATTATCGAATATTGTATTTGCAACCATGTATATATTGATTTGTAACCAGGTGAATGTTGTAACCATCATTTATCTTATCTGTTGGTAATATGTTTAACTAACTCCATATGTCAGTAATGTCAAATTTTCTTCTTTTTCCCTACACCTCATCGTTTTGAACAATCTTCAATTAGCTGTCAGTTTTAAACCTCCTAGGAAACCAATGCCACTATTAAAATATGCCTCAACGAGTTCTCTAACAAAAAACCAGATGTAAGAGAAGAGACAGTGAACTGTGTAGTAAACAAAACACTTTTACGCGTGTTTTTGCTTCATGTGCTGAACCGTCAGGTTTTGCTATTGCATATTCAGCCTTGTTGCTACAGTGCCTGTGTGTTGTGAATGTTTTGTCTTTTTTTCTACTTTATCACCGGTTTCACTTTTGAATGCTGAGTTGGTATTGTGCTAGAGCGTGATTTGACAGAGTATGTATTCGTACTCTGTATTAGTTTTTTTTTTAGAGTTTTATTCGGTGATTATTTTATTTAAAGTTTTAGCGATGAATGTTACGATCGCAAACCAAGCACCATGAATCAAATAGAATATTTTGATGATTATTTGCAAAAGGGAAAAACCAAACCATTGTTGAAAAATGTGTTTTTAATAACGACTTGAAAACACTGTTTATTTGCCTCTATGTGTTTGGTACAAGCAGAAAAAACTAGTCATAGACTCCAAATAAAATAACCTGACCCAGTGAGCTTATAAGATTAATGTCAATTTTTTTATTTTACCCGGACTGTACTCCACACTCCACCGTAAAAACATCAACGTCAGTAATATGGTCGCGCATTAACTGCGCGAAAGAGTTCCTTAACTGCGCTAATCCCTCTAAGGGTCCCAAAAAATGTTCCTTAGCTGCGCGAAGTCCACGCCAGGTAGGGGTGAGTTGCCGGCAGAAGGAATGTCCTTGTTTACGTGTCATCATACCGCAAACCATTAATGACAGATTGCAATTTGTAAAGTGCGTTTCGAGCAAAATCTGTCTTGTGTAGATGCCTTGATTATGATTGTGATTATGACATTATTTTTTGAATAAAGATATAAGTGTGTTTTTAAATTTCTGAATTTTTATTGCAGTACCTTCCTTGGTCCTATTTACATTTTATTTATTGTAGTCGTATTGCTATGACATCACAGAAAACCATTTGGAAGATTAATATTTTCTTTCAGGGAACATACACATAAAGGTATGAAACATTAATATTAATTGATAAATGTTATTTATTTTACAGTAACGGGATTTAATTTGAAATTACGGTTTACCTATTTTCCGTTCAGAGTAATTTATTGTGAAAAACTACGACAGTACTTTATAAAACCCCATATTGCTATGTTATTTTTAACGTATGCGATTGACTAACATGCACTTTGGTCGCCGTATTGAAGCTATGATATTTTCCTAATCCCCAAATAGGTGCATTTTATTTTCATTAACATGTTCTATACATTTTATTTTATTTTCATTACAAACTTAAATACGCTACCTCAGTTCAAATTAAACTATTGAGTCCTTTCTACCTTTTTAGTAGAACATAAAATCCATAATGAATGCACTCTCTGGAGATGACTTGGGCTTTGACAATTTCTTAAATGCTCACATCTAAGAATTCTACCGTCAAAGAGGGCCGCCACTTCGCGCAGTTAAGGAACGTATCTGGTGGCTACCTGGAGTAGTTCGCGCAGTTCAGGAATACCCGACTACCTGACTCAGGTCAGTTCGCGCAGTTAATGCCCGCCCAGTAATATTAATTAACAATGTCCTTCATCACGTCGATCCAGCCGTATTTTCGCAGAGTCGTCGCCAAAGCCGGGGAAGTTGTAAGGGCCAATCTGGCGGGGTCGGGCGGGGCGAACTTTGGAGAACGTGTCTTTTATTTCTCCCCCGACTCCGCACCGACCGCTTCATCCCGAGTTAAATTTCATCGCAGCAAAACCTCAAATAGCCACTGGACCGTGCTCGGTTTCAAAGGATTTTAGTAATCCATTATCGTATTAATTAAAAAGCCACTTTCTTTAATAATCGGTTTAAAACTTGATTTAAAAATTAAATTTAAAATATACTATTAGTTCTGAAGAATGTGAAAAAAGTTTATACGTGAAAAATGCAACAGAATTGTGTGCATTTGAGCAACTATGTAGTTCATTCAGGTGGATATGAAATAGATACGGAATAAATTATTACCAGCTGGTTAGATGTGAAATTAAAGTATTGAAATAAATAAAGGAATATATTTTTATTTTGGTGTTGTTTTTTAATTCACGTTTTATGACGAAACATCAAAGATTAGTTACCTGCTTGTCATCCTCATGATCATTTTTAGTAATCTTATTGTAGATTAAGCATATGTACAAATTGATTTATCATTTTCAAAACTATAACGAAACTTTAATTTTCACACAATTGAGTGAAATTTCAAGTTTTGTCTAGATCTGAGGGTGACAAAAATGTCGAAATGCATTTTCTGTAGTAAGATTTCAAAAAAGGGTTATTACTTTAGTAAAATTACTTCCTTAGTTAAACATGGTAGTAACACTTTTCTTTAGTGTTTTCATTAAAAAGAATCGTTCTGCCTCATACATTACACTGTCATTTTCGGAGGGCAATGACTAACCTTCCAGCTAGATGTTGAAACGTGAAAGGGACGAAAGAAAAGTGTGCTTGTCTATTGCAACGTTGGCAAAGAGAGACGAGGAAAGAGCGGGGTGGATGTCGCAGACGCGCCACAGTAAGCCTGAATGGTGAGCATACGCTCGGGCAGAGACCGGGCAGGCGCAAAGCAACGGGGAAAATCTCATGTTGTGATGAGGTAAAACACCGAATCACGTGACCGCGGGGTTGAAGTTCACCAAAGTCGGTTCAGGTGGGGAGGACACGCCGTCGACTCGCCCTCACTCCCGCCCGCGTCTTCGTCAAGTTAGCTTGTTTCAAATTTCGCTGCGAGTGCCTTTCGGGAAAAAATTTTGAAAATTTTGTGGTTCACTCTTTCTCGCGTAAATAACGGAATATAATCAACCTTTCATACCCAAAGGGTAATTGAATAGGAATTTATTTTCGAAAAGTAAGAAAAATTAGAGAACGTGCAAAATGATCGTGTTGAACCGTGAAATCTGGTGACCACAAATTCAATTTTTAAAGTCCCGTACTGAATTTATTTGTCTTTTTGAGTGAGCAAGTTAATAATCAGTATATTAAAATCATCAAGGCACTCCAGCTAGGCGCGGTAATTGTTTTTAGTTAAATTTTGTGTATTTTATGTTGGCCATGTGTTCGTTAAGTGTATGTTGAAACCTGTGAGTATTATTATTACTTGTGAATTAGGGTGAGTTGCTACTGTATTTGATATTTATTTATAAGTTAGAGTTGTTCACCATTAATTAGTATTTTTATATAATTTATGTGATTTTTTCTGTTAAATCTGAATTATCTGTTTCAAATTCAAAAATATATATAATATACTGCTTTCTGACTGTGATAAATATTGAAGTAAACTCAAATACTTTCGAATTAACTGGCTTATATTTAACTTATAATAATTTTCTTGGATCTTAGTAAATTAAATAAAGCACCACTATACATTTTTAATGTAGACGGATCCTGGTGAAATAAAATAAAAGCTGTGTTTTTGGCAGATTTCAAAACTAAGAACAATTTATTAAATAGGCTCTATAATTAATTTTCTACTGTTGGGTTGCGCAACTGTGTAAATTCAGACCCTTAAATAAATTATAATTTGCAATAAAATAATTAATAATGACTCCCATTAGTTAGGACAGAGGCATTACAGTTATTATCTGTAATTTATTATATAACAACAAAAATCGAAGCCTCTGAGGAATAGTGGTAGAGGGAATTTTGCAAATAAGGTTCTGGCCGGAACTATGTATCAAAGCCAACCCGAGCCTCAAAAATGTATTCTTAATAGGACAGAAACAATTTGCCATTAGCGCTGCAGCCTGGTCCGTGTATATTAATTAATTTGGAAGTGGTGAAAAGCAGAGATATGATCCATTGAAAAAGTATATCAAACCATATTAAGCCTGTATCAAGCAATCTTTCAGTAACAGTTCTCGCATGATTTGAACTTGTATTTGCAATTTCATATTAAAGTAATATATAATTAGAAATGTATTGATATAGGGAAATACAGTCATTACTATAATCATTTGATTGATTATTTCTAATCCTGGTGTGATATTGGTATTTTGCAGTATTTTTGGTATATAACAGATAATATTTCGATTCTGGTCAAAATAAATTAATTAATCAAATTTCATCTTTTACAGTTTATTGGTACACTATTTTAAAAATGCAGCGATTACCATTTTTATTTTATGATTTGCAGAGTGCATAACAGTGGAAAGATGCTGCCCTTGATTACGACCAAATTCCATTTAATTCACAAAATCATTTTCTACCCAGAGGCTTACTTGTGGATCTTACTGTTTCATGAGAATTGAAATTTAATATTGCATAAAAATCAATTATACTCTAAAATATTAGGCCAATGTTAATCGCTGCATTTTAAAATAGTGTACCAATAAACTGTAAAAGATGAAATTTGATTAATTAATTTATTTTGACCAGAATCGAAATATTATCTGTTATATACCAAAAATACTGCAAAATACCAATATCACACCAGGATTAGAAATAATCAATCAAATGATTATAGTAATGACTGTATTTCCCTATATCAATACATTTCTAATTATATATTACTTTAATATGAAATTGCAAATACAAGTTCAAATCATGCGAGAACTGTTACTGAAAGATTGCTTGATACAGGCTTAATATGGTTTGATATACTTTTTCAATGGATCATATCTCTGCTTTTCACCACTTCCAAATTAATTAATATACACGGACCAGGCTGCAGCGCTAATGGCAAATTGTTTCTGTCCTATTAAGAATACATTTTTGAGGCTCGGGTTGGCTTTGATACATAGTTCCGGCCAGAACCTTATTTGCAAAATTCCCTCTACCACTATTCCTCAGAGGCTTCGATTTTTGTTGTTATATAATAAATTACAGATAATAACTGTAATGCCTCTGTCCTAACTAATGGGAGTCATTATTAATTATTTTATTGCAAATTATAATTTATTTAAGGGTCTGAATTTACACAGTTGCGCAACCCAACAGTAGAAAATTAATTATAGAGCCTATTTAATAAATTGTTCTTAGTTTTGAAATCTGCCAAAAACACAGCTTTTATTTTATTTCACCAGGATCCGTCTACATTAAAAATGTATAGTGGTGCTTTATTTAATTTACTAAGATCCAAGAAAATTATTATAAGTTAAATATAAGCCAGTTAATTCGAAAGTATTTGAGTTTACTTCAATATTTATCACAGTCAGAAAGCAGTATATTATATATATTTTTGAATTTGAAACAGATAATTCAGATTTAACAGAAAAAATCACATAAATTATATAAAAATACTAATTAATGGTGAACAACTCTAACTTATAAATAAATATCAAATACAGTAGCAACTCACCCTAATTCACAAGTAATAATAATACTCACAGGTTTCAACATACACTTAACGAACACATGGCCAACATAAAATACACAAAATTTAACTAAAAACAATTACCGCGCCTAGCTGGAGTGCCTTGATGATTTTAATATACTGATTATTAACTTGCTCACTCAAAAAGACAAATAAATTCAGTACGGGACTTTAAAAATTGAATTTGTGGTCACCAGATTTCACGGTTCAACACGATCATTTTGCACGTTCTCTAATTTTTCTTACTTTTCGAAAATAAATTCCTATTCAATTACCCTTTGGGTATGAAAGGTTGATTATATTCCGTTATTTACGCGAGAAAGAGTGAACCACAAAATTTTCAAAATTTTTTCCCGAAAGGCACTCGCAGCGAAATTTGAAACAAGCTAACTTGACGAAGACGCGGGCGGGAGTGAGGGCGAGTCGACGGCGTGTCCTCCCCACCTGAACCGACTTTGGTGAACTTCAACCCCGCGGTCACGTGATTCGGTGTTTTACCTCATCACAAAGCCCCCTGTCTTGAAAAATTGATTCCGTTGGCTTTTGCCCTCAAATCGATCAAATTTCCCGGAATCAATTTCATTGGGTCCTAACAAGACAATCGTGACAAAAATACAACAATTTACACAAAAACACAAATAGTTACATTTTTCATATTAATACAAATAAATAAATTTAAACTATTCATTATGATTTGTTTTAATAAGTTGGGGTAGGCCTAATGTTTGTGCTTTGACACCAATCACCGTTTATACCTTGCCATTTGCAACGACTGTGTTCACCCGCCGCAAAACTGCTCCCACAGAGCGGGCCAATCGCGCACAATTGCACCAGTATGAGTCCGTCCTGTAGACATCTCCAGCAACTCTATGCGAATGTTCAGCGACAGGTGTGAAGTCATCGCAGTGGACCGGTAATGATGTGGGGTGTCGAGGTGTGATCGGAGGTCAGGAGCCGTAGGTCAGTGCGGTCAGTCATTGGGTGGGCGGGGGGTGGGTGCGCCGCTGCCTCGACGATAAGCCTTATCAGCCGCTGGAATGCTGCAGTGGATAGGTGAACGAAGTCCGGCCTGCCGTGGTAGTAGCGAAGTTGGTAAAAACCTTTGTCATCTAGATTGAACGGTTTGAATAGTTTATGGAGCTTTATCACTTTCACAGCTGATGATGTGGCGAATGACTGAATAAAAATGTTTATGTCACGGACACTATCTTGAATTTGCAAGTTTTTGTGTAATGTGGGAGGCAAAGTTGAAATTAAAATATTGATGTGCTTCTTATTTAAATATTTAATAAATGAGGTAATATTGTCCTTGATTTTGCGTGTAGGAACCTTAGCTAAAATGTCATTTATTCCTATCAGCAAGAAACACATTTGATTGAATTCATGGTGATGTCTCCAAATTAATGTCTTTAAATGTTCTGTAGTACACCCACTAACCGCGCACACATCCACCGATGTAACATGCGGCGACCTCCTCCACACCTTATGCAGTCGTACCACCTGGCTGTCACCTAGCAATGTCATGTGCATTTTGGCGCCTGTCACTCACACCCAACCCTAGTACAAAACCATACTAATCTTACAATCTAATTTTTTTTTAACACCTTTTTAAAACACTTTTTTTTACTTTTTTGTTACATTTTATTTTTAATCTCTCCTATAAAATCTTTTCAATTGAGCTACATGTACAATTCTCAATACTTTACTGTTTTCATTTAACCTTATTTTGACATTTACGTTATTCAAGACCTCAACAACAGTCCACGGACCTTTCCATCCTTGAGACAATTTATTGCTAATTTTCTTAGCTTTGTCGCTGGGGATGTATACTCTGTACAAAACCTCGTCCCCCACTTTGAAAGGAGAGGGACGCCGGTTTTTGTCATAATTTTGTTTCATTTTTTGCTGAGCCACTTTCAAATTTTGCAAAATTTTGCCCACTCTTTCCTCAACATTTTGTTCAGGAGTGACGTCCTCAAGCAAATTCCAAGCCAATTGTAGGGGATTATTCAGCTCTCGGCCCATAAGTGCCATCGCCGGTGTCATGCGTATACTTTCGTGATGCGCTGAATTCACGCCTACCATAAGAAATTCTATGTCTTCGTCCCATCGATCCTGAGTCTTGCTGTGAAAAACTTTCAATGCGTACTTTAAATTCCGATTTTCCCTCTCTGATTGATTACCCTGCGGCCTAGCTACACTTGTCGTGATGTGTTTTACGCCCAGACCAAAAAGAAATGATCGGAATTTATTTGAAGTGAACTGGCTCCCGTTATCACTGATTATTATTTCCGGAATCCCATTTTGTGCAAAAATTCGCTGTTTCAGTCCCTTTATTACGGTATCCGTTGTCGCTTTTTTCAATGGGATAAACCAAGAAAACTTTGAGAAACTATCGATGCAGACCAAAAGAAACTGATTTTGCCCCTTCTTTGTCCTAACCATCGGACCAAAAAAATCGATATGCAACCGTTGCATACTTCTCTCCGGCAATGATGAACTCATTAAACCCACTTTCGTATTCTGCGACGTTTTATGCAACTGACAAAGATCACAAGATCGCACGTAGTTCCTAATATCCTCAAACATTGATTTCCATGAAAAATCTTTCGCAATTTTTGCTGTTGTCTTTTTAATTCCCCAATGTGCTGATAAAGTTGTGTCATGATTAAATTTCATAACCATGTTTTTTAATGATTCTGGAACGCAAATTTTTGGAGAACACTTTGGATTTTTCTGATATTTTAAAACCCCATTTTTCATAACATAATTTTGAACCTTTTTACCCTTCTCTAACTCGTCGATTACCTTTCTTAAATTTTGATCCTCTCTTTGCTTTCTCCCTATATCATGAAATACCTCAGGAAAATTTTGCAAAAAGTTTATTTTCGCCGGCTGTGCGTCTGCTTTATTTTCCTCGCGTTGCTCTGGCGGCTCAAATAATCTAGATAAAGTATCTGCGGGCAAATTTTGACTCGCTCGCGCGTGCTCAATTTCACACGGGAATTCCGAAAGTCGCAGTTTCCACCTAGCAAGCTGTCCGGTACTCTTATCTGATTTCCAAAGATACAAAATCGCTTGGTTGTCGGTTCGCAAGGTGAAAGGCTTATCTATTAAAAATTCTCGATACTTTTCACAGCCCCATAAACAAGCTAACAGTTCGCGTTTGTATATAGAATACGCCTGCTCATTTCTTTGCAAAGTACGGCTTGAATACGCTATGACCACTAATCCACCCTCGCGTTCTTGTTGGAGCACGCAACCTATCGAATAATCCGATGCGTCGCAACTGAGAACAAATTTCTTACTAAAATCGGGCAAATGGAGAACTGGGGGTGACGTCAGCGCCTCTATTAACCCATCAAAACTAACTTGCTCAGTCTTTGTCCATTTAAACTTAACACCTTTTCTCTTCAATCTATTCAAAGGGTAACAAATTTCAGAAAAGTTGGGAATAAATTTACTGTAAAAACTTGCTAAACCCACTAACCTTTGCACCTGCTTAACTGTTTTGGGAATGGGATAGTTCTTAATTGGTTCAATGCGTGATGGATCCATCATTAATTTACCATCCATTACATAATGTCCCAGAAACTGAACCCCTCTTTTAGCTAGCTTGATTTTTGCAGGATTTACGGTTAAGCCGTATTCCCTCAATCTTTGCAAAACTGCTTTAACGTCGTTATAATGAGTTTCCTCGTCTGGCCCATATACTAAGACATCATCGCAAAAACTAATAACACATTTGAACTTTAAATCACCCAGTACGGTATCTACTACCCTATTCAGTGCTTGGGAACCTATTTTTAATCCTTGAGGGACTCTTACCCATTGATAACTACCAAAACTTGTGTTGAAAGCAGTATATTTGCGACTTGATTTACTTAACTCTAATTGGAAAAAACTGTGAACAAGATCTATTGATGTAAAAAAACGAGCATTTTGCAAATATTGAAATGTTGAATCTATTGTGGGACTAGGGAAGCTATCCATTTCTATGAATTGATTTAATGTTTTATAATTATTCACCAATCTATATTTACCTTTCTCTTTTTTTTGAACCAAAAAAACAATTACTACTATATTCACTCTGACTAGGCTCTATAACCCCGTTATCTAAAAGCTCATTAATGATTTCCCTCATAGCTCGGACCTTATCGGGAGTCATCTGGAAGGGACGCATGCGAAATGGTTTTATCTCTTTACTCACTCTAAGTTTATACGGCGCTACCTTAGCTTTGCCTATCCTATTTGTAACCACATCCCCATAATCTCGCAAAAGCTTTTGAAATTTTTTCCTGCATTCCCCGCTCATGTCAGCCTCATCAAATTGCATCCTTTCTGAATTTAAATTATCCTCATCTAGCAAAAATAAAATCTTTTCATTTTTCTCCCCATAACGGAACTTTATTGTATTCTTACCCACATCTAGCTTCAATTTTGAAAAATGAAAAAAATCATAACCTAATAGCATATCAAATGGTAATTGACTTGCAATCCAGAAACTATAATCCCAAGAATATCTATCAATTTTGATATGCAATTTTACCTCCTGCCTAATTGGAATCTTTGTTTTATTCGCTGTTTCAACATAATTACTGATTTTTGTAACACCCTTTACACATTTTTCTTTTCTAATCTTGTTAAAAAAATCTTTGCTAACTAAACTTTTTGTCGCACCACTATCTAAAAGAGATGTGCATGAACCTTGCCCTACCTTAACATTAATCAATGGCAACTTCCCTGTGAGATCCACCGCGCTAATTTTTGCAGGATCAAACACCTTCTGCGAACACTGTGTCCTGCTGCCAGCGTTCGAAATCAGTTTAAAGATGGACAATTCCTAGCCATGTGATCTTCCCCATTACATTTATAACATTTGACGACTCGTTCCCTTTGATTGTTTGAATTTTCAAAATGGCGACCTGGTCGTGAAACATTTTGCGCATTTTGCCTCGCAAAACTAGGCCTACTCGCTTGCATGACATTTCTACCGCTGATACCTGCACTGAGAAAAATAAATGACATAAAATGTCTGCAGCAGACACTATTTTCATTCACGTTTAGTTATGTCTAAAACAGAAGCGGAGGAAAAATTCCGAAACAGATATAAACTTATATCTAAACACGAACAATGACGTCATTAAACACGTCATCATCCTTGCTCTCCAATAGTGGTAATATATATAAAGAAGTGACTGATTTGTAAATAGACTATAACAATAACTTGCAGTTCCTTTCTGTTTATATTATAGGCTACTCTTGAAATAGTTACAAGCTATCATATTTTTAGATCTAGAAATGCCTGTAACAATGACTAATTCTCTCTAATTCTGACATAGCGTATGGCCAGACCCCACAAAGAGCAAATAGAATTGTTACACTTGTCTCTGTAACAGACATAATGAATAGTGAAACCCCGTTAGAATGGTGCTGTATCTGTTATACTTGTCTCTGTAACGGAAATAATGAATAGCGACCCCCGTCAGAAAGGTGCTGTATCTGTTATTCTATATTTGTCACTATATTTGTTTACTATCATGTTTCTACTTGTAATTTGTGGTATTATCTATGCTAATTGTGAAAATCAAGTAAAAATTTTACTTTGAAAAAATTAAATCCAAGAAAATGTTAATGGAAAATTTACTTCCATTGAATGTTAGACATATCATGTAGCATTAATTAGTCTTACCATCACTTGTAAATATTTCCATTTGTTATTGTTGACAAAACCCCCTGGAAAGATCTTGAAGTCAAGAAGATCGACAATGTAAAGAACTTGAGAGAAAAACTGTGGGATAAAGTACTGAAATAAGCATTGATCACCTTAGATGTATCTAATGTATCTAGACGAAGAGTTTTATCTATTTTTTATCTCATTTTGTTGTAAATCAGTGTCTTTATGAATAGTCTTTCTGTGGTAAAATTAACATGCATTTACTTTGATCTTTAAAGTTTTGAATAACGAATTATATGATTTCTTATCTTATTTCTTTCTATAAAAACAGTATAAAGAAAGATTTTTACTGAGTAGACAGTGACAACTGAACTTTAGCAGAATAGACCTGGTTTTAAAAATTGCCATATTGAGTACTTCCATGATGAAATGAACGAAAACAATTCCTATGGGCCTATGTTCATACATTTTAGGTAAAATATTAACCAAAAAATTAATATTCAAAATTGTCAATGTACTTATTTGTTTTTAAAATGTTAATTGAAAACACAAACAGATAAACACAAAAAAATGTAATATTTTGGGATTTGAAACAATACTATCCCTTGTAATTGTTTCTTTTAAACATGAAGAATGCTTAAGAGGTATGGGAGACAGGATACCATTGTCATTACTAAAGGACTGCATTAGTTTTAACACCTATTCAAACATAGATCGATAAAAAAATCATCTATTATTTCTCAATCTATTGACACTCAGATTTTTCATCAAATTTGTTTGCAAATAGCCACAGATAAAATATTACTTTACTTTGTAAATTTAAGTTAAAATGATTAATAAATGAAACTAAAAATCAATAAACCACTATAAATTTAGCAAATAATTTGTACTAACTACATAAAAACGATGTTGTTTTAATTAATCAACACTCAAGAAAAGGAAGCAAAATAAAAAAAACAGTCTTTTGAAAAAAAAGTTTATTTATTGCTCACAAAAAATCAGGAAAACAAATAAAATATAATGCTTCATAAAAAACTTTAAATATTTACAGTTCCTGTGGTTAGCGTAAATTTTCACCAGACCTGCACTCTTTGGTACAGCTTAGCCACTTGGTGTGTATAGAGGATACCAGTAGAAGTAGTTTTATCCGAACAAAGCACCTTAACTCGTGAAGAACACCTTCATATCTGCCATTTAAGATAGCTGCCATAAATTCATAAATTGCACTATGACTCCAGTAACAGTAGGCGTATTCCGATCATGAAGAACATGTTTTTATTTGAAAGGTTGTTTTTAATAAAACCATTTGAATTTAATACTTTTGAAAATTAATAGTTTTTATTGAATATTGGAACAAAAAAATTTCCCATGCGGAAGTCTATTCCTCAATAAAATGCGTTTTGAGGCTATAGCTAAATGTAATATGTTCTCTTGGTCAAAAACTTTTACGCACAGAAATTTTATTCCAAACGGTAAATTATTATCAAAACAATTACCTCGAAAAGATACACGCATAAGCCGTTTTCCCAGTTTAGCTCGTTTTCTCGCTATTTCATTGAGAAAAAAAACAATTACTGTAACGAACCAAGAAAAATCTATCGTGATACTGTAGTATAATTCTATGATTCTACCCATTCTGATAAGCCAAAAGGTGTTTTTGTCCGTCCAATGTTAACACAGGGAAAATTAACAGGCCCTTCCATAATAACAACTTCATCCGTCGGTATAATTTTTTTCTTAAATATGAAATATAAACATTTGAACTGTATAAAATAAAAAATCCTAAATAAATAATTAATTGCCAAACTGTATTTCAGTTTGTTTTTTGATGATTTTTAGTTGTAATATCAAGCCCCCCCTATACGTGAAATTCGGTGGAATGGGGGTGTTCTTCATGAATTTGAGGTCGGTTCTTCGTGCAAAAATACTTCTACTGATATCTTCTATACTTACACCACGTAAGAATGGTTGAATCAAAAAGTGCAAGATTTTTATCCTAACTACACGTCCTAACCTTGAATAAAATAGAAAAACTCACAATATTTTACAGGGCTTTCTACAACAGAAAAATACGTCGATGTAGTACCATGTAACTTCCGAGTGGTCAACATTTCACAGGTGATTTGATCGGTTTCATTACAAAATATCAGTAATGATTACAACAAACAAACAACACAGCACAACACACGTGAAGCACAAGTAGAAGCAGACCCGACACAATACACACTACACACTTCACACGACACACGCCTCAGTTCACCCGGTCTCCGATTCACCGACTGACTAATAACTGAAAGGCCTAACTAAAGGTATATAACTCAACACCAAGCTACTGTAATATAGTAATACCAGTCAAATTATATGTGTGGTTCAGATTTAACTATCTCAGCTGGCTATATTTAGATTTTGTTTTTAAATATTAGGTTTCAATTTGAGATATAACAATAACTATACCGTAAAAATCACTGTCTGGTTTAGACACAATGTATATTTGCAGCGTACAAAACCATAAATCTGTTACAGTCTGTATAGTTGACTGAAAAAGACGACAACTATATCTTAAATAGTAAAAATATGTACAACCATTATAGCTGTTGGTTTTAAACATATGCTACGTAAGTGACAGATCCAACTATTGATCAGGGGAGTTTAAGTATCACAGGAAAGGACATGCAACATAACTGTATCAGTTATACGTTATGATAAATCTTTGATTTCGGCAATAGGTATTAAAACGGCGGCTAAAGACAAAGCTTATATCCAAAATGAATTTCGTACATCCAAAGTTGTGACGTCATACATTCCAGATATAAGCCTTATTTTTGTAGGAGTCATACGTATATGTTCCAAAGTCACAACAAGTTTGATATTTGATATAAGCCAATAAATATAGGGTTATATGAAATACAAACATTTCCTATGTTCTTACGAAGAAAAGGTTATGTCCGTTTAAAATATTTTATATCTGTAACTTACACTGTGTTACGAAACCTAATATAATCAGTGCAATCAGATATACTTATTGTCGGAATATATATTAGGCCAAAAGTGATTTTTCTCAGTGTGTAGGCGGGCCAAAATAACGCATTTCCGATTTAATTGAACCAGTGACTTTGTTTGCGAACATTTTTAACTCAGAAATGTTGCTCGGCCTACTGTTAAAAGCAAAATGTCGTTTTGTGATCGGGTCACACTTACTCAAAATAATATCTATCACCTCACTTTCAGACATCTTTGTTTTCAACGCAAATGCAACGGCAATGATATTTTCGACGTACTCAACAAATGTTTCATTGGGTCGCTGCGGCCTATCTAACTCTAGCGCCTCAATTTCCCTTAAACGTGCAGCTGGTAAAAAATAGCTCAGAATTGCACTGTGCAAACTTTCCCAACTAACCCCTGTTGTTGTTGCTTCAACCCACAATTTAAACAATTGACCCTTTGTTTTCGGTATCAATAATTTCACTATCTCACCACTGCTGCCCGGGGCGATATCAAACAAAGGTTTCAAAGCCTTTAAAAAATTCAAAAGTTGCAAGTCGTCAGATCCGTCCGCGATCCCAACGTTCTTTAATAATTCCATCAAAACCGTGCGTTCTGTTTTCGATATTTGATTTTGCACTAAAACGTTTTGAGAGAATTGTGGCACTAACTGATAACCCATATTGTTCATTGAAAATGGCTGTGCATAAGGCACGCTCGTCGCTTGTACCGAATGACCTTGACCTTGTGTGAATTGATTGAAGTGTTCGCGTTGGTCTACTACCCCATAACCTGGCAGAAAGGGATTTGTTTGAGAAAAATTTGCTCTTTGAGTCATGATTGGATTTTGGTTCACGTGACGCGTATTTTCAGAAATTTCCCTATATTGCGTAACATCTGAATTCGCTTCTATACTCCAAAAATCCATGCCCGGCCCCAATTGTTGCACATTCACAGTCCGCGAATTTGGATCAAAAGTTACGGCCTGACTAGGTTGATCATAATCTAAATCCATCGATACCCCGCTACGATCGTGCAATTCCTGCCCCTCATTGACAAGTCTGTTCGGTACGTGAGTCGAGTGCGCGGCCGGTGTCGTCATACGCCGCCCGTCCAGGTGATCCATTGTTGTACGCACAGACGGGTCGCCGGAATTGTACCCCCCGGATTTGTACCCCCCACAAAAAACGCCTACGTCATTTTGACGTCACAGGACGGGGGGTACAAATCCGGCCGCGAACTTTTAGGACGGATAAATTATTATGTATTTTGATCAACTGACATCTCACGGTTGGCTGAACAGTTGCATAATTGATATAAATCCAATTAAACATGGCTTCTTAAGTCCAACCCCGGATTTGTACCCCCCGGATTTGTACCCCCCGTGGCCAAATCTTAAAGTCCTACCCCGGATTTGTACCCCCCGGATTTGTACCCCCCGGATTTGTACCCCCCGTGGTCAGATTCTTAAGTCTGACCCCGGATTTGTACCCCCCGGATTTGTACCCCCTGTGCTCAACTCCATTTTGACGTCCATGGAAATATACCGGGTCAATATTCATTGATGTTGTTGACTTTTTTAATTAGTTCTCGTAAGTCAACGGCTGTTCGTAAAATTATTACCTAATATTATTCTACGAATATGACTTATTCTACGAAAATCGTACGTTGCATGGGTGACGTATGACTTTTATTCAAGTATTTTTGCAATTAATTAAACATTTAACGCAAGCCAAGTAAAAAACGTCGCTTTTTGGTTTCGTTTTTAGAGTATTGTAAATAAAACTAAAGTTTTTAACAGATGAATTGAAAAAGAAGTTCAACCTCAGGTGTTTAACGATCAATCTGGAATGTAATTGAACTCTACGTAGAAGGACGGAAATACATTACAGTTTTCTTACCGTATGAGGGTTTCCCGGGAGGCAGGAGGTCAACAAACATTTTCAAATGCCCTCGGCATGCCTCGGCATTCCTAAGTGGACCTGATGGAATGTACCGTTCCTCCCTCTGTAAGTACAATTGATGGTTTTTGGACGTTAACATATTTATTTTTGGGTATTCTGTACTTTAGTCCGGGATGGTATGTATATTCCGTTCGACTGGCTTGTAAAATTTTAAATAACTTTTGAAAATTGATAATGAGTACCTTTGGATGAAAAAATGACTTGTTGACATGTTTTTCATTCTTATATACACCCCAATCCAAGATGGCTACCAAAATAGAGAAAAAACGAGGTAATCTTCTTTAATGATTCAGTAAATTAATCTCTTGCACAGTGTATAAGTGAATTTTGTGTCATAAGGCCACTGCCAATAATTGAAGGGAGATAGGACCTTCAATTTGACTGGAAAAACATTTTTAGCCGCCATCTTGGATCCGCCATATTGGATGTAATATATTTTTTCAAATGTAAACATTGTGTTTTGACCCATTGTTTCAAACTAGATTTTCACGCTGATTGCAATGCCGAAATCCGTTTTTGAAAATCTTTATTCGTTTTTAAGATATACCTAATCAAAGATTTTTCTCATATAATCCTTATGGGAGTTATAAGCATTGAATATTTTTAAGGATTATATTTCTTATATCTCCGGTTCTAATCAACGTATATAGATCATTTGGGTCTTAAAATACTCAGTATTATCAATTCATCAATTTGAATCAAACCGGAAAGAGACTGAGTGATATTACATAATTAAAAATAAAAAGAGTTTTTTCTGGAATTTACTTTTGTTAAAATTAAATAACTCAGGGTTTACGTGAGATAAATTGTTCGTTCTGGACTTAAATTACTCGGCAAATAATTGGCTTTCATATGAGCTATAGTAAATTGGAATCAGATGAATTTCAGGTGAGTTATGATCCTTCCTTAAATTTAAAATTTATTTACTTACAGAATTCCTGTTAAGTTTAAGGCTTATAACTCGCCTGTAATTCAAACGATTTGAATTATTAATAGTTTAAATTAAAACCAAAATCAATGTGAGTAACTTCAGGTCTTAGCAAATTTCAAGCCTCTGTTAGAATGGAGGGTACATGTCCTTAACTAAACTAAAAATGTGCAAAAAATAAATTTTACATCGAATGAAGGATCATAACTCACCTGAAATTCGTCTGATTCCAATTTACAATATATCGTTAGAAAGCCAATTATTTGCCGAATCTGACAATCTATCTAATGTAAAACCTGAGATATTTCATTTTTAACCAAAATAAGTTTTAGAAAAATTAAATTTTATGTTAAATTATGATTGATAATTCAGTCTATTTCCACTCTGATTCAAACTGACAGTTTATTTCATTAATACCGTTATATCACTGAGTGTTTTAAGACTCAAACGACCGTCATACTTTGGTTAGAACCGGAGGTATAAGAATTATAATCCTTAAAAAAAATGTAAAGCTTGAAATGTCCATAAGGTTTGTACAGAGAAGAATCTTGTTTGGGTATAACTTAAAAACTAATGAAGATTTTCAAAAACCGATTTCAGCATTGCAATCACCGTGAAAATCTAGTTTGTAATGATGGGTCACAACACAATGTTTACTTTTGAAAAAAATTCACATCCAATATGGCGGATCCAAGATGGCGGAAAATATTTTTACCCAGTTAAAGTGAAGTTCCTACCTCCCTTCATTATTGGCAGCGGCATTATGACACAAAATTCACTTATACACTGCCTAATTGATTTATTTTCTGTCTTCAGCGCTTTTGACACCATCTTGGACACCATCTTGAAAATGTTGCACTTCCGGTGGTGATATTTAGGTAAACATTTAGTACTTTTATTAGCATGAATAATGTGACAGAAAAACGCACAAGTCACTCTTATAGAAATTTTCCTAGTGTAAAATGGTATCTTTTCTTTACTATACCCTTTTTATTTTTAGGCTCGATCATAAGGTCCCTCTATTAGATTATGCCCTCTATTAGATTTCGGTGGTAAGAAAATGAGATAAAAAATGTCAACTAGGCGTTTTTTACTACTAAATATATTGTTAATAATTTAAAATCAGCAAATAAATTTTTACATGCAAATCGAACGGAAGGGTCTAATGCTTACATATCACCCCGCACTACTTGGAGTATTTGTTAAAAACTGATCAGAGATCAATGCAGTGTTGTCCGTTAGAACATATTCTAAAATAATATATATACTGGAGGTTGGCGTCTTGACTACTGATTTAAATGATTAACGAATCAATATGAATATCATAAAATCAAAATCAGCTTTATTTCTGTAATCTACAGTATATTTGTCAAATACCACTGACCTATCATCACACAGCCCAAACTGCTCGACCTAGAACCTTGAAACCTTGCATGAACGTTCCTCTCAGGGCATAAGCACCCACTAAGAACGCGGATTTTTAAAAATTCCTTCAGGGCTACGCCCTATGATACATCAAAGTTTAAATGTTAACGTATAGGGAAGCTCATGTAGTTGTCATGGCAACCTTAAAATTAAATCTGAAATCCAAGGAAGTTTTTCTGTTTTTCAACGGGTAACACCGTGTTGATCAGCTAGTTATTTATATAGAAGTATCAGTCACAGCACATATTATTTACAAATAAATTAAATATTTACAAAATAAATTCACTAATGCCCTTATTTAATTAGTACCTGGTGAACTAAGCCTTGCTCGGTATTATTTTGTGTTTACAATTTAATCCAATTACTATAAATAAAAACAATTCGAAAATATTCATGAATAATAAATGCAATTGTTATTACTCCAAGTAATTTTCATCTCTCACGCTGAATGTTTCCTAGATGACTGTAATTTGCAAATAGCTGTTATGATGACTTTATTTGTTTAAACTTTCCTTGTTTAGTTCGTTGCCATCATGGCAACTCGTAAGGCCAATGTTAAACTTTACAACTTCAAAATTTACGTTTTACGACATTTTATTACGTTATTAGATTTTCTCTGCAAAGTAATCTGTAGATAACACGTTTTTGAGTCACATGTACATTTTATCTATTAATTGAACACATTTCAAAATGTTGTCTTCGCAGTTCTCTATTAAATATTAATAAGAAAACCATAACCAAGAGTAATAATCATACAATTTCATAGGTAAAAGAGTAATTTCAGTTCAAAGCCAAGCATAGTTCAAAAGAAATAACATTTTTCTTAAGGGACTTAAACCTAATATGGCGAGTAGTACAGCAGGCTCTTAACGGCTTATTAAGTAAAGAATGAAAGCAATACCCTTAAATTTTATTATTGATTCAGGAACATAACTATCAATATATTTCCCGACTTATTTCTTCCTGAAAATTAGCTCATAAGTCTCATGAGAACATTGCGTCTAAATTTGAACTATTATAGATCACTTAAAAGCATGAAATTCTTTTCCGCGAGCAAAGGATTTCCAACTCCATTGCACCTAGGAACAAATTGTGGTTAAGTTATTTACTAATTTGAAGAACACGTGTCAATCAAATGAAGCAAACTCTTTCCATTGAAAACGTCCAAAACCCATTACTTGCACATACAGAGGGAGGAACGGTACATTCCATCAGGGCCACTTAGGAATTCTGAGGGCATTTGAAAATATTTGTTGAACACCTGCCTCCCGGGAAATCCCTACACGGCGCGAAAACTGTTATGTGCGTTGAAAGTCATTAACTATTACGAAGAACATGTGTCATCAAAGGAAGTAAACTGTTTCCAGTAATAACGTCCAAAATCCATAAATTGCACTTACCGAGGGGAGGAGCGGTACTTTCCATCAGGTCCACTTAGGAATGCCGAGGCATGCCGAGGGCATTTGAAAATGATTGTTGACCTCCTGCCTCCCGGGAAACCTTCATACGACAAGAAAACTGTTATGTACTCCCGCCCTTTTACGTAGAGTTCAATTACATTCCAGATTGATCGTTAAACACCTGAGGTTGAACTTCTTTTCCAATTCATCTGTTAAAAATGTTAATTGTATTTACAATATTCTAAAAACGAAACCAAAAAGCGACGTTTTTTACTTCGCTTTCGTTAAATGTTTAATTCATTGCAAAAATACTTGAATAAAAATCATACGTCACCCATGCAACGTACGATTTTCGTAGAATAAGACATATTCCTAGAATAATATTAGGTAATAATTTTACGAACAGCAGTTGATTTACGACAGCTAATTAAAAAAGTCAACAACATCAATGAATATTGACCCGGTATATTTCCATGGTCGGTCAAAATGGATTTGAGCACGGGGGGTACAAATCCGGGGGGTACAAATCCGGGGTAGGTCTTGAGGATTTGGCAACGGGGGGTACAAATCCGGGGGGTACAAATCCGGGGTCAGACTTAAGAATCTGACCATGGGGGGTACAAATCCGGGGGGTACAAATCCGGGGTAGGACTTTAGATTTGGCCACGGGGGGTACAAATCCGGGGGGTACAAATCCGGGGGGTACAATTCCGGGGTCAGTCTTAAGGAAAATAATTTAATTTCAAACCAATTACGTGTTTATGATTTAATAATGTAATGGGGGGTACATTTCCAGTCGCGGGCTGTTTCTCGAGCGATTTAGGCCCCGCCTCCTGTGACGTCAAAATGACGTAGCATTTTTTGTGGGGGGTACAAATCCGGGGGGTACAAATCCGCTACCCCGCACAGACAACGACGCGAGCTGACGTTCGGCAAGAGGGGGAGGGGAGGAGGGAGGCTCCATCCTCGCTACCTGACTTGATGCTCCCGCCCCTTCCTCTGTTGGCGCAGGCGCACTATTTGCACGCTGCAACATGCGATTGCGTCGATCTTCACCAGTGGTGAAAAATTGTCTATTATACATCCTTCCCCCCTCAACAAGTTGTCTCAACAATATTTCGTTCAAAATTCAATTCGTGCACTAACAAATAAATAACAATAATAACTAAATAACAATCTTAACAAGGAAATAAATAAATAATTGGACGAACACTAAATTACACAAACACAAGAAACCTGTGGACTTCAATTCTCATGATCTTAATATTGAATGTCTGCTTCCATTTTTATTTATGTGAAGAAAAAAATAAATACTATTAATATTTATTATAGCTCACTGCCTCTATAATCACAATTACAACTTACTCTTCACATAAATTATAATAGTTTCCCCCCACTTATATTTTATGATTTGCAGAGTGCATAACAGTGGAAAGATGCTGCCCTTGATTACGACCAAATTCCATTTAATTCACAAAATCATTTTCTACCCAGAGGCTTACTTGTGGATCTTACTGTTTCATGAGAATTGAAATTTAATATTGCATAAAAATCAATTATACTCTAAAATATTAGGCCAATGTTAATCGCTGCATTTTAAAATAGTGTACCAATAAACTGTAAAAGATGAAATTTGATTAATTAATTTATTTTGACCAGAATCGAAATATTATCTGTTATATACCAAAAATACTGCAAAATACCAATATCACACCAGGATTAGAAATAATCAATCAAATGATTATAGTAATGACTGTATTTCCCTATATCAATACATTTCTAATTATATATTACTTTAATATGAAATTGCAAATACAAGTTCAAATCATGCGAGAACTGTTACTGAAAGATTGCTTGATACAGGCTTAATATGGTTTGATATACTTTTTCAATGGATCATATCTCTGCTTTTCACCACTTCCAAATTAATTAATATACACGGACCAGGCTGCAGCGCTAATGGCAAATTGTTTCTGTCCTATTAAGAATACATTTTTGAGGCTCGGGTTGGCTTTGATACATAGTTCCGGCCAGAACCTTATTTGCAAAATTCCCTCTACCACTATTCCTCAGAGGCTTCGATTTTTGTTGTTATATAATAAATTACAGATAATAACTGTAATGCCTCTGTCCTAACTAATGGGAGTCATTATTAATTATTTTATTGCAAATTATAATTTATTTAAGGGTCTGAATTTACACAGTTGCGCAACCCAACAGTAGAAAATTAATTATAGAGCCTATTTAATAAATTGTTCTTAGTTTTGAAATCTGCCAAAAACACAGCTTTTATTTTATTTCACCAGGATCCGTCTACATTAAAAATGTATAGTGGTGCTTTATTTAATTTACTAAGATCCAAGAAAATTATTATAAGTTAAATATAAGCCAGTTAATTCGAAAGTATTTGAGTTTACTTCAATATTTATCACAGTCAGAAAGCAGTATATTATATATATTTTTGAATTTGAAACAGATAATTCAGATTTAACAGAAAAAATCACATAAATTATATAAAAATACTAATTAATGGTGAACAACTCTAACTTATAAATAAATATCAAATACAGTAGCAACTCACCCTAATTCACAAGTAATAATAATACTCACAGGTTTCAACATACACTTAACGAACACATGGCCAACATAAAATACACAAAATTTAACTAAAAACAATTACCGCGCCTAGCTGGAGTGCCTTGATGATTTTAATATACTGATTATTAACTTGCTCACTCAAAAAGACAAATAAATTCAGTACGGGACTTTAAAAATTGAATTTGTGGTCACCAGATTTCACGGTTCAACACGATCATTTTGCACGTTCTCTAATTTTTCTTACTTTTCGAAAATAAATTCCTATTCAATTACCCTTTGGGTATGAAAGGTTGATTATATTCCGTTATTTACGCGAGAAAGAGTGAACCACAAAATTTTCAAAATTTTTTCCCGAAAGGCACTCGCAGCGAAATTTGAAACAAGCTAACTTGACGAAGACGCGGGCGGGAGTGAGGGCGAGTCGACGGCGTGTCCTCCCCACCTGAACCGACTTTGGTGAACTTCAACCCCGCGGTCACGTGATTCGGTGTTTTACCTCATCACAATGTTGAAACCAGAGAACTTGGGGAGCTGAAAGCCTCTTCTAATTAGAGAAATGTGGCGAATTACTTGTTACGCTTCATTAATGAACCTGGGGTTTCCTCATTAAAATATCTCTACAGCTCGGTAAAACAGAATTTGAACCCTTGCAGATTGCACGATAGAAGATTTATTTAGATTTATTTGGACGATTTAAACGGTAATTATTAGGATGCGGTGTTTCATATCTACATCGAAACTATGGGTATTACCGTTACTATGGGGATGAGAAACGTTAGGATACATTTATTTATTAATATAAACTAACGACTTCAAAAAATCAAGTGTAATTAAACAAAAATCATTTCATATTAGTAATGTTATGGACCATAACTTGGGTGTTGATTTACAATTGGTGTTTTGCTTCATTTATTTACATTTATGTCCCTTATTGTATTTTTTTTATAAAACATTTATAGTCACAGCCACATGTAATGATCCTCAGATTGTCACCAAGCTGGTGCTGATTAAAGGTTACACTGTTGCTAATGAGTTGAGAATGACTTAAAGCTTAATTTAAATGAACACACTAATACTTATTAACTTACGTCTTACGTAATGACGAATTAATGTAAGTTACAACAGTTAGCAGCGAGGAAACAAGATTTAGATGTAACTGCGTGTCGGGATAATGAAATAACCGGTGTTTCAAGTCGACGAAGTGCGAGGTACAGCAATTCCATTAAGTGCAACAGCTCTGGCACACTTTAGCGAAGCTAATTTACTCTTGCATTTTTATGCCTGGGTTTGTTTGATATGTATTGTTTCACCTTTTTGTTCATGCATATGAAAACATGCTTCTGTTAAAAGAACTACATTAGATTTAATTTTTTACGATTTGTGGAGGCAATTAAAATATAGTAGTTATAAAATAGTTTTTTCAACATTTAGGAAAGAAATTTCTCTCGTGTGAAAATGCGCTGCTCTGAGCAGCCTGCTTAGTAGCTTTTGTTGATTATGATCAGCTGTTCCTTGAAATTTCTATTCACACGAAAAATCTTTAAGTTCAGCCCTTTTCTTCATAATTGTATTCTTAAGAGAAATTTTATCAAACGAACTCATTCTTTCCCGCCAATTGATTCACTGTGACCTTTCATTCAAATATGGGTTTAATGGTTTTCTCAATGGTGTCTGAGTAAGAAGTGAGGCTTTATATAGATAAACAACTTTTATAACATAATTTAAAATAAAATATAAAAGTAATACCTTTGAATTAATGATATGGAAGAGGGTTTTCAGAAAACGTTGTAATTGGCAATAATGTGAAAAGATTGTTATTTCAAAATATAACTTATGTAACTGTAAAAATGGGAAAATAACAGTATATCAAAAAGAGAAGCCTGGCATAAGATCCAAAATTATAAAAGAAAATTTGAATTCTAACGACTGCCGTTGGTGTCTTATTAAGTAGGTAGTGGCAAAATAATTCACACGTCAAAATTATCTGATAAAATCTCTATTTAAAAACTCTCGTTTTGGTAATCACACAGAAAGCAATCATATGCACCCATGTTTGATTATATTTTGACAGTTAATGAGGACTAACATTCGCAGGTTTCAATTGTATTCGACAAACCAATCAACATTGTGATTGGGTGAACAGTTTGCTATGGCATAGCTTTAGTTCTACGACATACGTGCGATGAATCAATACTTTGGTAGTTTTGTAGGTAACGATTGACGTCGGAATATTGATAAATAAAAATTAAGTAGTCCCATTTATTGAAAACAGACAAAAAATAAGGTTTCGGGCCATAACAGATTGAAATCAGAAACACGTTGATGATATAAAAAACAACAACATCCAAACAAATTATTGAAATCTATGTTTCTTGTCTCTGAGCTGCTTTATGGATGAATTCTTAATAATTTACCTGCATCAGCACAATTTTTGTTTGTTGTTACGGCCAATTCGGCATCAATATGTTGTTGTAACCTTCAGATGCCATCTGTTTTGACAACGCTGTTTGGCAGATGGCACATTGATGCCGAAACGACCGTAATTAGGAAACAAAAATTGAGCTGACGAAGGTAAATTATTATTAATTTAATAAACAAATGTTGTGCACAAACTAGGTTCAAGGTAATGGTTGTCAAATTGCAGACCCAAAGTAATCTACTGGCTGTGTTTTCTTTTGCCTCACTATAAATTCATCCTAAAAACATTTTGTTTGTTGCGTATATTCATCCATATACATTTTGTGCGGATTTCTATAAATTTAATTAGTACCGACCAAATTTTTCGAAATATGAATTAATGTTATATTGATAAGGAAATCCCCAACAAACATGTTTTCAAAGATTGAAGATTGTATTATAACATTGAAAAATAAATCAAATGTAAAAATATTAATTTCGTAAAAAAAATTAGAGAAACAAAATAAAATTTGTATGAGTCGAGAGGAGCGACGGAGCACGGCCGTTGATAAGGGTCCGGGATTATTGTAAAAGTTTCGCTATTAAAATACAGAGTGTCGTGCAATATTTCAGTCCACAAGTTCTCCAATTTTGTAATTTTTGGCTTTTAATAAAAGCAAATATTTTTCACAAGGCAATATTCGTAAAGTAGAGTCCACTGCATTTTTTAATGGTGATCGGTTATTTGTGTCATTGTGATTTCCTGAGTTAACTCACATTTAATAAGATCGCTAATTAACATTGATTTTGCTTGCATTGCTATTTTTAAAACTTGACTTTTTCATGTGGATTGTTTCTGATAGTATAATGTGACAGTTTATACATGTCACGTACATAGTTTGGCTGCTTGATTATTTCTGATAAAAGAGAAAAAATTTTAGTTCGATTTTTCCCAAACCACCAAAAATGTGAACTTGAAGGAACATTTTAATTTATAACTAGCAATGAAAATTTATTTTCCCTTCTGTTGTGTTTTTATTTGCAAACTGGTGTCAGGTTAAATCAACATATGACTATTTCCCATCAGGGAACGAACAGTTAGTTTTCACAACTGTCTCTCCGACCCTGCATCTAGCTACGGTAAACATAACATACGCGTACAATATCACATATTTTGAAGTATAACGCTATGATTATCTCTCATTGTTTAACACTTCTTGATAAAATTGTTTTGATTGTTTGCTTGGTTTTAGTCATAAATATACCCATAGTTTTTGTTCCAACTACACCTATAGCATTGATACTTAGAGAAAAGCATTAAGCTATTGAAATTCTTGTAAAATGATCAACATAATGCAAGTAAAATAATAACATGTATGATTGGCTGTGTCTTTTTATGGCGGTGTATCCCCAAGCGATTATGTAGTGTCGCATGAGATATTATGTCACGTTCAAGCAATTATTTGCGTTTTCTTAGAAAAAAACCTTTCTCAGAGGCCACCAGGACTCCATTGCTAATGAAATTCCTCTCGACACATGTTTACTTGTCTGGGTAAAGGTGGTCGTTCTATTACTTCCTGGCATCTGACCTTTTCTGCGTTTATTTTATAAAAACTAGTCTAACATTAATTCTTATAATTCATAATGTTATATAACAAAAAATTAAATTTCATAATTTTCTTAAAGGAAGAAAAGAGTTTAACTGTACCTTTTTAATCTATAAAATATAGTAATACATTTGACCTTATTACAATGCACGTAATAAAAACAAAAAACTTTCTTTTTATTTAAAAAACGGTTAAAATTGGGTATGAGAAAATTACTGCAAATTAAGTAAAATAACCTACTTCATTTATCCTGACATGCATACTCAATAGATTTGTTACAAACGTTTGTTTTAATTGTCATTAGAACGTGCAGTAGTTTTTAAAATTAAGTAATAATCTTTAAACCTTTTCCCGAAATAAACTCATCAGAGTAGATGATGCCATCAACATTGAAAGCGGCATTAAAGTAAACCAGTGACCGAGGGTAATTTTGATTATGCATCGTGTCATATTGGCCATGATTTCGTTTACTAATTTTTTTGCCTTACTTATTCTAAATGAAAGCATCGCGTATTTTATACAGTTAGTTCCCTGGAGAGGAAAAATATGTATTTAAGTATTTATAATAGTAAAGCATTTATTGTAGTAATAATTTTGATCATTTAAATCATAAATTCAAACTGGTGAAGTTATTTTAAAAATGACATTAGATTTGCACTTCTAAACTTTTTTCTTTCTCCAAACTTAGACTCTATACATTTTATCGCTCGCAATTATATGGCTTGCGATTTGATAAAAAGCTTGAAGTGCTAAATATAGTTTCAAATTTGGCTTATTCATGCTTTGGAATAATAAACTAGCTTTGCATGCTCACAAGAAATAAGCTTGGTTATAAATGAAATCGAACCTGTTTTCGCTGTGCGGTGTTGCCCAAGTCTTATCACACAAATATTATAACCTTTCTGGTTTTATTTTTATATGTTCTTCAAATAATGTTTTTAGATGAAGACATTCTAAGCAACAGCTATCTCTTGTTCAACAAGGGATTGAGAAAATAATGGTTAAAAACCCCTGGAAACACAATGAACTCCAAAAGAATTTGAAATGGCACTTTTAATTATTTTGCAACTATTTGATAGTCAATTTGAACAGTAATGGCCCTTTTAAAGGTAGGAATATTGATTTATATATGCAATATAAATAGTTTTTAAGGGAAGCTTAATTTTAACATCATATTTTATTCTAATAAGAAATCCCACCCCTAAATTTATTCGGAAAAATTAGTTTCATAATCGGTTTATACATTAGCTATCTCTAGCGCTTGGTGTTATTACACAGCAGCACCTAGATTATCGCAAGTTTGAGCTATGAGACATCTTCAAACCAATACAGTGGGATTATCAGTGGGAGTGTCAGTCCCGGGGAGGGCGCGGCTAGGTTGGTCTGATTGATCCCTCGACATGTCCTTTGGTTTGTCATGTTGTACTTGATAGGACCCTGTGCGATTGAAGAAAACTATGATCGTAGAATTAACATCTCAATGCTTAGGTAGGTGGACCTATTGTAATCTTTGTAGTAGAGGCTATTACGGTTCAACTTTACTTGAGGTCTTCTTCAGGAGTCGGATGACATGTTGTACTTGTTAAACTCATCACGTGCTGTAAAAAGCATTGAAATCACAAAAACATTGGCATAAAAACATTTTTTGACATTTAAACATTAACGTTTTGCCAATAAAGTAAATGTCCTGAAGACATTTAAGATAAATAATAACTGTCTTATGTCATGAAGACAATGTTACCTGAAGACTGAAGAAAACAAAGTCAAAACTGCTATACCATCTAGGGATTGCAATAGGATATATTGTCAATAACATAAAGCATTGTAAATAACACACTCTGTAATAATGTTTAATTTTTTCCAAAATAATCAAGGATTTAATATCTCTTTTGGTTATTTTAGCTTTTTTATATGAAGTCTCGGGATAAAATTTCCATCTACAGGATTCTTTCAAACAGAAAAATTATCATTGGTAGTGAGAATGAACATTTGCATTTCCAAATGTTCTACAGGTTTCTTAAGTGTAAGCAAAATGTTTTTATCTCCAAAATAAAAAAGTTATTTTATTTACGTTCATTATAACGCTTGTTGAATTGTTGAAATAAGAAAATGAGAACACGCTAAGTCGGCAGAGATAGATATCTTCATGGGACTGACATTTACACAGCAGCCATTCGGCACAACCACATCAAATGATCATCTTAAAGGCGCTCCAGTATCTCATTCATATCTCATTGCAGTAGTTATTATAAGTTACGTGACAGTTAAGCTTAAGGATCCATATTAACCAGTAAAATATATTAAAGTTTCTTCACTTTCAGTGTCTAAGATACATTATAGAGATCCAAAAGAACAACAATGGGGTTCTTGGCATTTTTTCGTTAAATGACTCCTTTATAAGTTTTGTGATACCCAAGCTTTATGATTCATATTAATCAGTATTGAAATTTCTCCACTTTCCGTATCTAAGACACGTTATAGAAATCCAAGAGAACAACAAAGGGGTTCTTGCAATGTTTTTCAAATAATAAGCACAGATTTTTATTATATTTCAACTGTGTGGTACTGGAAAAAGATGTTCATTGAGTGGTTTTGGCAATATGAAATGCTGTCACAAATACAAAGTGAAAAATGGTAGCTTAATTAACATGAAAGAAGAAACACCAGGAACGATAAAGAAACCATAAGATGAAATGTATAACGAACACAATTATATAGAGCATTTAGATTGTATTTATTCTGCTAAGTCATTTGTTACGCGAAGGTAAACTTTATAATAATTTTTACAGTCCCGTAGTTTCTGAGTTATTTAATTTGTAATGTTAATACGATTTGGATCTTTTCCGTTATACGTATAGCACAATTCCAAATTTACCCTTCAAGCTTGATATTTGACAGAGCACCATAAAATAGGTCAAATAAGTGTTATTAATCGTCTTAAAGTGGAAATTCCTTGAAAGAATATTTTACCTACGGTTTCGTTGTCTTATCTACCGTTATCTCTGCCTGTTATCTGCCTACACACGAGAAGCCAGCGTCTGCCCGTCTAGCGGTCCCACTTCCAGTTTCCTAGGTTAGGCTAGGAATGTTAGGCTTCACATTAATGTTAGGCACTTTCAGTGTTAATGTTAGGCTAGGTTAGGTTAGGTTACATTACCTAACCTGTCCTAACCAAACTTACCACCTACCGTGTACCCTGTACCTATTGATGCCATGATGCCTCCGTCTGGCCGCTGCGGCGGCGGCGTTGGAGTTGTCAAGTGTCCGGTGCAACCGGGACACTATATTTATGATTTGATGATAGATGGATGATGGTAGAATTCATGGAATCCGGTTGTTCGTGGTGGTTGACATGTTACCAAAATCAAGCTTGAAAAACAAACCTGAAACAGTGGTATACGTATAACGGAAAAGATCCTATGATTTTATTAATATTTATGATTTTTTCATTTTATAATGTTTAACCGTATCTCTACAATTTTTTGAAAATAATTCACAATACAATTCAATTACAATACAATTTACAATACTTTTGGTAGAAGATAATCCATGATTCAGGCCTTTATCTGTACTTAAGGAGAATATTCATACTAACCAGTAGATTATATTAAAAATTCCAGGCCTTTACGAGGGAATTATTTAAAGCTTAAACAAGACCGTAGAAACATATTTACGTTACAGTACATAAATTCCAGGAAGCAAACGAGATTGAAAATTTAATTTCATCGTCAAATGTTTTCCATCTCTTAAAACATTATTTGATTATTCGCTGCCTCAAATCGGTCTTACAGTTGTTGGTCTTTTTAATGTTCTCTTAAAAATAATATTTATTAATCATCTTTCATTTTTGACTTTTAGGCATTAATGTTTCTAACCTGAATTTTGAGGTTAAATCGTAAATAGATCCATCCTTAAAAATCTGCACTATAACCATTTAGCGATCTAATTGTTAGCGGATGTAATTTTGTTTTAATTAAGTCATATTGCAATTTTTTTTACAAAATACAGTATTGTATCCAGTATTGATCTTGCTGTTTTGCCTCAATCTTAATCCAAATGAGAAACAATTCCTTCTATGGAACCCACATTATTTCGTGTTGTTATTTTGAAAAAAAGTTAGCATGAATGCATTAAAGAATTATTTGTTAGTGATTCTCGCAAGAGCCTTGAATATTTGAACCACAGAAGATTGGATTGCAATAAAAGGATTCCATTTAACCAGGGCGAGCCTTGAATGTAGGCTCTGAAAGGCGTTAACGTCGGGGGAGGAGAAGCGAGTTGATTTATCCATGCATTGATAAGACTTGCCGCTAATTACCTGCGAACATGCACTGCCAGAACCGCATCACGAAACGCTCAACTCTGCATATCGGCTCTGTAAAGCAGGGGAATCACTTTGATCACGGGGTTTAGAAAATGCACTAGTTTGCAGAGCGATGTAAAAACTAATAGGAAATGTATTGTAGGAAATAATACCTTGTTCCTTCTTGTGTGGTCATATAATGTTCGTGTAGGGCTCAAAAGTAGGTTACAGCAGCATTTATTACTACAATAGACTCTCGATAGTTAAGAACCATTAAAAATAATGATTGAACATAAACATCTCCTAAATCATTGATTACCACCATCCCAAACCAATGTACAAGCTAATTCAGTAACTTTTATCGTGGTATAGATTCCAATAAATATCACCGGAAAAATATTTTGTAGTCTTTGAATCTTTGTTGAGTGCCAGACGTGTCGAACTATACAGAACGTCTAAATCCTCTCAGTATAACCGTTGATGGAAGTGTCATGTTTGTCTCAGATAAATAGAGGGACACGATTCAAGATGAAAACGAGAAATTTTTTGAAGCTAGTTTGTTGTCTACCCGTTACGGAATCACCTAAATATAGATTTTGAAGAGACGGGTTTTTCAGGGTCAGGTGGGCATTTCTGCATTTCTGGTTCAGATTTGAATAGGGCTATTCCAAAATCAACTAGGAATAAAATGTCCGCGATTGTGGTCAGTATAAAAATGTTATCTTGTCAGTATGTAAAAACCGTAAGCACTTTGTCAGTATGTAAAATATATTCAGTCAAATATTAAAACTCACAAAAATTTTAATCAATAATAATCAATGTTTGTAAACTAAATTATTAAGTCAAATTTGGCAAGTATTTTAAAGGCCTACAAAAGTCAGTTTATATAATCGAAACTTGTAAACTTAAAATTGATTGGGATTAATCTTTACTCATTCTTAATTGAGATCACAAATTTTACCCATATGATTAATAATTCGGCTTCTATTTCTGTTGTTCCATAATGGTCGCAAAATTTTAATTCTGTTTTTAAAAACTAAAAATATTATTGCCAATGCGAAAAGTTCAAGTTGTTGTTGGAAACATAGCCGCCTCTGAATGCTGTAACGATGCTGAATGCCGAACGGGGTCTGATAGTGTCAGGGCAGTGCCGGCTGACACCCCATGACAAGTGCTCAATGTAATGCATACTAAGATTACTCGGAGTGGCACATCAATAATTGATGTTGTAGTCGGTTCGATCGCAACACAACTTCAGCAGAAGGATTACGCTTGACAGTTCATCGAAATAATCCGGGTTTAACACAGATTGTATTTGAGTTAATATTACTGTGGTTTGTTATTCAGTTTATGGCTACATAAATTAATAGTGTATTTCATGAAATTGTTTGTTTTGCCTGTTTTGTCTGCTTACTCTGGAAATGACCAGGGTTAAAATTGACACTTTTGTGTCGTTTGGTAAATTGTATTTTATGTCGCTCTGGGAAAAATATTTATATATCAATATCCTAAAAACCAAAGTCTATACCAGGTTCAACCTATTTACTGTGTTTTGTTAATTTTTGATAGATTATTTACGATCGAATAAATCATTTGGTGTTGTAAAACAAAAATTAATCAGCCGAAGTGCCGAATTCCTTAATTCCGATCGCAAGTACATGTTTAACCGCTAATACATCCTCATTTAAAAAAGACTCGCCAAATTATCATTACAAAAGGACAAAGGACAAAAAAATCATCAAATTTAGCTCTAATAGGAAGAGGAAAAAGTTTTTAATGCATGAGTGAAAACGGCTTTTTTTGTATCATAACAAAAAACTATATTTAATAGTTTTTAATAAATATTTTACTACACTGTTTTTTAGTGTAAATCATATTCTAAATTATACAAGAATCACAAAACATTACCTACTTTAATGACTTTTACCATAAGTTAATCTTCTTTTGATTTAATATCGAAAATGCTTTCAAAGTTTACAAGTTATACTTTTTTATTTACGTTTGTATATTTTTAGGCTACTTTTTATTAATATGTGAAATAATTGTTTTTATCCCTCTTTAAGGATAACATCAGACAACATTCCGCAATGATCCCCAATTACATCAGATCGTAAACTAGTGGAAACAAAGACATCACACACATAGTATTTTTTATTTATAACATCGCTCTGTTTGTTAGTTTGTTATGGGACAAAGCAATGAACACAGAAAAAAAGATTAACCTGTTTCGGACTTTTACGAAGCATCCTATAGACAAGTATATCAACCCAGATTTATAATGGTAATAGGACACCCTGTGGATTAACCCAGATGAATCTCCTGTCAGCGCTGTGTTAACTAGAACATCAACTTTCTTATTAATGAACAATTTGAGCTTGTAACCTTTCCTCAGATTTCAACGAAACCTTAATTAACCATTGTTTTAGATTGAAGACGCTTATAAATTTTATCTGTTACATGTTCAGTAGTTAGTTATTAATAATTGAGATAAACATGTTTTAAAATAAACCTTTATGTTTCAGGTACGTTTATTTTACGTCTGTGCGCTGTAAGTAGGCCACAGTGCTATTATGTTAGTCATGCATTATTTCTGCTTAATCTCGGGATTTTACCTAAGCCCCTGCATATTCATTTTCTTCTGAAAGAACTTTTCTAAGGTTAAAAACTTCTAAAATGATGAAGAATTAATTTAATAACTATTTATTATTCATTATAACAATTCTCTACCGCACTGCAAACAGGTTTACATTTAAAAATTGTTTACTTCTTTACTTATTTTATCTCAGTTATTATATTATTGTTTTCGCTATCTAGCAGTAACAGGATCGTGTCAGTAAATTGTTTTGCATCAAGAAATAAAACATTTGTTCCAAAAAATTTGTCATGTTGATATTGCAATCGCTTGTACCGTATAATGTACACAGATGTATTACTACAGTTATAATGTACCTTGTGTATTAAAATAGTTCACAAATGAAGACAATTATGATTTTGGTTGGTTTTATTTGGTTTGGGATGGTTTAAATTATTCTCTATAAAGTGTTATTTGCGTAGATAATGGCCAAAGATGAATAGTATTTTTTATTTTAGTAAAACTGGAAGATTTTTGAATACATTGATGTGAAATAGATTGGTGTGCACCAATTGTTTCGATTAGATATATTTATTTAAAATTCTATGGTGCTCATTTAAAAACCCAGTTTACTAAGAATAACTAAATATTTGTTTTTATTGACTTTTAGAAAAAATATATACACTTTGTTTGCAAAAAAATCGTGGCTAAAATTTTCCCTGTATGTTTTTTTAATCTATAGATGTAAAACGTTATTGCTCTTGTTTTTTTAACTAGACTGAATAAATATTTTATCAGACATGTTTTTCCTACAGTTCAAAACCAAACAACCGGCAGTAACATAAAGCAGCAAACTTAAAATAACTGGCTAGAGCACGTTATTGTCATTTTTACGATGGTATTTCAAGTTTAATGTCGAACTCAGCGTCAGTTCAATGCATCTTTTAATGATGATGACGTCATCCACTCTGATTTGTTCGTTTTAGAAAATCAAATAAAATCATAACAAATAATCATTATTCCTGAATATTTACAAGGCGGTAAACAACGCGTGATAATAATACCGGGTACAAAATAATTCCCAAAATAACTCCAAAAATTCTTTGTGAATGAGTCACTATCATGGAAAATGGAAAAAATAAAATAATAATCAGATTGAATTATAACATAATGAAAAAGAAACATCAGTGACACCTGAACATATCAGTTACAGTCATGAACTAAGAATATTAAGATACCATCACAACGTAGTTATAACTAATCTATAAGTGTCTATTTTTTTTATAACAAAACATCCACTGAACAAAATAAGGCAGCAGCTAAAACTAACTATAACTAATAGAACTGAATCAATAAATCTTTATGTATGATTTAATTAATGAATTAATTAGTTATTTAATAATTAATTATTCAACTAATAAATTTGATTGCCGTTCTGAACATTGTGATGTTTTAATTAAAATGTTAAAAGTGTTTTACTAAGAATAAGGGGCTGCTGAATGAAGCTTCTGCCCCTTCAGGCTCAGTTTTCAGAAGCCGATACCTTCCTTTCACTCACAGTAACCCTGTCATCCTCAGTCATCCAGAGGTTTATACGTAGGTAAATTCCCCAAAAATGTGACAAATAAAAGCAGACACTTATCAATAGAAATGCTTGTATAAATTAACCCTGGAAGAAAACTTTCAAGTTAACCGCAAGTGGATACTAATGTTGAGAATTCGTAAAAATTTAACTTTTATTGAATTTGTGAAATTGAGAAGGAGAGTTTTAGCAAAAAGCTGTCTAATATTTAATAACTGAAATTCATTAAATTCATTAACCAATTGTTTTGTTTATTGATTTTTCCGGTTCAAAAGCAAATTTACTGATAAAGTTAATTTAATTAACTGCAAACGATATGTACAGTTTGTGTGCCAGTATATAAGCGAGTGAAGTGCCTCGGTTGATATGAACGAGATACCGCAGCCTCGTGAAGGCGCGGCTTGATGGCGGTTGACTCAGACGCGGTGATGACTGCTCTGCGCCTCTACATCACACTCTCTTGGCTGCATCAATCTCTGCTAATTCAGCTCCACACCACGCACAGTGACTTGCATGCCGTATACAGGCCTATCGAGTGCCTCGATCTACATAAATCTGTGATTTGACTATTCATACGGCAGTTTCAGTCGTGGGTTGGTCTACCAGTCACGACTAGACCCACATTTAGGTATGACAATTTAGGTTGCATGCCGTGAATGTGGAGATAATGATGCGCCTAGATTGACATTATTACGTGATTCCGTAATTCGTAAGTGTGTGTTAAGCTGAATATATGTGCTGGAAACAAAATAACCTTGATGTTTGTCCTTAAGAGTTATGTAAACGTTCGAAGAGCAATTGCTATACAAGGCGGTATATGTTTAAAACTTTACAATTTATTTTTTGGGTGTGTTTCTGAAACATCGATCAAAATGTTTGGACAATGCTATGAAGCTATAGAGGAGATGATTTACGTTGAAAATTGTACTATACAATACAATAAAAGTTTAACAAACATAGGCAGCGTTATTAATAAAGGAAGTCAAGAGGTGTATTTAAAACAGTTTTCGTTTTCGAATTAATGACATATTTTGTTGATGAAAACATCTGAAAATATAGCTCTAAAGAATTTTTTTTAACTCGAAGCAATTTTCTGTTATACTTTGATTATAAATTTATGTTTAATTAACCAAGACCAAGGTATTCACTTAAGCTCACCGACGTAATGGTTTGTTTATAATGTTGACTGAAACATTAAACACAAAATGCATTATGCAACTAACTGCACACATCCTAATAAACTTTGTTTGGCTGACCTTCTTTCTGTTCAGAGTCATATCACAGGCTTGCCATGAGTGGGTATAAAGCGTTTTACACACTCCTACAACAACTTAGACTAAAATATTAGGTACACTTTATAAGTGTACTAACTTTGAATGTTCCCTCTTTGACAAGCGTTCTTCTCAAAACAATTTTTAGCTACAATTAAATTTAAATTGGTGGATAATTTGACAGCTAACCCTCGCTAACTCGAAATCAAATCAAATCAATTTCTGTATTACAATTTTTACAATATCCATTGTATTGTCACAGTATGCATGATACAGTAGAGCGCCGATTATCCGAACGTCGGTCATCCGAACGGTCGGTTAACCGAACGCCGTAATAATTCATATTTTGAACATGGTTCTCAAGCAATTCAAATTCGCGCGCCAAAAAAATTGTCAGAGCTAAAGCAAAAACAAATTTTGGACTTTTTCTTTAAATAAAAAGTATACAGAGTACTGTATCTATGTATGATAAATTGTTCTTTAAAAATTTACACCCATGTATTCTCATCTATTTCATAATAAAATTCCGTGGATAATTTTGTTTCATAATTTTTTTGGCTTTTTACTGGTAAGAATTACGTTACATATATAATTTTTAAATTTCTCTTTTCGTGTTCGATTATCCGAATATTCAATTATCTGAACACCCCTTGTCCACTATTAGTTCGGATAATCGGCGCTCTTCTGTACATCAATTGTCCAACAAATTCCTATAAGAGATCTAAAATAGTTAAAATCGAATTATTAACTTAGGCCCACATACAATATACAAACCCCACGGGACTACAATCCACGGAGTAAGTTACTAGATATAGAGGTAAACTGCATCTAATCTTCTGAACTAAGAGTTACAGAGGTAATTTTGCGTTGCTTCGACTTAGAGAGATCAAATATAACCATAAAATTATGTCGAGATACACATGATTATTGGTTTTCGTGTGTTTTTTTATTTAGACAGGTTTTCCCTTGGAGTTCGAAAGTAATTCAAGTTATTGAAGATTTAAGTTGCCAAGGTTTGAGCTACTGAGAGTCAGCTGGGTTTTTATTTGTTCAAATTGAGTCTCCTCCCAAATCAAAGCGGCGCGGAGGAAATAAATGGCGAGGAGGACGTCAGTTGACGGTGGCCCAGAGGCTGTCAGAACGGGCTCAGATTGAGCCGTCTTTGTCTGCGGGTCAGCCCGCCACGAGTGAACCGTCTTTGTTGTAAACCAGTGGAGGAAGCAAGCTTGCCAACCACGTTTGGTTTGATATAGAAAATTAAAAATCTTGAGATATATTTGTTAGAATACAAAAATCAGCATTAATGTTAAAGATAAGTCGGGCGTGGTGGATAGATCGTGTTGAATTCTCTTTGTGTTTTAATTACTTCTCGTAGGCAATTCCTCAAATTTTATATATAAAGTAACAAAGTAAAGTAATAGTATATTTCATTACAAGGACCTAAAGTGACGCTTTTCGTACAAGGTCAAGTTTTACAACCGAGGCTGTAAGCCGAGGTTGAAAAATGACCGAGTAACGAAAAGCAGCTTTAGGTCCGTGTGATGAACTATATTTTTCGTTATATTGCTCAATACAATACGTAAACTACTTAAGAAAACCAAAATGTTACAGCTTGTTTACTTTTAAAGATGCCTTCAAAAGATGCCACCGTCTTGTTCTTGCTATTTGAAGCAATCAGCTGATTGTCTGTTTCATTTGTGTTAGGTTAGACTGGCAACAATGATCAACTATCGACGTATAGAACGCATGTAATAATCGATTGGTGAAATGAGTGAGTTTCACAAACTGATTAAACTGATAACAATGAATGTTTCGATAATAACGATGAATGTGTCGATTATTTGTAATCGAATGAATATTGTTCGATTATTACGACGTACTCGGCACTTTTTGACTTTTATAGTCCTAGGACTATAAAGAGTCAGCTGGTAATGAGTACATCAGCTTTTAATTCCTAGGAATAAAAAGTGTGTATTTAGGTCCGGAAAACATGCATTAAAAACATCTGTTTTTGAAGCAGTATAACGAAAAATTTGTTTTTTTTAAAGAAATAAGTCTGTATATTATAAAAAATTGTTTCATCCATTTAATAAACGTTTTCCTGTTTCGTAAACAATCCGGGATTAATTAATAATTGGAGCGAATATTTTCCGTGCGCTGATTTTATTCGCAAAACGTAAATATTGCGTGATGAGTTTTCTACCTTATTAGTCAAAGAGTATGTTTTATTGGTATATTTTCCCTATGTTGTACTGTATTTGGAAAAATAATTTTATTCGTGGATGATTAAATAGCAGAGAGAACTCGGTTATCCTCGTTTCCATCACGGAATTCAAAGTTTTGCAGGCTCCGGGTCAGTTAATGCATGTTTTAATCATGATGTCGCATCAACTCTAATGTGTTCATCAGTGGGGAAACTTTTATTCTTTGTTCAATAAATATGGGAGGTAGAAAAAGGGGTTTGTGTGCCATCCCCCCTTCACTAACCATCGCAGCTAATGTGCTGAATCATTCAAATTCTGTTTGAAATGTCTTTTTTTGTTTACATGAAATAATGGCAGCTAACAATGAGAGTCATGACGATCAAATAGTCAGGAAAATAAGTAAGTGGCTGAGACGTGGATAACACATTATGTCATTCAACCCCCATTTTTATCAAAAAATAGATACAAATTTAATGATGAAGAAATAAAAATGTAAAAGATAATAACTGAAAAACTTTTCATTTGGAAACTTTCATATGTTGCTTTGAAAACATTACCCATTATGAAGTTTGTGGAGTAATTTAATAGCTGTTGATTATACCATGGGTTATATAATTTAGGCAAGGTTTTTTGAATCCTGTAAAGCACACATTTGTATTTGTATATGATTATTAGGCCTAATAATTCCAGTTATATTGCAGGCTGTTTTACAATTGTCAAGTATTTTACACACTTCAATCAAATCGTATACTACAATATTAGGTTTACGTAATAAATTCCACCTTTGTTAATGGTATTCCTAATAAGTAGAGTTTAAAGTCTCGTATCATAAACATTCACCATCCTCGCTTTTTAGGAGTAAATTGTCAGATCAATTTTATTTTACAAAAAAATTGTTACAATGAAAAGAATAAAGTTACAATTATTACGAGTACTCCTTGAGAACGTCATAGCAAGTTGTATTTTAAGGAAAACGAAGAGAAATACAAAAGCTCTGAATGAACGTGTTCCAGAAACATTTAAACGAACCCTTTTGGGTGTTTGTGAAGTGTAAAAATCAATTCTGAGCTTTTCTAAAACTCAAATGTTCCACCGACGTTATGACAGAATTGGTGATTGCTTCACCAGACTTCATAATAGCTTTGTTTTCATTCATCCTCAACATTAAAAGCTACTGGCATTTTTTATTAAACGGTATTACTTAGATTAAAAACAAGTTTTGAAATGATATACAAGATACTAAATATGCCTCAAAACTTGGTTTTGATACTACAACTTTAGTTTATTTTAAAAGTAATCGTTTGATGAACGTCCAAAATTAAATTTTATGATGTAAATTGGGGTGAACAAGTTTGAGTTGACATTCCTCTTATGAGTTCTATTTGCTTATGAGTTAGATGTCCAAGATATGCAATGCTGTAAAGGTCAATCAACTTATTAATTTTATCGTCTTCAGACTATCTTAATTACAGATAAATTTAGTTAAGAGTACGTTTAAACAGTTGCAAATCTATATTACTTTTATCCTCAATGGATTTTGGACGGTAACATGACACAAAGGGGTAGTTGCGTGCTTGAATATCCTACTCATATCATATTATTTATTTAAAAAAATGTCATCCTGTTAATGATTAAGTAATAGTTTTGATTATCTATTGTACAGGGTGTTTTTTTTTTAAACGCAACCCTTTTTTTAAGATTGAATAATGCACATATGAATGTGTAATGAGTATTTTTTTATTGATCTTTGCATTTTATACAACCTATTATTTAAGTTTAAACACATTAGTTTACATTATGTGCTCAAACTGTCCGCCATTGGCATTTATATAAAGTTATGCTCTTTCAATCAAATTCCCGAACACGTGTTGCAAGGTGCCTTTTTAAATTTCTTGCATTATATTTGTTATGTTTTGTTTTGAGGTTCTGAATAGCTTTTGAATTTTTTTGTAGAATAAATACTACTTTACATGTCTGTGGCGATTTTAATTCAGATCAGACCATTTTTATGCAAGTTATCGTGCTTAACGACACACACATTAAAAACGCAACCCAAAACTTGATTTTATCGGTGAAGGATTATTTTCCCCTAAGATCCCTGGATTTGACCTCACTATATTATATTTAGTTCTTTGGGGATACATACAAAGTAAGACCTAAAAAACAAGTCACAGCATATTCAGTACCTCAAAACAAACAAAACAAATGTAATGCAAAAAGGTACCTAGTAACACGTGTTCGGGAATTTGATGAAGAGAACATAACTTCATACAAATGCCACTGGCGGATTTTTGAGCACATAAGGTGAACTAAATGTGATCAAACGTAAATAATAGATTGTATAAAACGTAAAGAACCATAAAACAATACTTATTTCATATTTATATGCGAATTATTCAATCTTAAAAATGGGTTGCGTTAAAAAAAAACACCCTTTATTTTCTCAATATTTCCCGTGAATTACACTAAGGAAACCCAGATGTAAAGGAGTGCTCTGATACTGTCATTTGAGGAAAGAGGAAAAGTATAAGGAAAGTACACATTTAATGGTTATGTTTTATGATGAGTTTTTTGAGTCGCGAACTCTGACAGCTTTTTAACTGAGGAAAGTGCGTCTGTGAAACCAATTTTCTAATGATGTAACCCTCTTGTCTTGCACAAAAAAACCTTTGTAACTGCAGCCAATCTATTATTTATTTTAAAAATCTTAGATGAAATGTGGTTGAACAAATTAATCTAATACTATAGTAGGAAGTATCGTGTGATAGGAAAATATGCAAAAACAAATTTTATTCAACGACACTTAAAGGTAGAATCAATGTTGAGAAACTAAACCTGATTACCACTTTTTTTACATAATAGAGTGAGGCTTCTACACTTCTTTAGATGTATATATTGCCCGAATATTTATTTGTTGCGTTACACAGAAAATGAAATATTTTTTAAAAGGTCCAAATGTTAAAATTACTTTTTTTCTTCCTGAGAGTAGGCTTAAAATTCTAAAAGATCAACACTTGCCTGAGGTAATGAAATAACCGCCTTTAGCCAGTCGAGTAAACATGCGCCGAGAGGAATTTCATTAGCGGAGGAGGAATGTTGGTGACCTCACACGAAAGCAAATTTGTTTCCTTCACACTGCTCCGCAGAGGGTTTACTTAAAGCAAACAATGAGCAATTTCCATCAACTATCTATTTTATCTATTCAATCTTTTTCAGTTTAGGACAGCCTTAATGGTGGGGGGCAAAAATTGTAATCTCCCAAAGTGTCTGCTAAAAAATACATGTTTTGGTTGAATTGTAAAAAGTTTGTTTACGTTTCATCTCATTTACACTACAACATTATGCGCATATTTTACTGCATACAGTAGGCGCCCTCTAGTTCGGCTTCGGTCGGATCGGCCGCCGGATGGTCCGGCCGGTCCTAGGATGGTGAATCATATCCGTTATATCACCACGCCGCACCGCGAGGGAATTACCTTCGACAGTATTTATCCTGAATCTTTAGTTTCCGGCCGAAGAAGTAAACTATTTATGTCAGTTTAGATTACGGGCAAGCTTGTAATTGATGGACACACTTGACCTCAACTAACAAAAGATGTTATTCTTTCAATATGAGGACTTTACAGTGAGATTTGATCTTGGATTTCACTTGTATACAACAAAAGAAAATAACATGTTTCTTAACATTTTTATAGGTTATGATTCAAGTAATACGCTTAACTTAATTCGGCAAATACATTTCTAGTGTGTTTTTACAGTAAATAAAGAGTTTTTCTGCTCACTTTATATCCTCAGTACGGTATCGGTAAAACCAGGAACGCAATATGACAGTTCAACATAAGAGACGTCAAAATATTTTCTTTGGCAAATAAACACTGTAAATATGATTAAATAGTGTGTTTTGTTGATTTTTAAACATAGGTTTTGGGATTTAATAGGGTTATTTTACATTTTGATAGTACATCCGGGTGGTCCGGCCATTTTGTAGTCCGGCCAGGGGTCCGGTCCCGAGGTGGCCGAACTAGAGGGCGTCTACTGTATTTTAGTTTTTTATAAAATAAACTGTCTGCAACATACTTTTGCAATACATCAGTTGGTTTTATTTTTTGCTTGACAACCCTTAATCGTCAAATTATGTTGACCTTGCATGCATTTAACATGAGGGTTGCTGCACTTGTGGTTGCAGCAAAATAATTGTTTGTGTAAAGTACCTTAAGTCTATATAAACATATGACCATAAGATTTACAACCAGTGAGCACAGAATGTTATAACCTAGACAGATGATAAACACTAATTTCGACAACAGCACTTACCCGCCAATACGGCAGTCCAGGACTATAGTTTTTTTTATTCGGTTGTTGTGTGCATGATAAACTAATGTCAAAGATCTAAATAATAGTTGTTTTCAGATTTTTTTTAATGTATCTTAGTTTTGCTTGAAATTATTAATGGATCCAACAACTGACTCAACTTTCAAGGGAATTTCACTAGTTTGTTTATGACTGACTAATTCAAATGCCAGTATATGTTTGATTTTTTTACTTTTTAACTCCCCTTTCCTTAATCATTTTCATTCATTTCTTAATCATTCTTAATAAGACAGGTACCTCATGGAGGACGTTACCCTGAATATGAGTGAAGGGTGAGTGTGATGATCGTGATGATAGTGGCGCGATCTTGTAGCCTTGTTACTGACTAAGGTTATACCAAATATATAAAAGAATATTTGAGTAACCTCCCTGGAATACCAAACATAATACTGCAAAAACTTAACTAAGTGGTGTATTTGTTACAATTTTTTACCAACTTTGTACCTAAATTCTTCATTTTTCTTTTCTCATTCATGAATTATATTTCATGTCATTTTATAAAAATATTTATGAAACTAAATGTGCCATGACAAAATACTAAACCCAAACTGGTTTAATGTTTTTTTACCTCTTGCACATTTCCTTTCGGAATCATCCAAAAACTTTTCATAACATCCAACAATACAATAATTTCATTATACAATCAACTATAAAGGTTTTATTTTTATTTTAGAAAAAATGACTGATTTTTATTAAACTTGCATTTTGTGATTACGCCATGCGTTGACACTTAGTTCGCATTTTAAACGCAAAACTTTTTTAATAACCCCAGCTCTAGACAGCTGTGCCGTTCTCCTAATGATACATTTGTTTTCCAGTTATAATCATTGTATTTTGACACAAAATTTCAAAATCATTTATGTTCATTCCCTTCTCATTAACATTTTTTAATTTAAATTTGAATCTGAATTTAAATATATTTACATTCATGTCCACTTAAACTAAAAGCCCGAATTAGGACTGAGACTTAACAATTTCTTTGAAAGAGCCAACTGACTTAAATACTGTATATCTTATATGTAAACGAAGAATTGTAGACTAAACTACATAATATATACTTTATCTCAAAATTCATCCTTCTATTTTATTCAACAATAAATTTTAAATCTTTATTTAAATAAATAAAACATGTTTAATTGGAAAAAAGAATAAATAAATAGTAGCAAAATAATCAGGTATTTTAGAATTGATTTAACATTATTATAAAATGTTTTCATGAGTTTAAGGCATCTACTTTATAGTAAAGTTTTGACCAGATTTTATAGTAAGTATTAAAGTCAATTTCTACAATCATACGTTGACACTTAGTTAGCATTTAATTGCAAAACTTGTTCAATAACCCCAGCTATTCTCATGCTGTTCGCCTTAACTTCAGTAGACATATACATTTAACACAAAATTGTAAACAAATTTAAAAATGTCCTTTTTAAATGTTTTTTCTTTGCTGTGATACAATTGGTTTGTAAGTTTAATAATTTCTTTACTATTTTTGTTTTAAACATAATACAGTGAAACGATTGATTTTTTTTATAATTTGAGGCATGACTAGCCAAATTCCAAAAATAGTTCAATTTATTGGTGATTCATCGGAAACATTTTGGTATTTTATTGAAAAACTTATGGTTGCTCTTTTAAGATAAAATGGTCCCAAGTATGAGGCTCTCTAATAAAACTATTGAAACTTATATCGTAAACGGAATCCTAAACCAGGTTGGAGATAACCCCCCCCCCCCGCCACGGCGGTCCGACCCTGCCTTGCAATTGCATGCAATCAATATGTTTTTCTTATCTTTTCAGCGATCTTATGTCAAGCCTTCTGAGATTCCCGTTCAGTTTAAATTGAAATCAAGATAGAAATCTTCCACGTTTTGGAATTTAACTGTAAATGGAATTTGAATTATTTACTCAGATTATGCGGCTCACATATTTCTTTTGAGAATTTTCTTTGTTTTATTGCCTAATCTCTGGTGTATAGTAATTTTCATTTCTCTTTGGGTAAGGTAGCTCATTAAGATAGAGGATGATAGGGTTATCCCATGCTAGTGTATGGGATTCATTCAAGAGAGTCGAGTGCCTTGTGAAAAATAACAAATTAATACAATTTCCAAACTGTTTCTTTTCATTTATATAAAATTGATTTCTTGGTTGCAATCCCCCCTTAGTTGTTTTTCGTATTCGTTGATATAAAGTTGGAAATTGCCCAGCACACCTACCTGTGGCATATTCAAATGTTTAGTGGTAATAATAATAGTAATAATAATCTTTTCTGTAATTTATGCAATTTTACAATTCTGTAGCAAACATCTATATTCATATTCATACAGAGGTTTTCAGATTGATTAAATTCAAATTGTTGACTTGGGTTGCGCTGTTTACTCATACATTGGGAATTTTTTCAGTCCCATTGGATTTTCGTTCACTGAAAATCGAGCAATGAAAATAAAATATTTGTTTCAAGTTCTTTTTGGTTCAAAGATATTGCAATAATCCTTTTTCACGAAAGCTCGATTTTCTGCTGTAATGAAATAGTGTACTGAACAATGATTTTTCATACTTAAAAGTTAAAACAGTAAATTTTACCACCAATCTCATTTTTAATTTTTAGAAAAATTCTATTGTCCATAACATTAGGTGATAGTCTTTCATTTTGTTCACTAAAATTAAACTGAGTTTCACACAGTGATCACCCCGTCACAGTGTGGGCTGATTCGTCGAACACAGTCGCCCCTCCTCTGCGTAAGCCTCATTATCCGCCGATATAAAATCAAACATGGCTGCCACCGATAATTGCATTTCCACATGATTTAGCTAATCATTTTTTCCCAGGTCCCAGGTAAAATATTGAGCAAATACTGTATTTGATTTATTGATAAACATTTCATTATGTTATCGATTTAATTTAATCGATAAATCCTTGAGTACCTTCATGTGTGTTCATTCAAAAATCTAGATCTTATTGATATTCGATTTATTTTAGTTTTATCTAATCGCGGTGGAATTAAAAAATGTAGTTAAGGTATTCTTTATTGCTCTGGGCAATAGCGATACATCTAAATATAGAGAGGATACAGTTTACTTTTAAACTTAATACAACATTTATATATGTAATTTTTAATATTTTGATGTATATCTTTTGTTTTGAACGTAGTTATATAATTATAAATCGCCTAAGAAGCAAAGTCCCTGGTTTCATCTGAATTCCAACTTAACCAAACCCACATGCTTTATTGTGTAGTCTACATCCTGAACCACCTAAATAGAATTGCTTACTTTCAATACCGATGAAAAATACTTCTCCAAAGTAACTTTGCTTCTCTAACCTGAATTAGAGCCGTTGCACTTAATGAAATTGCCGAAACTCGCGTTTCGTCTGCTTGAAACACCAGTTATTTCATTTTCCCAACACGGAGGTACCTCTAAATCCTGTTTCCTTGTAATTTGTGGTCTTTACTCAAATATATCACCCTAAGACTGTTTTCTCTAATCAATAAAGAGCGGTCTTGCTCTCTATTTTCTTGTTTCCTCTCTATTTTTTTATACTATATGATTGGCTGCTAAAAACGAACCTTATCCTACCTAGATTACAAATAGAAATACGTTTGTTAAGATTACAATAACTATTTCAAATATTTATTTTTCAACATGTTTTGTTCTCCAGCATCAAAGGTTTTCATTAAAGAGACAGATAAAAGTAGTACAAACATGTTTCCTTAATTAAACAAGGGTTTGATCCCCTCCAACTGTCCGAGGTGGAACATTTCCATAATCTTCATATCCTCCCTCTCCACCTCGCACTCGACTCGTAGTCTAGCGCTGAGACCCGCCATTCGAGCCAACTGGAGCGTGTCTTCGCTAAATCCTCTCCCCCTCGCATCGCCTTGATCTTGTCTTGTATTCAGTCAAGCGCAGAGTCGTGTGATTCGTATATTCCCAACGTGTTTGTGTCTATGCCACACTCTCACTAGCTGCCATCTTATTTCATAGTTCAAACAGTCTCACCTTTCATATCGCATATGTAACATGTCTTCTAACTCGTTTTTATGGATTGAATGCAATTATACTAAAATTCATCTATGATTTTATATTATCTTATATTTAAAATTAAGTATAATATTCGTACCTGTTCTATTGTTACGGAGAAAATATTTAGGAACAATTTGCTTCATCGATAAGAATTTTAGAAAAATGAATTACGTATTGAGAAAGTAATTGATTCAGTCCTGTTTAGTATTATTATTACCATTTGTTCTTTCGTTCCAGAGAAAATATTTAACAAATATTTGCTTCTTCTAACAACATTTTACAACAAATTTCATCCTTAGTCTTTTTATGTTTTACTCGAACTTGGTCTCATCATTCACACTTATTAAATTCCATCCACACCACACCCTCATTATCTTCCGACTCGTCTCTTAGTTATGTCTATGTCTTTCACTCACTACTGTCATATGGGATAACGTTATGGGGTAATAGTAGTGGAGCTCACCGTGTTTTTATAATGCAAAAACAAGTTATGAGATTAATTAAAAACGTAAACAGTAGGGAATCTTGTCGACCAATTTTTGAAGAATTTCAAATAATGACGGTGCCATCTATGTATATATATAGTAGCTTAAGGAAAGTTAAGGAAAATTTGGATCAATATGAGATGCGGCAGGATATTCACAATCATGATACAAGAGCAAAATCCAAACTGAACTTGTTACCAGTACGACTAGAAAAATTTAAGAAAAATTATTGTTATATGGAAATCAAACTTTTTAATAAATTGCCTACCAGTGTATGTTCTTTACCAATAAATACGTTTAAAACAGTTTTAAAAAACTGGTTGAAGAAAACACCATTCTACTCAGTAAATGAGTTTTTATTATGTGATACGAGAAATCTAGTCTTTTAATTAATTCTGATTGAAATAATTTTATCTTATTGTTTTCACTTTACATATTTTATTTATCTGTTAATGTTTCCCCCCCTAAGTTATTATATTATATATTTATTAATTGTTTCTCTGTTACTAAGTTTTAAGTCATCTATGTTTAGTCTGCCCTAGTCTTTGTGAAACTTTGTTATATTGCTCGTTAAATGTTTAAGAATAACCTGTATTTTTGGCCTAGTTTTGACCATGTCTATTGTACCTTTGGTATCTAATGACAATAAATATTCTTGATTCTTATATCTCAATCACCACATTTACCTTTGTATCGTGTGCACACTCTTTCGCTGTTCTTATATCTCACAATTCATGCTTAATATGTGTATCCTCGCCTTGTTTTCTTTTCTCTTTCTTTTGGCGAAGGTTTTCTAGCAATCTGACTTCACACTTTCACATTATATCCAGGCCTACCCCTTTCCACATACTTGTAACTTGTACCAGTGTGGTTCATGTATCTTCAACTGTGTACTTTTCAACATACTCTCCTCACTCTCGTCATGCTGCCATTAACGGTATGTCTCATTATCGATTCCAGTTTCAGCGTATCTACGCCATATCCACCCTCTCACCCCTGTCGTATTGCTCCCGCCATGTAATATATCAAGCACAGAGTTTCGCTATTCATGGCTATCGGAGCGTGTCATTGCTATCCCATTCACGTTTGCTGGATCAATATCAAAAAGGGTGGTCTCTTTAACAACTCCTCTAAAGGGTTTGATGTTTATGAACGCGATTTCTCACATTAAACTAATGACAACGTTTATTAGATTACTATTTTTAAGTTAATCTGTTCTTTTCAATCTATTTTAACTAACCTTTTATTTTTTATACTTGATAGTTCATAGTTTTTGATAGTTAAAAACAACAAAATATAAACCAACCTCATACCTGTTATAATTACTGTTTAATTAATAATTAAGAACCTTTCCACATTGGCAATAAATTTAATTTTCATCAATTAAAGTATATACGCAAAAATATGAAACTCAGCAATATTTATATATTCACTAGCTGATATACCCGCAGCTTCGCCCGCTGAAAGGATAGCTCATTTTAATTCAATTATATTATACCTTGTGCAATTTTTAGGAATAATTAACAAATGGACTGATTTATTTGGGTCATTAAACCCTTAAGATGCAGCTTATGATTATACTCTAGATGAAAAAGAGAAAGTGTAACGCTTCCTCTAAACTTGTTCCCTCCCCTCATGATTAGCAAATGGTATAAATTAACTTCCTCCAATTTCCCAACACAGAGAATGAGGATAACCCGGAATATAAAACAAAGATGACACTAAGGATGGATTTTCGACTTGACATCAATCTGAATTTAGCACGTTTTTGCAAATAAACCGAAAACTCTAAGAAAAATTAGGAGGTAAATATCTTGGCCAAAAACCTATTTCCCCAAAAAGTTCCTCATTAAATTTTTAAATTTTATTCTTTCAGTAGATTAGTTCTTGTACCTTTTCTGTTTCCTGAAAATATTCTACAGGACTCCCATCCATAGTTAGGAAAAACTAAAATGGCCGCCATTTGAATTTTTTCAAGTAATCTATTTTAGCCGTATGAGAAAGAATATTTTTAAAACCTTTCTTTTTTTCGCATCTAAAGCCTATAAAGAATAATTGTGCCAAGTTTCATGGCCCAAAGTCTTGTGGTTTTTGAGAAATTAAGCTTTGAAAGCTGAAAGTGGTCGCCATATTGTATTTTTTAATATACTATATTTAGGCCTTTAGAGACAAAATATTACAAAATCCTTTCTTAGTACGCATCTAGAGCCTGTAAGGAATATTTGTGCCGAGTTTCATGGCTCTAAGCCTTATAGTTTTTGAGAAACTGTGTTCAGTCAGTCAGTCAGTCAGTCAGTCAGTCAGTCATTGGGTTTTGTCTTATATATATATATAGATTTAAATGAGTAAATGCTTCCCCAGCTCACCAGTACACTAGGAGCTCGCTCTCGATTGTAATTGATTGCCAATCATCTTGTCTCCATTGATTCTTAGACAATACGCCCTGAAGACTGCTAAGAGCATGTAAAACTTTTTTTACTTACAAAACTCGTTATTAGGAACACAGCCCAAATATTCCTCTAAATAGAACGCTAAATTTCGAAACCAACCCCAACTTTACCAACGTTTCCCAAATATTTCTCTAAATAGTAGAACACTAAATTTCAAAACCAACTCCCATTTTACCAAGATTGAAAATTTCTTTACTTTTCGTCATTTAATTTGGACATGCTTGGTCACTCTCCCGAACTCTATCGATCATACAACAAAGTTCCACTCCGTGTAAGATTCGGTAGCTGTACGAGGCTCCATTACTTTCAGATATTTCTGGTGAAAAAGAGGTCGAAGTCTCGAGTCAGACAGATAAATAAATGAAGGGATCTCCAAAGTTCGCCGCCCGGACCCGCATTGGCCCCAACTTTCTCCCCGCCTCGCCGCAACTCTGTCAAGAAATTGAGGGCGAAAGATAATCTGGAAAACTTGTTTCTCAGGATTATAGAATAAGCTGGAATTCGAAGAAAATCCTATATGAATCATTAAAAAAACCTGTTCTTGAGCTACATTGCTCTGTTCAAACGAGACATGAGAATCGTTTATTAAAACCACCTAAGAAACAGTAAGCGTGCGGTTATCATAATTTGCAATGTGAATTTAAAAAATAAATTAAACTATAGTTTCATCCTACTTCCACTCTCTCTTCTTTTGGTGGTTATTTAATAATAACTATTGATACTGATAGTAACAGTTTTTACTTTCTCCCCCCTATACAATGTATATGGAGAAAGTATGGTTTTCGTCAAAATTTTCGAATTTGAGTTGTTAGTGGATATATTCGTTTTAGTGCTCCCTGAATCCAAAAAAGTGGTTTTTGGCGTGGTGTCTGCCTGTCTGTGTGTGTGGATGTGTGTGTGTGGATGTGTGTTTGGGTGGTTGTAAACAAAGCTAGAGACGACACCAGTGGACCGATTTTAATGAAATTTAGCATGTAGGTATAAAGCCGTGGTATCTCCAGGCGTATTTATCATTTTTTTGAATTTTTGAATTTTAAGGGTATTTACCCCATAAAAACCCATAAAAAATGACAAAAATCCAAATTTCTCAAAAACGCCTCGAACGATTTTGATAAAACTTTCATGGTTTTTAGTGCTTAAGATGACAAACAAAATGACACCACCCACATGTCTGTAAAAATTCAGGTTCAGAAGTTATGGGGGTTTAAGTGTTAAAAAGTTCATATTTTTGAAATTTCACAAAATCTGTGTCCTCTGAAGAAAATATACTTGCAACCATTAAATTTGACTTGAAAAACTAAATAATCTAGTATTTTGAATCATGAGTTTACATCAACTGGTTGCGGAGATAATTGATATTTTAGTTCGGCGGTAAACGCAGTACGTTGTCCAATGTTATTCTTATGGCAAATATTTAAAAATCGATATCTCCGTTATTTACTAACCGATTTTGATAACATTTGGTATATATTTGTGTGATAATTAATTGTTAATTTTTTTTATTTCACTAAGTATGTTTTCTGGTTTTAAATGACTTGAAGGGAGAAAGTATGTGTCAGTTTCTTGATACCTTTTATTTTATATATAATGGAACATTATAATTTTATTCAGCTTAAAATAAATTCAGTTGTAGCAATTCTTGTTTCCAAGAGAATAAGAGCGGATGTCTTTATAAATGCTTTTTAAATGAGTGACAAGGCATGGCTGCTCTGTGGGTAGCAAAAATGTCCGAAAACAAAGCTCACCACAGTCAGCTGTTAAAGCTTACATGAAATAACGTTTTTAACACATGCTTCACATTCATCATATAATTCAAGCAGCATTGAGTCTATTAGAAAATTATAACTTTACTGACTTTAGGGCTCTCTGTTGTTGTAATGCAAATGTTACAGAAAAAAGCAAGAAAAAATTGAGGTCCTTTTCCTATAAGAATTTAGATTTGATTAAATAGAATCATTTATGTTCAGTTTAGAAGATATTTTTTGAAGGAAGCAGTTTTGCTTGGGTCGTTATCGACTTTTTATGATTTTTTTTGCTTTATGCTTTTATAAATTTTATGCATGAATTCAGATTCTATTTTTTACAAATATTCAAGTTGAAAAGAAATTTTTCTTTTACTTAACAGTACTGGGATCTTACATATCACAAATCTTAATCGAATATATTAATTGAATATTAATATATACCAATATTAATTGAATATATTGGTTGCGTTCCACGAAGAAGCAATCATAACTAAGAGCCAATTTATATTTAGCTTTGATATAAGATAATTATCAGCACTCCGAAATCACAAGACTCATAGCTTTCTCAAGTTAGCTAGAGAACTGCTGACTTGAAACTACAAATAATTAAGAAAAGACTAGAATATTATTCACTTGATTTTTTTGCAAGAGAAAAACTATGATTACAAAAGAAACTATTATTTCCTATTAACTTAAGCGTACGTCTTATCAATACAAATCACTTTCGAAGTACAAAGTACTATATATTTTGGCAAATATAATCAGTTTTTAACCATTCATCTACTTAATTGAAGCACTATCTCGCTTATAAATAGGTTAAGTTTCTTGGAACAGTATCATAATGAAGCAATAAAATCATAACGACTCTCCCACTGCTGAAAAGTTATGAAATATTGTTGTGTAATATCGTTCGTCCCGACGAAACTGTTATTTTACCTTTGATTTACGATCCTATGGAGAGTTAATGCTTTTTACTATCCATAAAAGTATGGCATTCGCAGCTCAAATCAAAGCATTACTAAAAATATTTCAAACATGCACATTATCCAGAACATGTATTCATTTTTCTATTTCGATATTCAATTTGCTAGGTCTCTTATAAATTTTACTTTGATTCGTGATTCGTGGCTATTTTTTCTGGCACAAATGAAATTTTTTCCCCAGTTTAACTAACAAATGAAAAATTATAAATAATCAATTCACATATTATGATACAAAAATAATACTTCATCATAAAAAACATTCCTCATTTTGAATAATCTACAATACCACATTTGAAATATTAATAATAAACCGTTTCTCTAGAAATGGATCGACAACCCAATCAATTCTGTTTAAGCAGCAACACTTATACTTTATTTGAAAAAAGTTCTAAAAGTTAAGTTAGTCTGTATTGGGACTTATTTTTTGACATTTCAATGACCTTTGTCTGATATTTACAAAGGGGAGGCTCGGGGCATTCCCTGACATGCGGCAGAGGCCTCGTTCATTGCATTTCCCTTTGAAGGATTTCTGATATTTAAATAGCAAAATTGTTTTGAAATGCTTTAATTTAGGAGCCCTATCTTAATAATTCTCAACATAGGACATGCAAAAAAGGTCATTGGTAGCAAGCATCATCATAATAAATCATAGAGAACCAACCTAAGTTTTTATAATTGAAGATTTGCAACAGAGTAACTATTGACTTACCTTTTTTTGCTATTATGTCTTTATAAATGCTTTTTAAATGAGTGACAAGGCATGGCTGCTCTGTGGGTAGCAAAAATGTCCGAAAACGGAGCTCACCACAGCCAGCTGTTAAAGCTTACATGAAATAACGTTTTTAACACATGCTTCACATTCATCATACAATTCAAGCAGCATTGAGTCTATTAGAAAATTATAACTTTACTGACTTTAGAGCTCTCTGTTGTTGTAATACAAATGTTACAGAAAAAAGCAAGAAAAAATTGAGGTCCTTTTCCTATAAGAATTTAGATTTGATTAAATAGAATCATTTATGTTCAGCTTAGAAGAAATTTTTTTTAAGGAAACAGTTTTCCTTGGGTCGTTATTGACTTTTTATTATTTTTTTGCTTTATGCTTTTATAAATTTTATGCATGAATTCAGATTCTATTTTTTCCAAAGCGTTTTCCAAAGCTGCTTATTAGTTTTAAGTAATGCTGCTTCTCGCCACGGGTGAAGCAGCTTAGGTTTAGGTGCTTTTTCAGATTTAAAGTCAGAATCGTGTAATAGATTCGTTTACCCAAGATTATTCTAAATGAATGATGCAGTTTTGTAACTCGGTAAATCAAAAACTATCCTATCTATCTTCATGATGTCAGGATAAATTAAAAGGAAGGATTCCTAAGTTTGTTTTTTACACCACTCGGTAAAAGGTTAGTCGTATGATTTTAGCCACCACAGATATTACTGTTGGCGACTTTAGGTTAGTTGAGACCTAAGTTTTTTTGTATTCTCTTATTTCGGAAAACTAAGTCGACTATTTACAGCGCACTTTTTGTCAAATAAAACATTTCTTACCACTATTGATGTCAAATAAAACTTAATATTTCATCTTTCAATTAATACTTACACCATAAAGTTAGGCCGTATGGTATTCAATTTATAGGGTTACAAAAGTGATTCAAATAGAATTTTAATTTAAACCGAACAGTATGTGTAAAGGCTAGTTATGTTATGTAACCTTTCTCCGCGAGTGTTGTGAAAAAACTTAAGAATCTCCTCTTTTAGTTGATTCTTACTACTTTATGGTGTTAGGTCGTTCAGTTTTCGATTTATTGAGTTAGAAAACTAATCATTAATTTAGAATTACTGTATATTTTAAAGTAAAATGTTACCAATCAGTGTTGGAAAACGTTCTCAATAATCTACTACACAATTCAAACTTGTCGATTTTAGTTTATGTGTCTATATCAATATTAAACTTTTTTCTTGCCACGTATGGCTTACAGAAGCTGTTAACCTCAAATTCAATCAGTGGAAGGTAATTAAATTGACAATCAACAATAAAGTATTTCAAAACAAAGCACATAGAGTAGGTTTTACACTCATTCTCTGTAAACGGACAGCTCCATCGGGTGCGAAACGTCGGCAACTACCTCCATCTCTTTACCATCGTGGTTACAAAAAAATATTTGACCATCGTGGTTATCTTTACCATCGTGGCGGAAATATTTGACAATGCGACACAGTCCTACCCAGAAGTCAAAAATTTAACATCTTGTGAAAACGTCCGTGGAAGTCTACACTCTTCTGTAAGAGGGGGCTCCAATCACGAAAAATATCGCGTTTCTACCTGCTCCTCTCATAAGACCAATGTTAACTTTCAAATTCGGTAAGGCCTCAACCGCTCAACCAAAATCGTTAATTTGTAGCTCATTTTAAAGAACAAAAAACTATCTAGCGACCTCAGTGAGCAGAATTTTGATATCACATTTTGAATAATTTATAAAAATTCCAGAAATCTATTTTTTTGCGATTTTTTTATTACTAACCAAGAAAATATATCAAAATTCTGCTTGCTGAAGTCGCTAGATAATTTTTTTCTTTGAAATGAGCTAAAAATTAACGATTTTGGTTGATCGGTTGAGGCTATACTGAATTAGAAAGTTAACATTGGTCTTATGGGAGAAGCAGGTAGTCGCGCAGGACTGGAGCCCCCTCTTAAACCAAGATTTATCTCATGTGTACCTAGACCAGGGAAGCCTGTCACGATGAATTAGAAACGGGTAGTAATTAAAAAACGAAATCTGATTTAACTCGTCCCTTTGATTGCAGGAGCAGAGCCACAAGTCGTACCGGCCGCTGTGTGTGCTGACCTTCCGATGGAACTACTTCCTGCACCAGCTGGAGCCCTGGGGCTACCACCTGGTCAACGTCGTGCTGCACGCCATAGTCTGCCTCGTCTACTTCAGGTATGTTCAGGTTTATATAGGTGTATTCAGGTATAAATACCTGATTATAGGTATATTCAGGTATAATCAGATATATTTGATACTCCGCATACTTGATACTCCGTAACAATTACAATTATTGATTGTGAACCCTGCAATTATTCGTATCCGAATCGCGAACTACCGTTTTTAGGTATGAAGGCAAATGTGAACTAATTAATAAAGTAGCTTTGATATCTGCTATGACAGGATGATTTATAACAGTATCATTGATTTATTAGTTGGCAAATAACACTCAAATTAGCTCAACATGCTCACAGAAAGCAACGGGATCCGGTCACGGAGGCAACAGAACTATGTGAACACTATCTTTAATTTGTTTAGGATAAAACAGGTGAACCTAAGGGTATGAAGCAAGTTCTGTAAACATTACACTTGACTCACATGTTAAAGCCTTGAGACATCAGATTTTTTAAGTTCTTGAGGTTGAAATACATTATGACATAGGGATAAACCTATTGATCACACATAAAAACAGATTGGATTGCTTTAAGCAATCCAATCAAGCATAATTAATATACAGGAATCCATGGTGCCAGTACACATTGGAGTATTTTAAAAAGTATGCTTCTCGATTATTACTGCATACTGCATAAATATTTAAACAAGTTTAATTGTACACTTTCCATCATATTTTGAACCCAACAAATTCCTAAAACAAACCAAAATTTCACTTAGGGTTGTCAAGAGGCTGATAACAAAACGTGATGAAATGTGAATCGGCGAAGCAGAAAAACTAATGTTATCAAGTCACATAAAAACCCAGGCACATGTCAGAAACAGAGCAGCCAACTCTTCACCTGCAGGCACTAACTGGAGCTAGATTATTTTATTCATCTATTCTTTTATTTCCCTTTTCCCTGATATAAAAGCTGCATTTGTAATGAGTATTTTTTAAGGTCTGAGGTAACACATGTCCTTCTAACTTGAAGACGTCATGAAATTCTCTGTCGTATCTCAAAAACACCTTGTTTTTCCGACCAAACATGGAAACGTCTGCAGTAGCTTATTTTGTAACTAAAACTCTCTCTTCCCGATCAAATTGAACCTTTCAAATACATAATGTTATTGTCATTGCTTGCAATATAACATTTCATACTCACCTGATCGGAATTCATTTATTCAACCATTAATTGCCTGTTGTCATAAAAGTATATTTCATTACAAGGACCTAAAGTGACGCTTTTCGTACAAGGTCAAGTTTTACAACCGAGGCTGTAAGCCGAGGTTGAAAAATGACCGAGTAACGAAAAGCAGCTTTAGGTCCGTGTGATGAACTATATTTTTCGTTATATTGCTCAATACAATACGTAAACTACTTAAGAAAACCAAAATGTTACAGCTTGTTTACCTTTAAAGATGCCTTCAAAAGATGCCACCGTCTTGTTCTTGCTATTTGAAGCAATCAGCTGATTATCTGTTTCATTTGTGTTAAGGTAGACTGACAACAATGAACAACTATCGACGTATCGAACGCATGTAATAATCGATTGGTGAAATGAGCGAGTTCCACAAATTGATTAAACTGACAACAATGAATGTTTCGATGATAACGATAAATGTTTCGATTATTTGTAATCGAAAGAATATTGTTCGATTATTACGACGTACTCGGCACTTTTTGACTTTTATAGTCCTAGGACTATAAAGAGTCAGCTGGTATCGAGTACATCAGCTTTTAATTCCTAGGAATAAAAAGAGTGTATTTAGGTCCGGAAAACATGCATTAAAAACATATGTTTTTGAAGCAGTATAACGAAAAAGTTATTGTTATTTTACTACAAACTAGTATTTTGATATTTACTCAAAAATACACAACGTGTCGGGCAGGGCGAGGACAATTCTTGACGTGTGTTGCACTATCGATCTCCCGTCACTAAAGCTCTCAAAGCGACTCTATCAATCAAGTCGCCAGCGGTGCCGAGGGTGTTGGGATCCAAATAAAACATTTGTGTTACCGAAGTTAATGAGCTAAAAAAACATTACATTGGCCCAAACGGCTGGAAAGTTATTTTAAATACATTTGCGCTTTTTAAATAATGTGCTTTTTATCATAATGATATGTTAAAAAGATGCCTGCCAAGAGGGTTTAAAATTTGTTTTAGTTTTTAATTTTGTTTGGTGGTTTTTAAGATATTTTAGTCGATTCAATGAGTTCTTTACAGGAGCAGGAGTTCTTTGTGATTCAAGGGCATTAATCATTTAATTTTATTTAATTTAAGTTTCAATCATCATTATACTTTCATCAGAGGTTTGGAAGCAAAAACACTCAAAATATTTTTTTAAAATGAACATTGGTGTTCCCTATAAACAGAATGTTTTTTTTTAATTTTGTACAGCATTACAAACATAAAAGGTTTTTGTCATTCTTTCTGGCCTCTCGATATTTTAGCGTCAAATTTTACCACTTTCAACTCGTGATACACAAATTCTCCATGAAAAATCATGAAAGATGAATACCTACATAGACTGTAAAAGATCAATTACATTGACATTAAAAGGATATGTTTACCGCACTTAATTGGTCAGCGAGTCATCAATATTGTTGAATAAAAAGGAGTAAATATTTCTCTCGAACAATGGCGGCAGTGACAGCATTTCTCCCTCCTCGCCGGCGCTATCAATACTAATGACCAAACACCGAAAGGGATGAAAGAACAGCTTTTTCTCATTACTATCATAATTATAATTACATTCGAAGAATCCTCCTTTCACAAAAGCTCTACGAATTCACTTGTAAATTAATATTTCCGGTTTTGATTTCGAAATTAATTAGTGGCCTTTTATTTTTTTTGTATCAAATATTTGACTGAATCATTATTTCCTTTTGTTGTAATTTTAGTCGGAATGGTTTGATTACACATTATATTGTGTTAACGTTATATTTAATTTATTATTATTATTATTATTATTATTACTATGAACTATGACAACTTTTTTTTTTGGGTAGGAGGTGGAATGCGTTTACGCACACTGAGGGGCTCGTTGTCCCCTCAGTAGTGTCGGACTCCCACGAGCTCGATGTCCCTTGAACTACCGACTAAACCACCTCCCTCGGCACCGAGGACACTAGCCTGGAACTGTTTCACACATTACTTCGGGCTAGGCCTTTTATATTACGCCGCTAGGGCAACCTCCGTGGGGAAATGCTGAGGACTAAGGCCGATCGAGGTCGACCTTTTTCGCCCGAAGAATGGCCTGGACGTAGTGCTGGACACAGTTCCAGTTGCCCTCTCCCTGGAGCATAGCTCCGACGATGTTGTTTGGGCTGACGATCACGCCGATCTCAGATGAAAGTCAGGCTCGGCGGACGTGCCAACGGTCGCACTGAAAGAAGGTGTGCTCGGACGTATCTGGGATGCCGGGGCAATACAGACAGTCCGGGCTGGCGACTTTGCCCATCCGGTGCAGATAGGCTCGGAAGTACCCGTGTCCAGAAAGAAACTGGGTCACGTAGTAATCGACCTCGCCGTGCTGCCGCTCCAGCCATGGTCGGACGGAAAGTATGAGCTGGAAGGTCCAACGTCCCCTCGGCTCGGCTTCCCAGTCGCGCTGCCAGGAGTCGAAGCTGCGATCGCGCTCTTCCCTGGCAGCTATTTCCCGGCCCACTTCAGGCCTCCTCCGGTAAATCGCCTGCCTCTCCCTCGCGAGGAAGAGGACGGGGATGACTCCGGCGATTACCATCACAGCAGGCTCGGAGACTGTGCGGTAGGCCGAAGCGACCCGCAGAGCTCCTCGACGCTGGACTCGGGCAAGCCGGTCTCGGAAGACTCGCTTCTCGAGTGCGTGAGCCCATACCTCCGCCCCGTACAGCAAGACTGACTGGACGGCAGTCATGAGCAGACGGCGCTTGCAGGAACGAGGACCGCCGACATTGGGCATAAGCCTACCAAGGGCAGCGACACCCTTGGCGGCTTTGTCGGCAGCGCGCTGGATCTGCTCGCCGAAAGACAGTCTGCTGTCGACCATGACTCCCAGGTACTTTGCAGCAGGCTTAGTCTCGAGTGTGACGTCACCTATCTGCACCGGGAACACGGTGTTTATCCTCTTTTTGGTGAGGACGACGATCTCCGTCTTACTGATTGCCAGGGACAAGCCGTGATCTCGCATCCACCCGTTGACCTTGGCCATTACAACGCTGAGCCTCAGTTTTGCCTGCTCGACGTTCCTCGCAGCGATCAAGGCAGCGACGTCGTCAGCACAGCCAACGAGGCGGGTTTCATCGGGCATGTCTAGCCTCAGCAAGCTGTCGTAGGACACGTTCCAGAGATCTGGTCCGAGAATGGACCCCTGCGCAGCCCCGGAAGTGATGGGAATGCGCCGCTGACCTTCGGTCGTGTCGTACAACAGAACGCGGTCTGACAAATACGCTTCTATCATACGCAGGAGGTAGGAGGGAACTTGGAACGTATGCTCAAGCGCCCACAGCATATCGCTCCACCTGGCGGAGTTAAAAGCGTTCTTCACGTCGAGCGTGACGAGAAGGACCACGCGGCGCGACCAATGGTTGTGATCCTCCGCCCTCCGCACTGCCTCAACTACCTCCTGAATAGCGTCGATGGTAGAGCGGCCGGATCTGAAGCCGTACTGCTGCGGGGACAAGTCCCCCGCAGAGACGATGGCCTCGGTCAGCCTGACGCGCAGGAGCTTCTCAAGCACTTTCCCGGCCGTGTCGAGCATACACAGGGGTCGGAAAGAAGAAGGGGTCCCCGGTGTGCTCTTCGCCTTCGGGATAAGAACAAGGCGGGCAACCTTCCACGAAGAAGGTTTATGAACTATGAATACTATGTTCATAAATTATAATAATGATAATAAATTAAATATAACATGAACACGATATAATGTGTAATCAAACCATTCCGACTAAAACTACAACAAAAGGAAATAATGATTCAGTCAAACTTACTTCCTACGTTTAAACCGAGAGCTGACTGAAGAAATAAATAGTAAAACTCTATTATCCTTTGGGGCAGATCATCAAAACGTAACTTAGAAACCATTTTTAAACTGCAGAAAAGAGCTATCAGGTGTATTTTTAGACTTAGAGCTAGAGACCATTGTTTTGATATTTTCAAGCAACTTAATATCTTAACTGTACCATGTCTTTATATTTATGAAACAATTTTGTATGTCAAGAAAACCAATCAATTAGCAAGTACTCCTGTCCACAATTACAATACAGTGGAACCTGGATAATTCGAACTTGTATAGTTCGAAATCTTCTTTAATTCGAATATTTTTCTTGGTCCCTGGCATTTTGTATCTAAACAATGCTAAAAAATCATGGATAATTCGAAATTTATTTTGGATGATTCGAATTTTTTAAGTGCCAAATTAAGGTACATCAATTTCATTCCACGACTGAAAATAGTTACAAATTCATTGGAAAACACGTTTTACTACGACGTTCAATAAAAAATTAACGTCAGACCTATGGCGTGTCAGGTTATGGTCAAATGACTCATCCCTTCCACCTCCCAGGCTTCCCACCCTGCCCCAACATCGCTTGTAACTCGACACCAATAATGTAAATTAAAAAAGTACAGAACGCTGACTGGCTTCGGAAAAGGGTTGCGCTCGCCGTGGCAGCGCCACTAGTCTTTTCTGTGCAGAACGGCTCCCGGCAGATGAGCCATGCGGCAGACCTGATGCGCAGTTTTCTATGTTGACACAAAGGCTACTCAACACTGCGACCCCCTTCCCACCCCCCACCAGCCAAACTAACTTCCGAATTCCAGTGCAGCATTTCCAGCATGTTTTCGATCGTCCTTCAAACAAAGTGTTTTTTTTGTTTGTGCAAAGTCTTGTTTTTAAGTGTTTAAAAGTTTTTACGCAACATTAAATAAGTGTAGTGACCATGTCGACAAAATCTCGGACCTACAAAACACTCACTTTAGCGGACAGTCAATGAGCGTGTAGTTGTCAATGTTACACGAAGTTAAGTTGGTAGCCTGTATCAAGTTCAGAAGTAGCAGAAGGTAGGCCTACTGTATTTTTTCTATCAGAAATGTTTCTTTGTATTGTCGTACGTAGCGTCGTACTTAGTTTATACTTTAGGGTTGTTATTTCTGTTTTATGAATACTGTTTTTGAACCCTTATAATTAGCGTTTGTTGATGAATTTATTCTCTTAGAGTGTCAATTTGATATAGAGGTTAAATTCACAATGTGAAGTTTTAATGTTTTGGCCTCATTCTTTAGAACTTCTTTAATTCGAATTTATGGATAATTCGAAGTTTTTGGCTGGTCCCTTGAGGTTCGAATTATCCAGGTTCCACTGTACTAGAAATAGAAATAATAGAACTGTCATCTCACATAATTTGTCAATGTTTGAGAAAAAACCTAATTTTATAGGGCCTAAACTTTTTCAAAAACTTCCGGCAAACATTAAAGCTATTCAACCTTTCTCTAAGTTTAAAATGACCCTCAAGCAATATCTTGTCTCACAGTGTTTTTACACTATTGATGAGTTTTTGGTACCACCTTAACTCCTTACCTAACCTAACCTACATGTGCCTACATTTAACCTTGTTTGATCCTATCTAACCTGGGCTAATAGCTCATTAACATTGACTGGTCTCATGCTGTGATACCACGGTCAACGAGACGACGCCGAAGGTAAAAGGTAAAACATTATTTAACAAACAAAAAATGTATAAATAAAGAATTTAAAAAATTTGAACTTGGGACTACAAGTAAATAATAACGCATAGTTATACATAATTATTCATATCATAAATCTATTTACAATCAGTATTATTAGCATGTTACCTGTTCTTCTTATCATGTGTTCAATACCTTTATCTAAATAGTCAATGTCAATTATATTCGGCGAGACCAATCCGTGTATATTTTTAAAACCAATTCAAATTAATGGATATGCTTTATTCGTTTATCTAAGAGAAGCCAGTGAAAGGTCTTATCGAAGGAGGAAACTTTGGACTTTAGTTTGTACAACGTTTACTGAGACTATAAAAAATTAAAACGTAATTGATCGACCTGTCGTGTCGGTGAAAGAATACAATAGAAAGCTGATGACTGCGACAGATAGTCGATATCTTTGTTTATCTCGTTACACACACGCGGTGATGTTTGGAAAGCTTTCCACCCCTGACAGGTAAATACTCCTGTCCTACACTTTTACAAACTTTGTTGGTTCCTCTTTTATGGGGAAATTTCCTTTTGGTGGTCAGCACAGGTTTTAAGGTTTCTGTTGGTAGTTTTAAGTTAATCTTTGTTTTTATTTACTAAGGCAAAACATTAAAATCCTATTTTGACCTTGTGCATTAGATTTTATTTAGCAATGGGGACTGTTGGCTAAGCCGATGTCGAATGTAACATTCTTAAGTCCAGTCCAGTCCAGTCCGTGATGACTATGGGTTTGTTCCCACGTATTTCTGTTCCTGCGCACTTGTGCGTTTTAGGTATACGTTAAGCCTAACACCCAATAATACCGTGCCAAAACCGAACCTAGGTAATGTATTTAGTAGAGTTCCTATTATAAAATAAATTAAAATCGTGGAAGTGAAAGATTAAAACTGTTTAATGCATATAACAAACTTGATCTATGTTTTCCAACAGCGCTCTGCTACCAGATGCTCAATTGTATTATTCTGCTGCCGTTTAATTTTAATTAAATTAACATTAACAGTATAATTTGTTTCATGACAAAATTCTGCTAAATACGATGAATACTAGAAGTTTACTTTTTCATGATGATGATACCCCTATGACCAATAAACACGATGTCCCGAGTCTTTATATAAATCGTCTTTTGGGTTTTAGACACTGTTCTTATATGATACACCAGATCGATTGTTGATGCTCCACATCCGTTCAGCTCAATTACTTCAAATCGTATGATTTTTTGCATAAACTTGTAGAACTGCAACAACCCTTTCCTCTCAACTGCGGTATTTTTGCAGTCAAACTTCATATTCTACATTTTAATATTTTGAATCCATTTTCTGCCAGCAATCTAACAAAAAAGAATAAGTTCTTCTAAAAGCTCAATCTAATTTGATTCTAAACCGCCTAAGACTACTCTGCCAAGGGCACAAATCTCTACAGCTATTGAACCTGTGCTCTCAGAAACCGTAGTTGCCCAATGGAAGATCTTTCCAGCAGTGCTCTTTGTCTTTCAAAGCGGAAAACTCCGTCAGGGCGGAACGATTGAAGATTTTCCTTTCCCTTTGGTAACTCAGCTCAAATTCGATCACACTTTCGACTCCAAGCGGAGTATTTTACCCTCTAGAAACATCAAAATCCATTCCCAAACTCAGAAAACTTTCCATTAAATCCCTAGATAGTCATCGTCACTTTGTGGCGGCACTAAAAATTTTGTTTTCCGAGCGGATGGCCCTGACTGGTGTATCCTAGGTGGTTGTCTTGGGCGGGGTTACTGGCAGAGAATGAATATGCTAGAGTGAATGGAAATAGTTTTTTTTGTATTCTCTTATTTAATCAAAAGCATTATGTTTTGATGCAATTTTTTTGTAATGTTATTGTTATACAATACATTTGTGTATAAATTGTTTGTGCAGGTTAAGTGTAATAAAGGGATATGCGGCCCTAACTTTGTTTGTTGAAATAAAGAATTTTTAATGTTTTAATTTTTCAAAGTCAACTGATTTTTCTGACATAAAATTATTCATCCTCCACAAAATAGCGTGAAAACAAAACTGAGAAGACTTTTTACTAAGGACAAAAACTGCTCTCGATCTATGGAGTTTGTAAGTCGTTCATATACCATATTAAGTGAAAACTGAGAGAGAAATCTCATTATTCAGTAACAAACACGTTCGCCACGCATCATTAACGGCAGCCGCTGATTTATATTACACATTATTTCATTGTCGCAGTGCCAATGACGCCGGACTAATGAGAGTGTAGTTTTCACCAGGTAATTAGTTGGCAGATGCGAGTATCATGTTTTCATCGCTGAAATTTTGCCGGTGTTAATTGATAGCTGTCTGCGTTTCCGTGTTAAATAGAGTCACGTCGTTTGTCGAAAATATTTGAAAATATTTAGTACAAAATAATTGGTGTGTAGGTTTTTTGTAATTAGTACTAACTAGTGGACCCTCCCACCCTCCCTGCCCAACAGATTTGAATGTCACAAATAATGTATCACCTGTTCAGCCCTTTTCTCTTAATTTGTGGAAAAATTTGATCAAAAACTAATATTTTTCCTGCGATTTTCTCGCCGAGATCTTTTATTCAGTGGGTGTCAAGACTTACGGTTTTCTTAAAAGTTACAGGTAGTTTTGGCTTTATATATAGATTTGAGTGGTCGAAATACATTTTAATTACAGTGAAAACCAATCTTTTTTACATTTCCCTTTTTATTTAATATATTGTATAGGTTATTATCCTCCTCTTACTGTTAGGTTTAGGTGGAAAAGGAGTTGTTGATGTATCATTTTTAACAAGGAACACATCAGTTTAATCCTTTATTAGTATGATAGCTGTCTCTAGTCAAAATACCATGAAAATGAAAAATAGCAATGTCACACCTATGGGTGCAAATAATCCCATATTTTATGGCCCCCTCATCTGTTTTTACTTTAAATCATGTGACTCTGTTGATATTTCTGTTAAAAAACCATTTCAAACCAACGTTGTCAGTTCGAAGGCTGCAGCATTATTACTTAGAATGGCTATGTAACTATCTACTCATAGCCCAAAATATGTTTTTGAAGTGGCGGCTCTCCTGTACCTAGTGGAATTCACAAACAGTAAATAGCCCATTTATGGCCAAGATCTTCCGTATCACTGAGTATGAAAAAAACACTAAGGCATTTAGTTGTTATATTTCATCAAACCAAATATAGGAAACTACTTTCAAGCAGAAAGTAAAAAAAAAACACACACTTTAAGACATTTGGTTATTATATCTTCTCAAACAAATTGCAAAACTATTTTCAAGCTAAAGTGCAAATTAAAATCAAATTAACTTATCCTATTAGATAAATTATTAAATTATATCTGCGTAATACATGGTGTGATATTACACAGTAAAGCTTTATTCTTTCTTTTTACACGAACCATTGATAATTTTTCATACTACTAAGCTACACACAAAGGAAAGTGAAACGACAAACAAGTCAAATATTCCGTCTACATTTCCGATTCCCGCTCTCTTCTTTTCATCCCAACATCAAAAGTAACCGTATTCCCTCGGATTTCAAATCTGTATTTATGTTGGAAATTAATATTGAAAAGGATTAAAAGTTTCCTAAAGGCATGAAGGAGTGTTATGAAATGAATGGGTTGTTTCTATCGAGTATGTAAGGTTCCAACGTAATTAATAGTCTCCCTTTCAGTGCTGTTGAGGAGCGAAGGGGGGCTTGTTCTCCCCCTTCCCCTACTGCCCCTCCACGCCCAAACCACCCCCCCTCCCCCCCACTCCCCCAGCAGCAAAAATCTATATCAAGAGTCTCCAGCGACAGGGAACCACTTGCCTTGTAACTACTCTCCCATTAATTTTTATTTCCTACTTAATTTTGTTTTCGGCCTTGCTCTCTGACGGTCCTTGAAATATAATTTCGTAAGTGGAATCCTTTAAGAACCAGCAATGATTTAAAGTCAATTAATAGGCATAAAGTAAAACCTTGTCTTTTAATTTGTTATCATATGTTTATAAGTTTTGCCTTACGAATTGAAGTGTTGAGCTTTTAAATTAATTGATTAAATGTATTTTATAAAGCTGCTACAAATATAATTTTGAAGATTTTTTTCATAGGGAAACGTCTTAAATATTTATGTTTCCTGTATATATTTAAACTCATTACCTAATTCTTCAGTTTTGGAGTGTCTCTCAGTTGCAATCTTATTGAGATTGTATCTAGCGTATATATTTTGGTAATTATTTATGCATTCTGTCACCGCCCCGACATTGATGAAGTATTCATAAAACGAATTTATCCATTTCTTATTATTCATTGCTGGAGTTATTTTTTGTGATCTCGGTATTTTAGAAAAACTTTATAAATGTACTAAAACAGAAAATTAAATTATCCATTACTTATTATTCATTGCTGAAGTTATTTGTCATCTCGTTATTTTAGAAAAACTTAATAAATGTACTAACACAGAAAATGTAATTATACATTACTTATTTTTCATTGCTGGAGTTTTTTTTTACCTCGGTCTTTAAGAACAACTGAATAAATGTACTGAAACAGAAAATGTATTGCCTATTCATACTTCAAGTGTATAAAAAATTAGTTAAAAGTAAAAGCAAAGACTGCATTTTTCAGGAGATCTAAAAAGTTTCTCTAAAATTATTCTAAAATTATTCTTAAAGTTATTCTCTAAAAATTTGAATGGTGTGTGTATCAGCTGAATTTTATTTTACTTTATTTTCATTTTATTTATATTATGCTTAAAAACAGGAACAACCCAATTACAACGAAGCAGTTCACTTTAGTCCATAATTTTCAGTTTCGAGCGCAAAAACAACTTTTAACCAGCTCTGAATATTATACAGTGTATCAATAAAAATTAATAACAATAACAATAAATACATCTATAAATAGCAATGTACATAAAAATACACAAAAACTATGGCAAGCCCCCACAATTATTTCTAAATATCTCTAATTTATGGAGTCATTAATTAAAATATAGGCAATGTTTAAATTACTGTTTTATACATTGGACGTTTAAAAAGAGAAATTAGGGAAAGGAAAGTCCCCAACTAAATGGAAAAGTTATATATGTGAGTAATATATTTGAGGTTACACATTTGGGAACCTTCGGGTTATCTGATCGAGGGTTCTTTGTGTTACAAGGACTGGCAAACAAACTCACAAACTTTCCTTTTTCTTATTTTTACAGGTTATTTTCTCAGCTGTGATGCAATTTATGCACATACTCACGAAAAGAACTCTTTATTCCCGTGAGAGTATGAGCTAAAACGCAAATTTACAAAGAAATAGGCGGGGGGCGGGGAAATGAAATATCCGGGCAATATAGGGCTGGAAATAACGAAGTGGGTATGATAAGTCATTGTTAGTATAATTGAGCAATGTTATGCACCGGCGTAACCCTTAATAAATAAGGGTGTAATTGCTGCCTCTAATAACGCAAAGGGTGTCATGGATATTTCCCAGGGTTGCGCGAGAGTGTGCCATAAAGAAAAAGTAAAGCTGACTGAGAAAATTATGTCGCCGGTGGGGTTGGATGGTTATCTTACCGCTAATTCATGGGTTCAAGCGGGTCAAGGTGATGTAAAGACTTGAATTTTACAGATTTTCGAGTGATTGTTTTAATGAACTGGTTTGACATTTTGTGAAGAGTTAAAATATCGTAAATAATGGTCGTACTCAGTTTCTATATGGGCCAGTGGAATACTGATTGAAACCTTGGTATCACTTCCATTTGATTTAGAAATGGCCGAGTCTATATAGACCAGCCTTTATTCTAAAGGGCATAAGATTAAAAACTTTGTGTGATACAAAACTGTTGTTTGGCTTCTTGATTAAGGTAAGATATCCTTTTACGTACAATCATCGACGCCTACTAGAATTCCATTGCTTATATTGACAAAATATAAATTAAGCATAGTTTTCAAAACCAGCCAAAAGCTATAAATGCTTCTGTAGTATTTTATACTGATAAAAAACTAAAAGAATAAGAATAAGAATAAGAATAAGAATTCGTTTATTGTCTTACAGGCTTACAAGCATTGACAAAGTCATATTTCAGCAGTGCTGTACTACTAAGTCCTTAACTTAAACTAATCTACCTAACATAAATATCACAGATAATACTACAAAGAACATAAAAACATAGATACATACAAAACATTGATACATAAACCTTGGTAGGCCTACTCTTGTCCTAAAATTGGGCAAACTTAGCTCATAAATTTACAAGAAAACAATTAAAATATTCAAAATTTAACTATATTTATAGAAAAAAATTCGTCGATTGAGTAAAAAGGGTTCATACATAACCATCTATAAAATTTCTGTTTAAAAACCTTAATAGTATGCTTTCCAACAAGATGACTAACCTTATTGTAAATCTTTAACGATAATACTATGTGACTAGACAAAGATTTACTTAGCCTATTAAATTCAATTGCTGCCCTTTCTTTATCACGAGTATTGTAGTTATGTAAGTTATGAACAGGAATAACCAAATCCTGATTTTTAAAAACAAAAGATACTAGATCGAAAATATAAAGGTTAATAATTGTTTGTATCTCTAGTTGAACGAATAAAGGTTTGCAATGAGCTCTGGCTTCTGATTTAGTTATCACCCTAATTGCTTTCTTTTGTAGAATCAATAAATCACCAACTTTAGAACCATTCCCATATAAAACCAGGCCATATCTAAAAATTGACTGAAAGTATGCAAAGTAGGCAGTTTTAAGATAATTTTCCGGAACACAAAAAGTTAACCGTCTCAAAAGATACACTACTCTTGAAAGTTTAGAAGATACATGTTCAATATGTGAATGCCAGTTTAACTTATTATCAATGAATATTCCTAAAAACTTAGCGTCAGAAACTAAATTATCTGAAGTTAAATCATCTCCAATCGGTCTTAAAGAAAATAACATAGTTTGAGTTTTTTGTTTATTAAGTAAAAAACCATTAGCTTGAAACCAGTTTTCCGCCTCTTTCAATGTATTTTGTGTAAGCATTTTTAGCTGATCTAAATTGTCAGAGATATCTATAAACGTCGTATCATCTGCATACAACAGTTATTTTGAATCGACCGAAATTGGTAAATCATTGACACCAACCAGGAACAAAAGAGGACCTAACACAGAACCTTGTGGCACACCATATTCAACCAAACATTCCCTAGAAATTTTACCATTAAGTGATACTACCTGATGCCTATTTTTAAGGTAAGATTCAAAAAAAGTTAAACTATTGCCAGAAAATCCATAATAGTTAAGCTTTAGCAATAGATCATCATGCTTAACACAGTCAAAAGCCTTGCTCAGGTCACACATTGTAACCTGAGCAAAGGCCTTTTTTTCAAACGTTGAAAGCACTTCCCTAACTAGCCTATCAACTGCATCAATGGTCGATCTTCCTTTAAGAAAACCAAACTGAGATAAATTAAACAAGTTATTATTTTCAAAGAAAAAGCTTACTTGATCATGTATCAGTAACTCAAATACCTTAGAAAAAATAGGAATCAATGAAACAGGCCTATAACTTTCTGGTTGCCCTCTCGGGCCTTTTTTATAGACTGGACAAACTTTTGAATATTTTAATTTAATTGAATATACTGTACTTGTACAATACTATACTATAACCATACTACTGAAAACTATACATGTAGTATGTCAATAGAAGTGAAGAAAGTCCAAACCAAAATCAGTATTTTGGTTCACATTGGTAATTTCCTAATTATATTCCTAAACTATTCTTGAATTTTCTTTACGAGTCTATGCGCAGAAAATTTCCGCGCATGTAGGGGAGGTAAAACCCCTCCCGTCATTCCTCTTTCCCCTTCAAACTACGGAACGGATTAAAGGAACTATTACTTTTTCGTATGCAACTGCTATTTAGAAACATGTTTTTAATGTTAACTGTTCATTTACCGGTTGCAGTTGCAACAGTTTCTTTTTACTATTATTCAAAAGACAGCTGTGAAGAATTGTTGGGTTTCTTATTTAGATCAGAGGATGAAAAGGAAATTACGAGTACAGAAAGGCTTTTTTGTCGTGCATACTACATGAAATAGCAGATTTTAAGGGCGTAGTTTTTCATGCTAACCGATTTTTTAACGTTTAGCTAAACAATCATAGAGTGTGCAATGTGTGCATGGTACATTTTTCCATTTTTGTAGTGGTGAAGAACAAATATGTAAAGATTACTCACAATTAAACTTGGCACTGCGTGTTTACTAGGCCTAGAAAACATTCACAACGAACATGTTAAAATTGAACGTTAGGTATCTGCCTGGTTTAGGTTTACTAGTGAACAAATTAGGTAATGCGAATATGAACCAATTATTAGATTATTTTATGTAAAATATCAGAAGTTAGTTAAAAACACACATAGTTATGATACCAGATGTAGAGCCCATTTGGTTGTTAAACACCGATTAAAAGTTTTTGAAAAAAGCCTCTTTTCATTGATTAAACAAATGTTCAGCATGGATCGTTCCTAAGCGCTCTTTCAAGGCCTCAAGCAGCATAATCCGCCGAATGTTTGCAGGGAAAGTCAGGTTTACCCTGGTTCGACAATAGTGAACTCCCACCATTTTTTGGCGTTCACTCCTGCTCATTATAGATCGTATTCGCACTCGTCAGAACTCGATCTAGTAGGCCTAAAGCCCTAAAGATTAACTAGAGCTTATATTACGTATCAGAAAATCCCGCACCGTTTTGAAGATCAACGTTAATTTATCCCCTTGACACTGATGCCTTCTTTTATATGTTTATTGGTTCGCGAGTTTGAATCGCTAAACTAGTGGCACTTTACGTTGGTCTGGTGTGACTACACCCATTCTCATGCGTGAATGCTAGCGAACTACAGCGAGCGCCTGAGAACATAAGGGTAGGCTATTGTTACTCTTGCCGAGTTCTAAGATCAAATACTATTAGTTTGAACCCTCTCCCATCATTATATACGATCTGCTACACGCCTTGAGAAATTTATAATTAAAAATATAAACTAATAATAGATTAATTAAATGAAAAACCTAATATAACTTAATACTTGAATTATGCTCTGATTATTTTTGAGATAAGAATTGTAACAGCCATTGTGTACAAAACTTTATCCCTTAAAAATAACCATTCACATATACAATGTGTAAATAATCAATTTATGTAACATTATTTGTATTCGCTATAGATATTTCTTTTTTTGCCGATAGCTTTAATTTTAAAAGCTATCAACAGCTGTTTTATTTTGAAAACCATTTTATTCTTCTCCCGACGGTATGAAAACAAATATTCGTTACTAATACAAGTTACAAAGTATTAGGTTCAGGGATTATCGTATCAAAGTGACGTATGTAACAGATAACACAAAACTGTTAAATTAAAAAAAAACATATTTGCTTCAGCCAATCGTGATCGAGCATGTCACCACTAGGGACTGTGATTAGTTATCACTTCCCCTCACAAGATTCTCCATCTCTCTCGCACAGTATCTCAAAAAGTGGTCCCGTTAATAAAATCGGTCAATATTTCAACTTTGTGCCCTACCAGTCAACAGAATACGTTTTTGTTTTTCTGCAGGTTTTCAAAATATCTTATTTTATTCATCAGTACAATTTAATTTAGTCCATAACAAGACAACAAGTGACTTTTTCTTTCTGTATGAAACTGATTGGGGCCTTCCCCTCTCAAATTAAAAAAAATACTGGCGTTGAAAGTCCTAAACAAAAAAACAACTATTTTCTGGTGGCTGTTGACTGTTGTTTTAGACTTTCTATGAAAATTGCAGTTAAATTCGTCTTACTACGTTATCTACAATAAAATTGACGGTCAAGCATATTTTACTCTTGTCAACGTGGTGCAATAAAACCAGCCTCGAATATTAATTATTCCACATTCCCGTCAGCATTATCAAAACATCATCAGTATAAAACGCATTGCTTTTGGGGGCGGGTTGGCATGTAAGGGCTCTTAAAGTTTTTTCAATGAAAAGCCGTTTTGTTCCAATTTTACGCAGTGAGGAGGCAATGTTAATGCCTGCAATAAATTACTTTCGCCCGGCTGAACAATGGACGAGGCGGGTTCGCCACGTGGGATATTTATGTTATCGATGCAACGCAGAAATAATTACATACGATTTTTGAATTATATCATACGCTTTCGTTCGTGTCAGCAACAACCCTGCGCTGAGTGTTTATGCAATAAATAATAAATAAGTCACAAAAAATGAAAATAAAAAATATTTTTACAGTGTAGTGAGGTTGGTGATTATGTCGCATTGTTCCAATAGATGTGTTCCATCAGTGAGTGGGGGGTCTACACAGTTCAAAAAGTAAATTGTTCTACATCATGAATAGTTTTTGAAAAAAGTAAATTTTGAATAAAATGCCTGCTTGTAATATTTCAGCCTAGTATCTCTGCAACTACGAATTTCTTTCATTTTTCATGTATGGAAATTCCCAGATCATATTAAGGCATCCTAATGATTGAAAATCCCACTTTTAATTTATTCATTGACATCTAACTTACGACATAAAGACTATGGCTCCGTCGTTGATATTTTTGTTTATTAATGTTAAAAAATTCTACCAGCAATTTAAATGTTATTGAAACCAAAGAGATTAAGAAGTTCAAATCGTCACATTTTTGTCAACTAACGAGAGTATTCTTGGACAAAATTCCTAGATTACGTCGATAATATGACAAGATCATGTTGAATGACAAATCTGCCATTAAATTTACCCAAACATCGTTGAATCATCTCCATATGGATATGGTTGTGTTGGGCCCAGAAATACCAGGTTAAAATTCAGGGGGAATTTTACAACATGGTTTGTTTATGTCTAGCCTGACGGTTGGCATTCCGACTTCAAGGTTCGTGATGTCTCGGGATCAAACACTATACTTTATTCAAAGAGTGTCTAGAGTGAAGCCCGTCCCTTTAAGTAACATTTGTATAGGAAAGAAAAAATCAGGGAAGAGGCAGTCCATATGTTCCCAAGGATGATTCACAACCATTCTTGTAGTGAATTCAAATGAAAATATACAAACCATATTATATAAACAATAAATATAGCATTTATCATACCATTTAATTGACTGATGAAGTTCAAATTCAACTTATGAGTATTTTAAATTCACTGAAAATAAACATGACCGTTATTGCCTTTGGCAAAAGACATCCAGTTCTAGCTCCAGTTTATACTAAACTTTGGAGTCTGGTAGCAATAATTTAAGGTACTTATATGTCACTGTCTGTCAAAATTACAGGTGATGCAGGGGGCGGGGCTTCATTTTACACCCTCATTGAATAACTTATAGGAGTTCAAGTGTTATAGGGTTTGAACCACCTTCTCAAAAAGGGTTGTGTAATCAAGAATACCCCTCAGAAAGTCGAGAATTCCCATATGAAGTTATGAAGCAAAAAAAAGAAAAAAAACAGCCTGTGACACCCCGTGATCTATGATAGAAACCCATCTGTCTGCCTAATTTTGCGATTATTTTTACCTTTTTTCATGCAATCTGAAGCCAAAAATGCCCATCTCTCAGCCTCATCTGATGGATTCCCGGCATTAAGCAGTGTGGATGGGACGCAAGCTCGGCTGCGGCGCGGCGGAGAAGGAAGGCAGTAAACATGTCAACTGCGGGAATTATTCAGGCTCGGTCGGATGAGGAACGCCTCACTCAGTGGCGTCCCTCTCGCGTTTGTTACCTTTGTTTCGCAAGGAGTATAATTAATCGTTTGAGGGCTGAAAGTTCCTTTTTAGGGAATTTCCCTTATAGGGAAGAAGCTGTTACCAGAGTACTCATGGTAAGTCCTAAGCCCAAGAGCATGTTAACTTTTCATTTTGGGGTCCCCAGAAGCAAAAAAACTCAATTCGTTTGAATTTTTATATGTCTGTTAACACGATAGCGGCCGTAAATGTGGTCCGATCTTAATGAAATTTGGTACAGACGTGTAAAGTGGTGATCACTCGGACGAGTTCGTGAACCAGCCCAATCGGACCACCGGAAGGGGGGGTAAAGGGGGATAAACCCCTCCAAAAATGGTATTTTGAGTTTTTCACATAGAAAAATATAATTTATCAAATTTTTGTTGGCACCATTGAATTCAGCTCAAAAAACAAACAATTTAGTATTTTGAATTACTGCTCTATGTCCATTGGTTACCGAGATATTGAAAGTGGTAAACACAGTACGTTGTCTCAATGTCAACCTTAAGGGAAATAAGTAAAATTCTATATTTCGCTTATTTCTCAACATATCTTGATAAAACTTGGTAAATGGCTTCTTCTAGTTCAGATCTACTAAATATTGAATTAAAACCAGCCAGTTTTAACATACCTGTAGCAGCAAACCTGCATACTCATTCCCCATGTTATTCTTATGGAGCTTACAAAAACAAGTCAAATCTCGTTATGTTGGATTAAAATATGTTGGTTTTGCATTTGAAATTCGCTGAGTATGCAGGTCTGCTGCAACGGGGGAATTTTATTGATATTGTTGATTGTGAGGCAGTATGCATAAGGATCTTGAAAATTTACTTCATCAGAAAATGTTATAACAACAAACAACAAAATATAGGCTTTTTACATGTCTACATGAAAATCGGTCAAAATTCAAGATCCTAAATTAATGTCCCTTCAGTGCTCATAGGCATACAGTTCATTTCATAAGCACTAGTAACAATGGTCAATTAAGACCGTCCTGTTGATTGGCACAACTAGTTTCTTAAATTGCTTTGCCTAGATACCTATGGAAACAATGAAAAAACACTGGTAAAATAACTCTTTTACCATTCGTATAACATAAAACAAACATTCTAAATAAATAAATAAAAAAATAAATAAAATAAAAATAAAAAAAATAAAAAATTGTAAAATTGTACAGATATTTGTGGCCTCAAGTTTTTAACAAGATTATTTTAATACCTTCTGCAATGGAAAGAGGAATACATATTTAGTTGTCTACAAGAGTGAGTTTTCCACACTAAAAATTAAATTCCTGAATTAAGCTCCACCGGTATTTCCAAGCAAGTGACATAAATTTACCTAACGATCGCCAATCTTTCCCATTTAGATATTGATTAAATTCAGCTTCACCAAGAGTTAATTTTCCAAAACAAAATTTCCTAATATTATTTAATAAAGGGCAGACAGCAACAAAATGAAAAACGGTTTCAAATTGGTTCAAATTGCAAAGAGAACAGTTGTAATTTTTATCAGGGATCCAAGGTTTATAATTCAGATCTACCAGTTCTGCTCTCGCCTTTATCGCCCAAGATATACAAGAAATATCATATTTATCCGCAAACACACTCTTATCTCCAAGCCTTAATTCCAAAGTTAAATACTGTTGGTGATGGAGCGACGTTACCGCCCGACCTTCGCACTCGCTCCACCAGCCCGCCCGCGCCGCTTCTAATACCGCGATCAGCTGATCACCCAGACCCCCTACCCCTCCTCCCCTCCCGCTCCAGACTTTGACATGCCATTTTTGATTGCTAGCACATCCCAATTTTTTACCCAACTGATTTTCTTCTTTATAATTTCTTCAGCTAGAAGTTTGTTTAAACGATTTGGAGGCAATTGTAATACTCTGAGAATATAATTCAAATTCATCCTCCGAGTAAAGAAATGTAATTTGTCCAAGCCTGTTTCCAGATAAAACACATAATTGGGGGTGTTAAATGGTAGCCGAAAAACACGTTTTAAAAATAGCTTTAGCACTGATTCAATTTTGTCGCTCTCAATATATCCCCATACCTGCGCACCATAACACACAATAGCTCTAATCACTGAAGCGAAACACGTAAATTTTGTATTTAACGGGACTGTTCCGATATCAATCAACTTATTCCAGATTGAATTTAAAGCTAATTTTGCAGATTTGACTTTTTCAGAAAAATGATTTTCCCAATTTAACGTAGCTGTAAATGTTATCCCAAGATATTTGTACTGATTTACTACTTCAATTGGTTTCCCCTTAAACCGCCAATTTTTCTCATTTGCTTTAAGTTTCCCTCCCTTCCTAAACACAATTATTTTGGACTTTTCTAAATTCACTGTTAAATTCCAAATATCACAATAAGCTTCTAGGTTTTTTATCATCAAAGAGAGCCCTGTTGCAGTCGGCGAAATTAACACTACATCGTCGGCATACATTAGAACGTTAACTCGCGCATCGCCAATTTTACATCCGCCCTCTAAAGAATCTGGCAAGTCATTAATAAAGAGCGAGAAGGTCAATGGAGAGAGGGGGCAGCCCTGCCTCAAGCCAATTGTTGTATTGAACATTTCTGTCACTCCCTCTCGAGCCCAAACCGCTGCGGTCGTTCCATGGTACAAACTTTTTAATACTTTTAACACCTGAGTGGAGACTCCCAAGCAAGACAGTTTCAGAATAAGCGCTTTCCTATCAATAGTATCGAACGCCGCTTTGAAATCTACGAAAAAACAAAAAAGTCTTCCTTTTTCCATCGCTAATCTAAGACTTACAATACTACTTAAATTAAAAATATTATCGACGGTAGAATAATTTTTCCTGAATCCAGCCTGAAATTCTGATAATATATTATTTTTTTCTACCCACTTCGTCAACCTTGTGGTAACTAAGCTGGAAAATATTTTACTTATACTATCTATAAAAGATAAGCCTCGATAGTTTTCAACTAAATCACAATCCCCTTTTTTATGCAGTGGGAACACAATAGCTCTTTTAAAACTGTTTGGTACCTCTCCCGTACTAAATATAGTGTTGAATAAATCCAAAAGCCGGTGCAATAACTCCCGAGGCGCATATTTATAAAATTCGTGTGGAAGCCTATCAAAGCCCGGGGCTTTATTGTTTTTTAATGTTCCTAATACATATTTAAATTCCGACATTGTAAAAGCTGCGTCCAAAAAAACATCCGCGATATACGGCTCGGCGTAACTAATGCTAGCTGCTGTTAAAGGAGGATTTAATAGTTTATTGAAATGGTTTAGCCAATCTTTTGCCGAAATGCTACCGACTCGAGGACCATTTTTGCCTTTTAATGAGTTAATTGCTTTCCACATACACTTCGAATTTGAAACGTTGTTCATATCATTTATAATTCGATCATAAAACTGTTTTCTTTTATTATAACAGAGAATTTTAAATTTTTTCTGAGCCTCAATATATTTGAATTTGGTGTCAAGGGAATTTGTTTTACGAAATAACTTAAGTAATTTGAAGACTTTGATTCTACTTTGGAAGCATTCTCTGTCAAACCAAGGTTGTTTGTTTCGTACAGGATTTACTTTTTGATTAACGCTTTGAGGAGCACATACTGAAATACAGTCAACTATCTCATCAACACGTGTCTGGTTATCCCCTGCCCCCGACAAATTCACCAACGTTGCTCTCACAGCCGCCTGATAATTTGCCGCGTCCTTATCGCTCCATCTTAATTTCGGAAGCAACGGCATAAGCTTATCGTCCTTATCGCATTCTTCCCGCATGCCTTTCAAACAATTTAAGGTAACTTTTATAGGAAGGTGATCAGATCCTGGTTTATTCAACACCTCAAAACTATCAATTAAGTGTAAACAGTTTATGTTTATTGCAGCTAAATCTATAACTGAGCATCCCATCGAACCTATAAATGTGTATTCCCCATTTTTATCCCCTTTACACCTCCCATTTAATATAACTAAACCAAAGTCGTCCATCACATTTAAAATTTTGCGCCCTTTACTATTTATAACCAAATCTTTAGAATTCCTTGTACCCTGAATATTTTTATTGATATTTTCTAACATAACATCAGAAAAACTTTGTTCAGAACCTGTACGTCCATTTATGTCTCCTAAAAGCAACAAATTTTCAACACAATTGTTTTGTAAAAAAGTATTGAGATTTACAAAATCCTGTTCCCAGCTGTTATAGTTTATGTATACCGGAAGTAATAATAAGGGGTTGAGAAAAGTAGTCTTATCAACTTGTACTAAAATAAATGATTCGTTTTCTATAAAAGACATGCTCTTAAACCATACTGATTTTTTGTTCAATCCACAAATTAATCCACCTGAATTCCGTCCTACTCTCGCTGTTCTAGTTGCAAACATTGGTTTAATGCAAAAATTACCTAAATACCCCTCTATCGCAGCCATATCATTTTCTGTAGCGAACGTCTCAGCTAATACTACAATATCATGAGTGTTTAACGTATCTAAAAAATCACTATCGTTAATTTTACTTCTAAGGCCACAAACATTATAATATAAAATCTCTAACTGTTTCTTTGAACCATGTCTCTCGTCCGTTGCACTTGTCCGTCGTTCCTCCTCCTCAGCCGTGGAAAGATTGGCGAAGCCCCATCAGTGATCACCTGACGTGAGACTAGCCTGGGATGTGCCCTGTGGAGGTGCTGATAACTGTTTTCCGCCATCGCCTGCGAGGTGGCCACCGCCCCCGGTGGTGGATGCTGCACCATGGACCATTGTAGATTGAGTTGCCCGTTCTCTGGTCACGTCTTCTTTGCCGATTCTTTCCAGGAACTCCGCAAAATCATGATTAAACAACGCCCGTAGTTTAGTTGCCCCGTCCTGCTGCCCGGCCCGTAAACGCCCGTTTTCCCACGTCAGTCTAGTGCCTTCCACAACGAGATGGTCAAACACCAATGGCATCCGACGCCCGCCTGCCACACGTTCTATCTCCCGCCTCACGGCCGACAAGCGTGCGCGCTTTTCACGGATCTCACGCGGAAAATCGCGATGAATGACAACCCCAGAATTCTTCACATCTTTTGCATGTCTCAAAATATAGTCTATACACCAGTCTTCCGGCACATGTGCGATGATGGTCTTTTTATCGTTTCCTAGTTTATGCGCCCGGTTCACCCACACACTTCCATCACTCCCTAGGTAGTCCTTACAAAACTGTTCCACTAGATATTTACAGTCCTTAGCAGTCTCTGCGCCTTTAAGCCCTCTAAATATAAGATTATTTCTACGGGACCTACTCTCTAAATCCACAAGCTTATCGACAATAGCACACTCTTTGTTTTTCATTGTCTCTATCGTTTCCCTGAGAGCGTTATTTTCTTTCTCGAGTGAGGCGACTCTATCAGATAGGTTAGTTAAATCTTCTTTGGTAGCTAAGTTGGAAACCTTCTCCTCTAGACCAGCCAATTTCTGGTCCAACAGTTTACTTATGTCAGTCATGAGTTGCCGTCGAAACTCGGTGAGGTTACTTACGTTGTCGACCGCCATTACTATTTTATCCTCGCCAACCTCGGGAGATGATTGCGGCCGTTGTCGCTTTAGGGGATGCGTAGGTGTAAAATACTGATCAATTGTTGTTTCAGTCATAGAAAAGCGCTAACACTGACACACAGAACTTTAAACCACCCATGCACTGATGCACTAACCGCACAGTCAGAACACGCCTCGGCACAGACAACGCGTCAACGCGCTCGGACAGCTGACTACGTGACTAACTGACTAGCCTCGTGTGGTTCGGAACCAGTTTACGATAAAAACGATTGCCACAGATAATATTGCGGTAAACAAATAATTGGTTATCGAACCGCAGGACTTGCCTTTAATTGTACAGTATCACTTCCGGCGATCTTTTCACTTAAACTTAATAATTTTATATAAAAACCGGGAGCCGATGTACAAGACTACTGAACTTCACAGCACCAGTAGTGCCAACCAAAAAAGGGAGTATAATTAATCGTTTGAGGGCTGAAAGTTCCTTTTTAGGGAATTTCCCTTATAGGGAAGAAGCTGTTACCAGAGTACTCATGGTAAGTCCTAAGCCCAAGAGCATGTTAACTTTTCATTTTGGGGTCCCCAGAAGCAAAAAACTCAATTCGTTTGAATTTTTATATGTCTGTTAACACGATAGCGGCCGTAAATGTGGTCCGATCTTAATGAAATTTGGTACAGACGTGTAAAGTGGTGATCACTCGGACGAGTTCGTGAACCAGCCCAATCGGACCACCGGAAGGGGGGGTAAAGGGGGATAAACCCCTCCAAAAATGGTATTTTGAGTTTTTCACATAGAAAAATATAATTTATCAAATTTTTGTTGGCACCATTGAATTCAGCTCAAAAAACAAACAATTTAGTATTTTGAATTACTGCTCTATGTCCATTGGTTACCGAGATATTGAAAGTGGTAAACACAGTACGTTGTCTCAATGTCAACCTTAAGGGAAATAAGTAAAATTCTATATTTCGCTTATTTCTCAACATATCTTGATAAAACTTGGTAAATGGCTTCTTCTAGTTCAGATCTACTAAATATTGAATTAAAACCAGCCAGTTTTAACATACCTGTAGCAGCAAACCTGCATACTCATTCCCCATGTTATTCTTATGGAGCTTACAAAAACAAGTCAAATCTCGTTATGTTGGATTAAAATATGTTGTTTTGCATTTGAAATTCGCTGAGTATGCAGGTCTGCTGCAACGGGGGAATTTTATTGATATTGTTGATTGTGAGGCAGTATGCATAAGGATCTTGAAAATTTACTTCATCATAAAATGTAATAAGCTATATCTGATCGTCTTGATCATAAAATGTCAATAATCTTTGAATCTCTCATACAGCTAATTAAAAATTTATGATACCTCATTAGTTGGGGACCGTAGTTGTTACTTTTCTCATCCAAATTAGATAAAGAATAACTTTTCCTCCCAAATGCATGTGTCTAAAACAGCTGTTTTTGATGCAGTACGCTGGGAAAGTGTTATTGAAACTTGACTTACCTGTGATCAGTACTGCTATTCTTAATTTCAGCTATCCAGATGTTAATAGATTCAGACATTGATTAAAGTTTATTACATTTTTACGGCATTGAGTGTTTTCCTTTTCGCTACGCTACAACACATTGTGCCTCATGAAAATGTCACCTGACTGTCAATGCTGTATAAAATCAAGGTCTAGTCTATCATTAAAATCTAAAGTCGTTTATAAGGTCGGTAACACTTCACTCGGCCTTGTCAGAACGGTGCCCTGCAGTCAGCCATGTGGATGTGACTCGTACTTGGCTGTGATGGGTAGGGGTGGCAACAAGATATTGATACATCGGAAATATTGATTTTTGTTGGTTCCGATATTATTGGTGAATTGATATTTTTCTCCGATACAGATCGACTTAAGCAAAAAAGTTTTTTAAGAGGTTAGTATTATTGAGGCTGTTTTCAGAGGTGATAATGTGTATAGCATATTCTGCATTTTGAAAGCAAAGAGATCTCCCCTTGTAAGATTTTGAAAATTTTTGAGTTGTATGGTGGCCTAATCTTTTTCTAAAAACTGTTCAATCACTCTCATTGAACTTGCAAAAAAGTTTTTTCTCGATATTGAGGCTTATTTAGACAGATAAAATGTGTTCAACATAATATTTTGCGTTTTGAAAGCAAAGAAATCTCCCATAGTAACAATTTGAAAAAACTTGAGTTCATAGTGGCAAAACCTGTTTCTGAAAATAGTTCAATCCCTCTTTGAATTTGTAAAATTGTGTTCTTTCTATCCATATATTTAGTTTTTCAGTATATCGAATATATCGATGTTTGTCACCCGATATATCGTATGAATAGTTATCAATAGTCCCGATACATCAAAAACTGGATATATCGATATTTTAATAATAATTGCCGTCCCAAGTGGCGGGGAAGGGAGGCGGTAAACACGGCAGCTGCGGGAATTATTCAGGCTCGGTTAGATGAGGAACGTCTCACTCAGTGACGGTTTATGTATGCGGCTCTCCTCACCTCCTCACCTCTGAGCCTTGAGCAAACACTTCTCGTTTTGAGTTATAACCGCTGATAAGCTGGGGATGCAGTTAATTGTTTGGAAAATAAACGCTCTTTTGAAATGTCATATACAGGGTGTTTTTTTTTAAACGCAACCCATTTTTAAGATTGAATAATGCACATATAAATATGAAATGAGTATTGTTTTATTGATCTTTACATTCTATACAACCTATTATTTAAGTTTGAACACATTTAGTTTACATTACGTGCTCAAACAGTCGGTCATTGGCATTTATATAAAGTTATGTCCTTTCCATCAAATTCTCAAACACGTGTTGCAAGGTACCGCTTTGAATTTCTTGCATTAAACTTGTTGTTTGTATTGAGGTGCTGAATATTCTGTGATTTGTTTTAGTAAGCCTTATTACGTATCCCCAAAAAATAAAATAATATATTGGGGTCAAATCCGGGATCTTGGGGGAAATAATCCTTCACCGATAAAATCAAGTTTTGGGTTGCGTTTTTAATGTGTATGTCTTTAAGCACGATAACTCACGTAAAAGTGGTCCGATCTGAATGAAATTTGCCACAGACATGTAAAGTAGTATTACTCTACGAAATAAATTCACAAGATTTTGTAGCACCTCAAAACAAACAACAAATTTAATGCAAGAAATTCAAAGCGGTACCTTGCAACACGCGTTTGGGAATTTGATGGAAAGAACATAACTTTGTATAAATGCCAATGGCGGACTGTTTGAGCACGTAATGTAAACTAAATGTGATCAAACTTATATAATAGGTTGTGTAAAATGTAAAGATCAATAAAACAATACTCATTACATGTTTATATACGTATTACTCAATCTTAAAAATGGGTTGCGTTTTAAAAAAAACACCCTGTATTTGATGAAGTAGTTCTTTTTTTGGCACTATATTTGGTTTTGTTTTGTGTCTTTCTAGCTAGTGGCATTTTGTAACGTTTTGATCAGGAACGCTCCAAACCCGGGTCTTATTACTATCTAATAGCAACCTTTTGTAATGTAGCATCATTAATTTGTAGCCCAACGATAAGTGGCAACTGGACCCAGTTTGAACCGGCGACCCTCGTGTTACGATGTGAGCGCTTTATCCATTCGGCTGTCCAGTCAATTTAGTAATGAACTAAATGTTTAACGATTTATAAGTTTTATTTGAAGATCGAAATTAACAATCATAAACTGTGTGTGCATAATTAAATGTAATGAATAAAAAAAAAAACTATTTATAAACTAGCCTCTTGTACATTAAATTTACGTGTTCTGTACTTACCTCTTGTAAAATGCACAGGAGCCCATTAAAAATTGACTTACTTTTGACAAATACTAACTACAGACCAGAAACCCAACCTTTTTTAAACAGCTGTACTGGATATCTTGAAAATTCTCATAAACTAAGCCAATGATATTTTTACGTGTTCATAAAAAGCCCTATTTACTGCCATGATGGACTCCTTTTTAAGACAAAACAATTACCGAAATCATGTTAAACTTTCAGTTTTAATATGGAGCTGATATGATTTTACGAACAATCGTTTGATTTGCCTTTATCGCCTAAGGTTACTGTTCAGATAATTAACTTTATCGAGAAACTCGTTTAAAAAAATTTGAGGCACAAAATATATTTTCAGCATGTTGTGTGAAAACAATGGAATAAAGGATGAAGCGGCGCGCGGCGGCCCGGACCTTGCTCGGGGGGTTGCTGTCCCTCGTGGAATCCCACTGGATAATGTTTTCGACCAACTTTTTACCGAGCTCGGAGCCAATGTCGAAGAAACAACAGTTATAGTTTTCAAAGAATGAATATAAACAATCAGATTGCTTCTGATTAGTGGTACCGGTAATTTTTTTTTACTTCCATGATGGTTTTTTGGTTCGATTTCTGGTGATTGGTTCATAAATGATGTTGGGTTTAAATTGGTTGGAAAAAAATATCGAAAAAAGAAATATCTTTTTGAATACATCTTCTGTTTTTAATGTATAACAGTTATAAATAAAAAAGCAGTAATAGTGTATCTAAGCTTTTAAAATTTCTAACTCAAGAGGGAAAGAGCTTAATATGGATAATGATTTATTTAAGATTAGTCTACATATTTATGTACTGTAATAGGAAGATGATCATAACATTTTAGCCCCCTACAATACATTTTTTCCCGCTTAAACCTTCTAAAATTACTCTTAAGAATATTTAATACTTTTAATATTCCCCATTCAAATATTTAAATTTACTAATATAGCAGGAAATAAATTGAGTTTTACTCTTATGTGGATTGATCGGTCGTGTTGAAAAACGATTTACCACTGGTGCCAAACCCAATATCAGTGAGTGGCTGTATCCCTGGGACGATCAAACGCCATCCTACGACCGCCCTGTGAGATACGAGACCCGTGAGATACGAAACCCGTGAGATACGTGATCCAACGAGGCAAATCTCTTTGTCAATAACGTCAGCCGAATCTGGCCAATACCTCTCTGACGGTGTTCCTCTGAGGGGAAACGTGGCTGCAAATTGCTTTTGATTCACTATTTGTGGAGGGAGCTGTGTTAGAGGTAAAATGTGAAAGAGGTCTGTTGGGATTGTAAAATGTTTGAGGAATTGCAAATATTTTTGAAAAAGTCCAAGTGATGTTTGGTAAAATTAATTGTTTAGTTTTACCTTGGGAATTTGATATTTAATTTTCTTTAGAAGTGGTATTAAGTATAATATTTCTATAATATTGCCCCTTTTGATTTGATTATACTGCTTTAGTTTCTTCAGGTCAAATTCCTTCAATTTTCTGTTTGGTACCTATTAAAAATGGGTGATAGGTTAAAAATTTAGTTTCTTTTTTATAGACAGATCAACACTAAGGTACACACAGACCTCAAGACCCCCTCCCCATTTAGAACAATACTCCCTTTATCTGTCATTAAGGTGTGAAATGATAAATCAACTTTTTAATCAAGAAGTTATTCAAAATCAAGTGTACTCCATGTGCAAAACTACAATAATTGAGGTAGACTGTACGATCATGTACGAGTTTTAATGTATGATAACTTTGACATTAAGCCTCCTGAATTTCCAGAGATAGTTAGGAAACACTCTGATTAATAAAAGGTATGAGTTTACCGAGGGTTGATCTAATTAGTTCTCGTCGCACCTTTTGCTGTAGCGGAGAACAGTCATATCGCTCTCGTAAAGTATAATTTCATTTTTCTGGGCGGCTCTTTCGGATTGTTTGAGAGCTTATTTTTATTTAATGATATTTTTAAAATAAAACTAATTGTCTAGACATTGAAGAACTTCCATGCCACCAAGACCTTTTTTCATAAATCATAAATCATATTTATTCCATCAAATTTTTACAAATCAACTAAAAATACAATGCTTGTCAGGAATAATTCTGCCATCTTCGCCAGTTCTGATGGCAATCTTTTTGTTTTGGCCATGGGTGCATATTACGCATAATCTTTTTTTTCTATAAATATTGAAATTTCATAAGTTTTATATGTTAACAAACAACACATGACGTTGCTTTAGAAAGTTTTTATTGTATAAAATGTTGTTGTGAACTAATTTTTTACGAAAATCATTTTTTATTTCATGTAGTATAATTCCATGAAAAGATTTTCATGTATGGCCAGTTTCATAAAAATATTATACAAAAAAATTAAATAATTTTCAATAATTCAATAATTTTCTCAGTCTAAATCCATTGCGTCATATTAAGCTGAAATTGTTTCCTCCGTTATAATAAACCTTGTTTCTGTGATTTAATAAAGTTAATACAGAAGGAACTGGATTGGAGAAGCTTAAGAATTTCCTTAGACTTGTGATGGAATCTTCTTTATTTCCCCAAGAAATAATTTGAAAAGTTGTTTGGCTTCAAGAATTAAATCCAGAATGAATTTGAAAGACGTTGCTACTTTCAACACCTCCGCAATTCATTTCCATTCTTGCTTTTACAAAGAAACTCAAATGAGTTATTGGCACAGAATCATGTAGGATTTAATAAAATATGCGTTTTTCTTGAGGATTGATGTTATATTCTTATTATAAATTATATTTTTTTTACTAAGAAACTAAAAGATATTTAACATTATTTGCTGGTTTTTTAAAGAATTGAGTAAGTAGTGGGACAAAACAAATTAGAAAGTAATACAATTCGTCATAACATCAAATTATAGTCTAAATATTTAAAGTACAATACACAGTATGACCTAATTTAATTGCCTGATTGGTTATCATGACATTCTGGTTTTAATTGTAACATTTCACTAGTAAATTTCAATTCCATTTAACGTAGTTTCATTGTTTTCATTTGAAAAATGAGTTGAAAAATCTCAAAATCAGTTGCTGTAGAGATAAAAACATTGGGAAAGTACTGTAATAGTCAAAAAACATATACTTTTAAGTTGATTTGTAAATTAGGAGATCTATTCAACAGACAAACCAATTGGTCAGATGTTATCATTGACTAACATAAAAGTAACTTACCGTAAGTATTAAGTTATTGGTATTGGCAAATAATTTTTATCTTTTTTACTTATTCTCTTCCACAACGTTTAAAAGTCCACCATAATTTTTACTCACCAGCCTTTGGGTGTAGTAATTGGCAAGATGTAAGCGAGTCTACATAATTATACCAAACGAGGAGTTACTTAGACCAACTTCTGTAAAATTAACCTTTAATGACGATTTGTCCATTCTATATTGTAGGGAGTCCATGAAAGTAAAGGATTGTTATTCTTACTCTTTTGGGTCCAGTGATTGGTAAAACGTGAGTGAGTCAACCTAATTTTAAAAGAAATTGTGTTTCTGAAATCTAAATTGGACTTACCAGCCAATTAGAAGAAAACAATAAAAAAAGAAAAATTGTTTCAACCACTCACACATTTTTACTGGCAGTTGTTAAATGCTATTATTTAATTTACACTCACAGTTCAAGTTATTCACGGCCTAACTTTAGAATTATTTAGCTAGTTCCCTCTTGGCGTGTCCAGATGTACTAAAAAAAAATACAGAGACTGGCAAACAAGCTTAATCGCTGCTCTCTGTTCTCTGTGTCTATTTGCTTTTCACTCGGACAATACTTACTGGTCAGTTACAGCCTATTATGTAATTTGCTCTAATTATTTCACCACGCAAGCCGCACTCAGCGTTTAGAAAATTGCCTCTCAAGATTTCAGAAGTTTTATGTGTTTAGCTTAGGTATTATTTTTGCCAATTTTTCAGAAACAATAGAAACTGTTTTTCAGAATGTATAATTAACTTTGAAAATAAATTAAGCTTGATATTTAATTTACATCGTTTGACTTTTCAAACGAAAAAGTGTGTTAATCAAATGAATAAGATAATGTAGACTTATCTTATCTTATCGAAACATGTATTTAATTTTTTCCCACTCCATTGCCTCCTACTTTCTAATAAATCTATGATTTCCTCCTTTTATGTACTTAATAATAAAATTTCAGATGATGAATATTCCATTTGCAATCAGTAAGGAAGTTTCATTTTAAAATTTGATTAAATTACTCTGCAGAATATTAAAAATCTATTTCAAAAAGTTTTTCCTAGTTTTCCTAAAATAATTCTCATTTTAGGTTGATTCGCCTCATTCAATGTTTGCTAACGGAGCTTTACAATAAAAAACATAGACTTTGTTACACTTAAGTGTATATCTTTTTTATTCTATGTTTATTGCTTGCGTAAATTATTGGTCATTCAAAAACAATAAAAAAGAATGAAAACTTCAATAAATGTATGGTTCTGAGTTTACTGTAAATTAGCAATGATTTCTCCAAACATTCACATCCATTCACCAAATAATCCCACTGCATTTAAACAAAATCATCCTCGCCGATAAAGGGAGAGGTTTTGCTGATATCGACTATCGAAACACGTTTCAATAATAAATATTCGGAAAAGGTTTGGGTTGGATTTAAAATTGAAACGGATCACCGAACGTCGAGCTCTGATGGACAATAATGTTGCAGATGTGTTTTATGTTTTTGCCTAATTTCGAGCTTTGATGAACAATAATGTTGCAAGATGTGTTTCATGTTTCTGACTAATGTCGAGCTATGATGGAAAATAATGTTCAGGATAAACTTCATGTTTTTACATAATTTCAAGCTCTGTTGGGCAATAATGTTGCAGGATGTAATTCATGTCTTTGCCTAATTTAGAGCTCTGAAGATCAGTCGTGCCATGTTCCTGCCTAATGTTGAGCTCAGGTGGTCAATTACGTAGCACGATGTACGCCATGTTTCTGCGTGAATGTTGAGCTTTGATGGTCAGTTATGTTGCAGGATGTGCGCCATGTTTCTGCCCGAAGTCTCCAGCTTTGTGTCCGCCATGCTGTTTGCCAAGTCTGATGGTCAGTTATGTTGCAGGATGTGCGCCATGTTCCTGCCCGAAGTCTCCAGCTTTGTGTCCGCCATGCTGTTTGCCAAGTCTGATGGTCAGTTATGTTGCAGGATGTGTGCCATGTTCCTGCCCGAAGTCTCCAGCTTTGTGTCCGCCATGCTGTTTGCCGTCCACCCCATCCATACTGAAGCGGTGAGTCAGACATTTTACCTCTACCTTTACAATAAATATTTTTAGTTTTATTCTTTCCAAAATTCTGAAAAATAGAGAATGTTTGGGGTAGAGGTAGCAATCGTTAAACGGATTCGCTAGAAATAATAAGTAATATTTTGGTAGTCATTGTACGCTACGTACTTCTCCACAATTTTAAATAAAACATTTGTTATTACAGCTAAACAAAACTTTATCACAAAACGAAACTCACTAATTACAAAGGTGGTATATTTTAGTACTCCATGTCGCCAACTTTTGACCAACCACTTCATTCAACTGAAGCTCAAGATTGTGGACATGCGAGAGCAATATTTAGTCAAGGTCAAAATATTCTTTATTAATAGTCATATTCCTAGTTCACAGGCTGTATTGTATTCAGTATCTTCACATCATTGAAGTTGAAAAAATAAAAGTGCAGGAATAGTTAGTTTGTATGACATTTTTAGTAAATAAAGTTATGTTTAAACGTTATTATAGGTGTGTGATTTAAAAAAAGAAAGTTATCACTTTTCTACGGGTGTGATTTAGGCATTTTAATTGGAAGGGGCTCAAGATTTCCTAGGTCCCTCCCCTATAGGTAAATTTCAACTATTCTTGCCCCCAACCACAGTCAAAAGTCTGGCACCAGTTAAAAAATACTAAACCAAAACAAAGAGGGTTAATATTCAAAAACAATGTTTTGCTCTTTAAATAAAAATCAATAAACAGGTTAAATATTTGTGGTGTAGCTTCTGACATGAATTGACACAAGAAATTAATAGTTGAACCAATAGATCTTATTTTATTATTTCTTTCCCATCCTCTAAAAATCCAAATTGATCAGGTTTTGTTTGAAAACACCCAAGCTTCTTCATGTCCCTGAATATGTATTAGTATTAGATCAGTTTCTTCAGTTAAAAAAAAAAACTACTTCTGAGATTTATGTTTATTTATTGATGCCTCCAAAACCCCCTATATTCATTTCACATATTTATGTAATCAGCCATTCCAAACTCTTGAAGGGAAATTCCTTTACTCTTAATTCAATTAACACAGGGGTACTAAACTGAAATTACAAGTCAAGAATTCAATTATGCAGTAACGAATCGAAAGCGAGTCCTAGGAAATCCTACGTATTAAAAAGCAATTGCAACTCGACAATAGAACCTACCTGTGAGTGGCCTTGTGTAGAATCATTAATTAACAGCCCTTTGCCCATTGAGTGAGGGTCAGTCGTGTTGAGTGGATTGCAACATCACCGCAACCCTAGTTACGTTTGACCCTCACTAGTTCTCCACTACAATCTCCACATCTAGCTCTAGTATCAAGTTTGGATCGATAATAGTTTTACCGAACCTGAATATTCAGCTAAGATACATAAGGATTTTTTTATCGGTTTAGCTTTTATTTTGAGACCAATCGATAGAAGAAATATCTTCAAGAAAATTAAGGCAGAAACTGTTGTATTCAGATTCATAGGATTATGTCCCGATGGACCTGAAAGTTCCTATTTAATACTTATGAAGTAAATTTTACAATAATTTAGGTGTAATATTTAAAGGTTCAATCTAAATTAAAGTAATTTAAACACAAGACTGTGTCACAACCATTCTGAGCTGATCATAGTTTAAATTAATGTATCTCGATTTAATGTTTTTAAACGAGTGGTAAAGAATCATACCATACTGTAGTTGTTAGTGTAAATTCAGTTTGGTGTCTTTGTGAATAAATTACAATTAAAATGGGAATGCCTTACGAAGAAACTCCTTTCAGAGCAAAAAAATGCAATTTTCTCTTGTTAGACAGAAAATCAATTGGAGTTAAGCGAATTCCTTAAAAGTATGTCATTATGGTTCTGAGTTTTGAATAAAAAAGTTAATTCCCTATTAATTAACCTAGTCTCAATATGGTTATTTACCGAACAAATGTTTAGAAATAAAATTTGTCTTAATTTTTACATCGAGCTAATTAAATCTAAAAAATAACAAAACACCTGATCCTTAGGCTCTATGTACATGTTATGGTCAGTAACCTATCCATTCAGTGACAGCCTACACTGTGATACATTAACTGGCCACTACATCCAGTACAACATGGCCACTGCTGGTACTAAGAGTTACACAGGCTCTATGTAGATCTTGTGGTCAGTAACGTATCCATACAGTGACAGCCTACCCAGGAAATAATGAACCAGTCTCGGAGGCTTTCCAGCGTTTGACATTCGATTTATAATAAATTGTTATAGGGACTCCACTTTTACATGCTATTGCTTCCTGCTTCTAGGTCACGGGAGTAGTTGGGAGAGCTGAAACCTTATCGTCTGTGTTTTTCTTGGCCGCCTTTATCCTGTATGCTAAGTCCACCAAAAGGAAAAGATCTACTGGTAAGTCATCAAAGTACCTCCAAATGATATTTTAAAATAGCACTCTCCACGAAATTATTATGTTCATCCTGTTTGTAATATTTTTGAAATACAGTAGACTCTTGCTAAATTAAATTTCGCTAGAAATAAGTATTTTTTTCTAACACAAAGTTTGTCTTAGGCATAGTTAGAATTATAGAGGTAATCCTTAATTTAATCTCATGTTACAGTGGTAATTTGAGCTGACTTTGATTTAAAGAGGTAAAACAAATTAAAATTCAAGCTACAGAGGCAAAGATTAGTAACGCTGAACTTGATACGACTCATTGACACATTTTGACCTGTAAGCTGGGGTTTCGGCTTATAGAACAACAAAGTGAGGACATTGTGAAATATTGAAGTAAACTTTGCTCGTAAAGGAAAATTGCAAGGAGGAGGAAAATTGCTAGATGAATCCCATTAATCAAGTGAACTTCAAGTTATAAAGGTCATTTTTTAGACTCTTCGGCTTATAGAGGTGAAATGTTATTGTAAATTAATCTTGTATTATATTTTTTTTTTTGAGATAACAGGTTTTTCTAGCAGATTGAACAAAATTTGAGACATCAAAGATTTTGAGTTATTGAGGTTCGAGCTAGCAAGAGTCTACTATAATAATAATATTGTTCCATACAGAATATTTTTAGATTTTCCTATGAAATATGCTGTCATAATTTTTTTAACAACTACCATTAATATTCAAATTTGAATAAAATTATATATTTTTTAAGGTTATGAAAGAAAAATTACAATTTGCAATATTAATTCCTCAGGAGCTTCAAAACAAACACTTACGATAAACAATGAAAACCATTTTCTTTTAAACTCTTCACCTAAACCAAGCAATACAAATAATGTTTTATCTGAAAATATAGGTAATATCATAGTATTTGAAGATAAAAAAAGCTCTACAAGGTACATTTCAGTGAAAGGATTTTCATTGTAAGTTGTAGACCGTTGACAACCCAAGCTTATATACCGGGAGCTCTGTTTACTTTGCTTTCTTCTGTAATCAAAGAGGATTGAAAGAGAAGAGTCTTTTTTATTGAGATAGAGGGATATATATTTTTGTGAACCAGAAAATTTTTATGCATGCACTAACAGATAAATTATGTACCTTAGATTTTAGAGAAATTTTTAGATGTCTGATTTGAACCAGGTCCTCATTTTCTATCTAAATCCACATTAGACTCTCAATAGTTCAACACTTTGTAGACTTTGAGGGTTTCAAAGTATCCAAATGCTGAATTGTAGGGAGTATAAAATTTTACATTAATAGAAGCATTAAAAAATACAGGTTCTAAATGCACATATCCTAAATGTGTTAAATACTGTAAGCATAAACCACAGAAATTTTACTATATCTTATAATAATTCCCAATAAATAATAATAGTTCCCAATAAATATCACTGTTAGCACGTGTCTTACTATACAGAGTATCGAAGTATCGAGTGGCAAACTATCGAGAGCCTACTGTAACAGTGAAAAATTGAAACATTAATGCAGATGAATGTTTCATTGGTCATTTCTTGTGTGTCTCTCAATTTTCAATTTTTTTCTAATCGAGTGTTTATTTTACAATTAGGGGTTTTCTAGAGATAATAAAGGTCAGTTCCAGTGTTTCCAAAAACTGGGTATTTACCCGGTTTTTGGGTATTTTGGAGACCATGCGGGAATTTGGCAGGGGATTAAGAAAAACCCGGATAAACCCGGGGATTTTAGTTTTGGGCTGCGGGGATTTACCTAACAACCTAGAAATTTAGAAAAACATGTAAAAACCGGGTGTTTTGGATAAGCTTCAAAGAATTTTTTTAAATTGGTATTTTTTTAGTTTGCAATATGGTTTTATTAGTTTCAGTGTTGCCAGAAACCGGTTGTTTGTCCAGTGTCCGGGTTTTGTGAGGAATTTGAGAAGATAAAGTAAAATTGGGTAAAACCGGGGATTTTAGACGAGCTGTGGATATTTGCCGGGGATTTTTTTATTATGATTTACTTTGCAAATATGCAAAGTTCATGGAAGATGAGAAAAATAATGTGTTTTCATAGTTTTGAGAACAATACTGAAAGTAAATAGACATATTTTGGTATATAGTGTGGAGTTTATTGATGTAAGGTTTCCCTCCTTACCTAGTAATTTTAGGAAACTACCCGGCTTTAGGTGTTGAAAGGAATTAGGTGGATTTTTGTGTAACTCGCTATTTGGTACTTGAAGGGATTATTTATGAAAAACCGGGTAAAAGCGGGGATTTTTAATGGAGTTGGCGGGTAAAATGCCAAATCCTGTCTGGCAACACTGGTCAGTTTAGTTAAGATGACCACTCACCGTTGGTGTCCGTGCAGGCTGGAGGTGGCTGGGCGGCTCCATGGTTGCCGTGACGACGGCCATGTTGTGCAAGGAGCAAGGCATCACCATCACGGGCGTCTGCGCCGTCTACGAGCTCTTCGTGGCTCAGAAGGTAAGACTCCGGAGCACATAACTTGTAATATTACCTTAACACGTTCAGCCCGACGTGCGGCACCGGTGGTACACGACTGAATTTTCAAACTTATTAAAAGGACGTTGCAATAATCGGTAAACTGACCAAAAGACTAAACTAACCCGACTCCTAATTTTAGCTAAATGTTAAAAATATCCGTTGATTTTACCTTGTGTTTACCTAAAATAGCTAATTTGAGTGAAAATTGCGAACGTCGTCCTCTGGTGGGAATACTGAAAACACCACGGGCCGACATGCGCCACCGATGTCACACGCATGATTCGCTGATGGCGCGGCGGGCGGCAAAATGGCGAACGATACACTGTTAGTTATTGAAACCTCCATATGAGTAAAGCACTCACCTCGGGCCTTCTGACGACCCCTTCCGCCATTTTTGGCATTTTCACATCACCTTAATATTTTCAAAATTTATTTTTTTACAAAAACGTTTACACGTGCGCCACCGGTGGCCACGGTGTGTCTACACAACCCTAGAATACGTACACACTAATAATATAACCCAGCAAAGCTCCGAAAACACTGTGAAAAAGCATTTATTCATATGGGAACAGTACGCCACCAGTGGTATACGTCAGGGTTTTGAAAAGTTAGCAGTGTGCCACCGGTGGTGCACGTTGGGATTATGGTCAGTACATAAGCTGACTAATGAATTTCATCAGGCTGAATGTGTTAAACTGTAGCTTTTATTTTATGACTAACAGTAGCTTTGGGGATTGGGAGGGGCCAGGTGTGGTGGTACAGCGCAAGACTTTGTTCCTCAGAGTCCCGGGTTGAATTCCTGCCAATCACCGAAGGCAACTTGCTATGTGATAATGCCACAACCTTGAGAGTGTATAATAAGCTGAATACAAATTTTTAGGCCGGGGCCAAGGAAGATTGTTCGGGATCAAACTTCAGCCCTCCCTCCATCCCCACCAATCAGGGTCGCTGGTTCGATTCCTGACAGGATCGAAAACTGGGACCAGTTGCCATTTGTCCTTGGGCTTTGAATTAATAATGCTATCTAACAAAAGGTCGCCGTTAGATAGTAACAAGACCCGGGTTTGGACCGTTCCCGATCAAAACGTTAAAAAATGCCACTGGGGTAGAAATGCACAAAATACAAAAAATCACTCCTCTACATGTTGGAGTTCGTTGAACACTGTTCTAACAGATAGTAGTACAATCACCTAGTACGAATAGAGTATCCAGCTTGTAATAAGGATTTTTGATTGATTGAAAACTGAGTATTATAATAATTTATGCTAACTTAACCTAACCTAACTCGGCAGAGGTCTGGGGAAATTTTCTTCTATTGGCAAAACTACATAGGAAATGAATTTGTTGGAAATAAATTTAAATAGAATTTTGTAATTGAAGTTTAGAAAAAAAAATCCTGTTTATAGCCAATTTTCTATAAGCAGGTGAGCTATTGACATCACTTTTAGGGTGCCTCTAACCCATGGCACTATGATAACTTCATTTGGGGCCCCAGATGTCAAATACACTATTTGTAAAGAAACTTGTTGTGTATGTCAGTACTCTAGCAGTTGTCATTTTTTGGTCTCTCTAAAATTGGCCAAAACTCTGGAATTGAAATTCGCTCTCATGTCAGCTTGTTGCATGAGTATTTGTTTTTCTTTCAGACTCACCCAAAGTCAAGGCCGTAGCCAATGGGGGGGGTTAGGGGGTCAGAACCCCCCCGAAATAGTTGAAACCCCCCAAAAACCCCCGGAAACAGCCGAAAAGGGTAAACAATTACGATAAAGGCGTCGAAAAGGAAAAAAAAAAGGTCACCACTTTTCGCGGGCCGAAATTTTGCTGCCGGTCCTATCCAAACCCCCCCCGAAAAAATTTCCTGGCTACGGCTTTGCCCAAAGTTCTCACTTTACATTAACAATTATGTTCCCCTGAGATGATAACAGTCCAATATTGAACAGCAGAAACCACAGCATGTGTTATTTTGTTCTCCCAACTGCCACAAGCAGTTTGGCAGGGATTATAACTCTAGACACTTTTCTATGTGCTAGAAATTATTGTTTTTACCACACTACGATGAAATCACCTGTTTTACAAACGACAAACGCGGACCGAAACACGCTGTTTGCCGCCACAGGACCGATAACGTTTGGGGCCCTAGGGCCGAAAGTCAGCTGATCGTTTATTGCTTGAAACAACGTCAGAACATCACATAATTATACAGCATCCAATAGGTTCCAAAGACAGGATGGTTGCAATCATATGATTTTCGTGACTGTTTTTCTTTGAATCATAATAAAAAAGTTGTATCGTCACTCATAACCTTCAAGTTTTGCTTTCAAGTGAGTCAAATAATAGTCCGTTTTTTTTAATTATGTAGGGTATATTACACTGGGTAGTGTGGTGAAAAATAGCGTTCGCACCTCGGCCGAAAGGGTTTTCGGCCCTTGTTGCGAAATATACTATTTTCAAACAAACTTGTCAAACTGAAATATATAAAAAAAATTATAATTTTTGAGTATTTAAATTATGTAAAATAATTGTATTTAGTAACTGGAATAAGAGAACCAGATATAATTAATTTAAACAAAAGTAATATTTAGATTTTTTATGAACAATACAAATGGTATTTTGTTTTTAATTTCCCTAAATGAATTAGTTTAAACTTACTTTGTTTCCCATACACCATTGTTTAATATTACATCCAACTGTTTTTGAACCGAATCTAGTTTAGGCTCAAATAAATACACAGATATTTATTTGCAATTCGTCAAATTATATTGATTAATCTGTTGTGTTTTGGTTGATTAGTTCATTTACATAGGGGATGATTTTGCAGTTCTGATTATTGGTAGGTACTGGAATATATGGTCTGTTTTCCTCTCTTAATTTATATTTCAAGTGGATTTTTAATTTTATTGTTTGGCAAAGGTATTAATTATTTAATGCTGAATAAAAGCATGTAGTATAAAGCTTTGGTAACTGCATTTTCCTCCTCTACCTCATTATTAAAATGGATCAATCCAGCGCTTGATGAAAGTTTGCCGATAGAGAGTCCGGCAACTGTTTTCCTCATCTGTGTTATTATTAAAGTGGATTAGTTATAATCATGATAATCACTGATGATGAATATACACCAGTGATGAATTAAATTAGTTGATTGGTTGCACACACACACAATTGTCAGAAAAATCTACAAGTTTATTGATTAAACCATTGGTTGGTTTTTGGGGGTTTTGAATTAATGATTATGTTTACCTAAATTAGATAACTGTTTAAACTATTATATTAACTCTTTGCTTCCAAAAATTTAAAAGCTCCATTAAATACCATGAAAATAATAAAGGCTGAATATTTTATGAAAATCTAGAACCTGTATTTTCCTACACATTCTTAAAATATTTTCATCTGGTGTCATAAAATCAATTAGATGGCCGTAATGTTTTAAGAAGGTTTCTTACATTATATCTGCTGTTCTTTTTTAATGCCTTATGATTTCCAATCGAGCATTTTATTTATTAAAAAATACTTCAATAAACATAAAAATGCCCTACAAATACACAAAATTATTCAGTAGAAAAATATGACCCACCGTTTCCCCGGTTTTACGATTGTGAACAATCAAACATACCCACCTGGTGTTGAAGGGTTTACGGTGTATTGTACGGTCGTCATGGTCCAATCAGGGGCCGTTCAGGGCTCAGGTCGACCTGCGGCTCATTACTGTCGTGTACTCGGCCGCCGGAGCCTGTTAATGATACATCGGCTCGTGTGATTGCCGGGAACCTCAATCCAATTACGAAGCTAGCGGGGCGGTCGCTTTACACCCGTGTGCTCTGCAAGGGGTTTGAATGGAGTTTTGATGTTTAGACGCGGTGTAATACTGTCGATCGGGAGATGAAAGAGGCTTAAAATGATAGAGGAAACTCATCTCGTCATGTGATACGCAAACTTTTATTCCAATTTTATCGGTCTCTCTTAATAATATTTTTAATTTTAATTTTTAATGAGTCTGTAGGGGTGTTATATTGTATCACAAAATACTTGTTTTGCTAAAAAAAACAAACATGTTTATTTTATTTTGATAAAATAAATTATGAAATCTGAACAACTGTTGTTCTTAACATTTCTAGGAAAGCAATCGAAATAGTATATAATGGTTAAATAGCTATCCAAGAGTTGTTAAATAATATTAAATTCAATGACTCACCAACATAAGCAATCCAATGTTAAACAAAAAAATGTGTTTGGAAAAAAAATATTATTCCACAAATAATTTCATTTTAACTAAACTAATAAACTGGGTTGCACCATTAAGTTGTAATGAGTAGGTTTAAACCAATACAATACCTGAAAACTTTAAGCAATTTGGATACTAAAGAATTTTAATTAGCAAAAGTTTTAAAATTAAATGTACAAAAAACAAGTAAATTTTAAATAGTTATTAAAATAATTTTTTTAATAAATGTCAGAAATGCATTTTCAGGAAAATTAATAATTTTATTTTAAGTTATTTTAGTGTACCATGGAAATATTTTAGTTTCAGCATGTTGTTTAAATGTTTAAATCTGCTCTAATAATCTCGTTGAATATTTGTCTCTCTGAGCAGAGTTTGTACTTGGATGTTTTGTACCAGTAAGGCCTTCTTGACTGACCCCCTCTGACCAGATCAGATTAAGTAAGTCCAATTGTTATTTTCTACTGTGTTCTCTTGAAAGCCTCCCTTTCTCTTACTCATTAAAATTTTTCTAGACTTTTGAGCCCAAACATAATTGTTTACAAATTAGTTTTCAAGCAAAACACTTGTTACAGTTGCTAGTCCTTGACTTTGGTACAGAAATTAAATAAAATACTTAACAAAGAATACCATTATACCACTTAAGGTAATAAACTTATTAATAGTATATTTCATTACAAGGACCTAAAGTGACGCTTTTCATACAAGGTCAAGTTTTACAACCGAGGCTGTAAGCCGAGGTTGAAAAATGACCGAGTAACGAAAAGCAGCTTTAGGTCTGTGTGATGAACTATATTTTTCGTTATATTGCTCAATACAATACGTAAACTACTTAAGAAACCAAAATGTTACAGCTTATTTACCTTTAAAGATGCCTTCAAAAGATGCCACCGTCTTGTTCTTGCTATTTGAAGCAATCAGCTGATTGTCTGTTTCATTTGTGTTTGGGTAGACTGACAACAACGAACAACTATCGACGTATCGAACGCATGTAACAATCGATTGGTGAAATGAGCGAGTTTCACAAATTGATTAAACTGACAACAATGAATGTTTTGATAATAACGATGAATGTTGCAATTATTTGTAATCGAATGAATATTGTTTGATTATTACGACGTACTCGGCACTTTTTGACTTTTATAGTCCTAGGACTATAAAGAGTCAGCTGGTATCGAGTACATCAGCTTTTAATTCCTAGGAATAAAAAGAGTGTATTTAGGTCCGGAAAACATGCGTTATACATCTGTTTTTGAAGCAGTATAACGAAAAATAGTTTTTTTCACCTTGACAAACAAAGATTTTGTAGATATTATGTTAATGTGTTTGTCTTTTTATGTAATAAATTTACTCTAAACTAATTTTTTTGTATAAGAAGATCCAAACGAAGATCCAAATTGTTCTAAGTTAAAAATAAAATAGGAATTGAAGACCTTGGACAATTATTTTATACTTTTCTAACTATCAGTTTCTTACTCTTTACACACCAAATCAAACATCACATTTTTACTTTTTTTGTAAATAATATTTCATCTTTATAGCTCAGCCAGCAAATAAACATACTCCATTCTCCATAATCAGATAAGTTATCACAATGAAAAATAACTTTATTTTCATTACATAAATTTAATCCTCCCCACATGATTGCCTTCAACAAAAACGTTTTGTTACTTCAACCCGTTCAAAGTCAATTGGATCAGTTTTATTAATATTCATCATACCTAGAGGCAGCAATTGTCTGATCCTCGTCGTCTCAATCTTGCCGATGACTTTATGTATCACCACCGACGGAGCCATTGTGACTACGCCATTGAGACTGTTAAACATGACACCATTGTTGCTCCTATCGGTTGATGCAATGTTAAAGACCACTTGCAAATTCTCTTGTTATTACTGAAGTTAGTCGGCGCCCTGTAATTGAAGATGGGTTTTGTAACTACAGACAATTGATTCATTTATGTTCACCCTAAAGTGAGCAACCAAGATTGTGTCAATGTCTTTGATAGCATGGTGCATCATTCAGTATTTAAGTTTTCTATTTAACTCTGAAGTTCATTAATTTACTGATCCAAAAATTTATTCCAAAGAATTATTAAGACATATTGCTGCCTGCAATGGGTCCCCAACACCCGCTTTTAATTGTTTGGATGTTATTAATCAATAATTAATAGTATTAATTGGTAATAATTAACCCACCAGTATTGATATCAATTTATATTTTCAACTAGAGGGGATAAAAGCTTGAATAAAATTTTATGTTTATGTTTGGAGTATCATACCTATCTCTAACTTTAAATATCCGTTTTTTCATTATTTTAGATAATTTGACCAACTGAAGAGTCTAAGATGTCTGAAGAGGGTACTTCATATTAGTGAATAGTGAATACTTCACAGTGGGAAATTCTGTGTATTTTTCATTGTGAAATCCTGAGTATTTCTCAGTGAGAAATGCTAGGTTCATCACCGTGGGAAATGCTTTGCACTTCTAATTGGGAGCCATTATCAGTGGGACCTGTTGGACAGTTTACTGTGGGAAATGTTGGTATCACACCTGGTCCCCCCGCCCAGACACTAACACTCTCACTGCTGTGTACAGACCCGCCTGGCAGACGTGGGCCAGTTCCTGCGTTGTGTGGTGGGAGGCAAGGTGTCCTGGCATCACACCTGGTCCCCCCACCCAGACACTAACACTCTCACTGCTGTGTACAGACCCGCCTGGCAGACGTGGGCCAGTTCCTGCGTTGTGTGGTGGGAGGCAAGGTGGCCTGGCATCACACCTGGTCCCCCCGCCCAGACACTAACACTCTCACTGCTGTGTACAGACCCGTTTGGCAGACGTGGGCCAGTTCCTGCGTTGTGTGGTGGGTGGCAAGGTATCCTGGCATCACACCTGGTCCCCCCGCCCAGACACTAACACTCTCACTGCTGTGTACAGACCCGCCTGGCAGACGTGGGCCAGTTCCTGCGTTGTGTGGTGGGTGGCAAGGTGTCCTGGCATCACACATGGTCGTCTGATGCCGCCAAGAGGCTCTCTGTCTTGGTGCTGTCCACCGTGGCTCTTCTGCTGGTCCGACTGCAGATCATGGGATCCAAACTGCCAGTCTTCACACGGTCAGTGTTAACTGAAATCTTAGTAGATTTTCTGTTACTTATTATATCCATCGTGTTCGGGATGAAGTGATGGTCAAATCACCAAAAATGTCACATACAAGAGGCTATTATTAGAATTTGCTTATGTATTCTTAAAAATATCAACCGAAAAATTTATAGTGCACCTGCAATATATCTTGAGACAATAGTAAAATATTTGCATTGGATTATCAATCAAGAACAGAAAAATAATAAATTTAATAGACAGTGTTTCTTTTATTTAATATTTAACATTTCTCACATTTACAGAGTAATTAATATATTTACTAAACAATAACAGTATCTCTTCTAATGAATGGAGTAAGAATTTTTATATGATTATTATTTACACACAGAATTTATTGCCTCTTATTGTGGGAAAAATATCATTGTTTTATCACTCTAACCTTGATGCCGCTGGTTGGTTGGTTGGCCAGAAAAGAAAAAATAAATTGAAATATTACCAATGTTTTGAATGAGCACAATTATTCAACATTGATATGTCCAAATACTATAGCAAAACAAATGTTTAGGCAAATTGTATCTAAAAAAGAACTATTAATATTAGAAACAGAAAGTTCATGACAATAAAAAATGTTCAATAATATGTTTTTGAAGAAAAAAACAGTTTTGATTATTTACACGTAATAACAAAATAATTGCCTGCAACAACTAAAAATACACCTTACTAATTGGCAAAGTTTTAATAACTCTGAAAACTGTTTTGCAAATATCATGGACTTTCTAAAATAAAGCTTTATTCTTAAACATTATGCTGAAAATTGTATATAATCATAACATGTTTCATTTAATCTGCAAATATGAACTTGGCAAATCAGATTAAAAAAACAATAATTAGATACCTCACCTAATGAAGAGTCTCAGTCGGGTTCCAGTTGTAGGATTGTAGTGTTTGATGAAGCAGTTAAGTGAACTCTGTTCACATTCAACGTAGCAAACAGGCAAACATCGAACCGTACAGGAATGCCACCCTTCATTTGAACTCACCAAACAAACATAATTCCCTGATCAGTCTGAGAACAGAGTTTCTGTGGCAAACATCGTTTGCTTGCAAAACCAAGTATTTAGTGCTGTCGGTCAGTGAATGCTAATATGTCCACCGCTGATTATTTTTTTCTTGTTCGATTGATCTGTTGTGAACATCTCTTAGGGGCGCTTTCCCCAAATCTAGTTTAACTCCGAATCTAGTTTAAACGCTAGTTTAACCCACGGATTCACTTTCTCCAAAAAATCTCCGTTTAAACTTAGTTTAATTTATCCCACACAGTTCAGATGAGAAGTATGGTTTAACTGAAGGACATAGAGAAAGATCCTTTGCATAGAGAAGTAGAACTGCTGTTTGACAATGTAAACTATTCTTGTTTACTTAACAAATAAGATTTTTATGAATGGAAAAATAATTTGGGCTTTGTTACGACGTCGTAAAAATAGCTCCGTTATTAAGTAACCTCCATTCCAGGTTACCTTAAATTTGTATTAGGCCTACTCTATTTTGTTATTTTTATTTATTTTTTTACAGGCAATTTTTTATTTTTTATTGATTGAATTTAACCATTAATTGAATTTAACTAAACGATCTTTCAGTTTTTAACCTTAATTTAATATGGATGATATAATTTCACTACTAAATGAAGTAGTTGAAGAATATTTTGACAGACAGTTTCCCAGAACCAGAGGTCCCACGAAAATAAGAGACCGGGCCGACCAATTTGCAAACAAGGATGAATTCAAATTTTCCAATCGTTTCATAAAGCATAAAAGAACAGCTAATTTGGTCCTAGACGCCGTTACAGACAACCTAGTTTCCTCCACGATTGTAAGGGAAGAGTAACAAGGTTCCATGTTTCAAAATCGTTTCTATTATAGTATCGATAACTGCCAAAGCCAAACATACAATATCAAGTCGGCAGAAATGAGGAAAAACAAGAGGAAAACCCCAATTTGTTAAATCAGCTGAGACAAATTGTAGTTAAACTAAACCATCTTAAATATGCGTTGGGGAAAGTCATTCGTAGTTTAAACGTCCGATTAAACTTAGTTTAGTTTAAACGCGTTTAACTTAAACCAGATTAAGGGAAAGCACCCCTTAGTTTGAAGTGTTTTTTATGCATTTTAATAGTTACTGTAAAAGTTGTATGACTCATGAAATTTAATATTGAAAAACTAATTTCATTATTTCTACATGAAATATTTTCTAGTTGTATTCTATGGTTCACTTAAAAATATGTTTTCATGTTGGTGGCGTTATGATTTGGATCAGGTTTTCCCCAGAAGTTGAATATTGCAAATTATAGAGTTTACTTGATGATATATAAAAAAATACTCATATGATAAAAAAAATGGAGCCACTTGAGTCGTATACAGTTTGCGTTTTATCTTGAGTTGTAAGAAACGTTCTTGAAGCAGTTGGAGAGGAGTGAAAGTCATCACAACAAGCTGATCACTAAAGTCGTTCTGGCCTGTCTAATTTGTTAACAAACTCAGTTTATATTTGTTTGAATAATTTTTACATTGTTTATTATCTCAGATCATTTAAAATAAACAATGTTTGACAGCTCCGGCGAAAGAGTAAGTCATAGCTCAAGATAAAACGCACCAACTGAAATTAAATGTAGCAAACTTTTTTTTATTTAGGCCTAAATTTAAAAAAAACCTTTAAAACCATTTTTACATTACTGTATTGCACTAGCAATTTCAAACAGTACATTAAACTCTGGCGTCGGTGTTACATCAATATATTACAATGTCAGAGGAAATTGGTTTAATGTTATGGTCTTCTTTTATAGCTTTCAATCTCAGTGTTTATAGCCAATAACAGAGTAACTTTGTTTTGAAAATTCATCAAACATATTTAACTTACTGTCATAAACACAATATTAAAAATAACGGTTTCTCAACCAGCTTCGCAATTTTTTTAAATTAAATAACTTTATTTTATTAGTTGCACAGTTATCTACTCTACAAAATTAGACGTTTGGCCCATAAATTTGTCTTCGTCAAATCCCCGAACCACTAAAACATACCAATTGCATATCATAGAGCGTAGCAAATGACGATGGTATCTGGTTTCTGATGTCAAAGCTTATGTAAATAGTTCTTTGGATATATTTTTATAACATTACACTATTTGTACTATTATCTTTTGGTCCCTTTTTTCATTATTCTTTTCTATGAATTTTCATTATTCTAAAACATTTTTTCAGCTAACTAGTAAAATTGGATATTTTATTTATAACCTATAGATTTAAGAGACTTATTACCTGATGAAGAAAATGTCACTCTTCTGTTTCCCCTCTCTCTTATCTTGTACAGACTTCTATTGTGGGGAAATTCCACAGAAGCCAATAAGATTTTGAAAATGTGAGTCATCGGACTTCTTTCCAATTTGAGTTCAAGGCATATGTGCAAAAATTATTTCAAGAAACTTCATACTCTTCCTCTCCCTTGCTTGTTGATTCTTCAGAGTCTTCTCTTGGTAAACTTGAATTTTGAAAAAAACATTGATAATGATGATCATCACAACTATTCCACCTGAAACTTGACACACTTTACTATCCTATTCACAAATAATCTTTTTATGAGAAATCACAATACCTCCGCATCAAAATATGTAACAAATGTCCACACGAAATCACAAATGAGCCCTCCTCGGAAAAGTTTAAAAAGGTTAGAATAGATTCTTTCCTTTAACACTGCTTCCCAAATGCCTCCAAGCATATGTATTATGATTTCAGACAGCCTGTTCACTGAAACAGTTTCTTTGTAAGCTTTAAGTTTTTTTATAGAAAGCTTGTTGTATTTTTTGCCACTTTGTATTTTAAAATATGTTTAATGTCCAATTTAATTTAGATTGATATTGTACCTTGAATTTGATAATACCAAAGCCCATACAATTTTTTGAGTGTAAAGGACTCTTAACACATCTGTGGTATAGCACAATTTTCCATGTACCTCACCGCCATCCTTCTTGACACTGACATATAGTTACTGAAACTGCCACGTCATTTTCTCAGAATGCAATTTAATGTTAAGCAGTACTGTGTAAAGTTTCAGATTTCTAACTCAGCTTAAAAATCATTTATATAGTAATACATTGCAGCGAACTATCGCACTCACCAGGATGGCATTAGGAATCTGGGTGGGAGCAATCCCTCCCATACCGCCATGAAAGTAAATAAAAACAAAAAAATAAACCAGACATTTTAAAAATGGCATCCTGCTGGTCCACATACTTGAGTTTTTTTATGGAACTTGTTTTTACTAATCAGTGATGACAACTGTACGAAAAAATTCAAACCAGAACATAAACTCACCATACCAACAATGAATTTTAAACTATGACTACAAATTTTGTGTGACTTCACTGTATTGTATTGTTACATTTATTTGCCCCTGCAGGTTTGACAACCCGGCGTCAGTGGCGCCCTCGCCCTCGCGACAGCTGACCTACAACTACCTCGTCAGTGTGAACCTATGGCTGCTGCTGTTCCCCTGCGACCTGTGCTGTGATTGGACGATGGGCACGGTGCCGCTGGTCGAGTCGTTTGTCGACCGCCGCAACCTCGCCACGCTGGCGTCGTACCTGCTGTTGGCGACACTGGTCTATGTCGCTCTCACGACTGCCAACCGTCAGCAGGCCACTGTCATCGCTATGGTAGGTGTAAATGGTTGGCTTTATATTTGATTTGATTGAGATTGAATGAGACATTAATATTGTGAGAGGTATTGAGATTGCATAGTGAAGATCAAAGTTTGATGTTGTGTGTGTAATAAATAGTTTATACACTAACTTTTGATGTCCAAAATTATATTTATATCCACACTTACATTACTTACATATTCATCAATCTTACATTATGGTGTAAACCCCCGAACTACAATTAGTTATTAAAAACCACAATACCTCGCTTAGTTATTGATAAAGTCAGATTATTTTCATTAAGGATTTGGTTGATTTTCAAAAGTTTATTTTAGTTTGTTTTTTTATCTTCTGGTTAAGAGTTTAGCCTAAGATTGAATCCACTTTGGTAAATGAGGATTATCACCAAAGATTTTATCCAATTACGTTTCCCATATAAATGAGTAATAACTATTCCTGTCCTTTCAAGCAAGGAACAGGCCATATATTCAGTTTTGTTTTCATCATGAAAACTACAAATTTGGACAAAATTCTTTGGTGCTTCGGTCAGTTAAATATTTTTAATGCAGAGGAAAAGATAATTTTTAAAGCTTCGGAGGACTCACTCAAAAAGTAATTACATAGTAAACCAAAAAAACCCTCAATCACAATCAGAACTAAATTGAAAATGCATCAAACCTATGGATGTTTCTGATTTGGCCATAGTTCGCTCTCTGACTGGACTATACCAATACAGAGGTCAACAGTGGCTACAGTAATTAAAGCTAACACTGTTCTGGTAAGTCTATTGGCTGTCCGGATTGACAAGCTTCCTGTTCACCTTGGTTCCTCCTTGTCTCTCCGGGAACTTTGATTCCCAGCTGAGCTTGGATACCCAGTCAGGTCTGAGCCCTGAAAGAAGTTGTGGATCGTCCTGGCATGTTCATCTGGGAGGGGATGAGGAACCCTTATCCAACAGACTTATAAGCGTCTGCTATTCTGGAGGGTGAACCGACCTGGGTGAGACCCATCACCACAAGGAGAGCTCCCAGCTGGAGGTCCTTGTCTGGGGATGCTTGGGAGGTCTCGGGTTAGAAGGTGAGTCATCCCCAGAAGAGCCTGGAGGATGAGTTGGAAATCTATCTCTCTTCCTTCAGGGGCGAGGCTGACCATATCATACCTTTCCCATCCTGACAATTCCTTCCTTCCTTAAGCTGCACAATATCCCAAAGGGAGACGTGCTTAGCTGGCAATGCTGGGGCTTTCATTCCTCCAAAGTCTATCAGTCTATGTTTCTGATGCACACTCTCTTGATGTCCACAGAGCCTGGCGTTCCTGGCGCTGCCGTTCCTGCCGGCATCCAACCTCTTCTTCCCCGTGGGCTTCGTGGTAGCAGAGCGTGTGCTCTACATGCCCAGCATGGGCTTCTGCATGCTGGTGGCTTACGGCTGGCAGACCCTCGCCGAGAAGAGGTCTGTAGCTCAGGGAATGTAAATATTGGTTTACAGAGGACGAGAATCCTCCTTGTATTCTTTCTTATGACAGAAAAGAATTGCCAGTAATAAATGTCTTGTAAGCGTTGCTTACTTTTCTTTCTTGAAAAGTTTCTTGTTTTGAAGTTTTTTTACTGATAACAGTGAAAGTTTTTTGTGTTTTTGCAAACTGATATCTTAAGCAGCCAAAATAATATTGTCTGGGGCCCTTCCAGTTACCTGGTCTTCAACCACAGTAAGAATACCCCTTGGGTATTTTATAAAGGAAAATATTGTGGTAATTAAAATTTTTAGCTGATCTTTCAATCCAGATTATTCAAAAGAAGTCACCAGATGTAATAGCAATTCAGGAATTTAAATGATTTGTCTCTAAGGTCTCTTTTAGGTGGTATATATCAAAGGTCATGTTATGAAAGACTTGATTCCCTTGTAATGCAATTAGGTCACGACACTAAATATTTAACCCTACAGTCTGTATTTCCATCCTTTTTTCAATAAATTATCAATGGTCAGATAAGGTAGAAACATGCAGAGCTTTTCCTTCCACTTTTTCCTAACTGTTTTGTAGATCAAACACTGGACATTTCTCTACAACCACTCTCTAACCCCTGCTTTGTCTGCTCCAGGAACCGCAAGCTGGCGTGGGCAGGTCTGTGCCTCCTGCTGCTGACTCACGGCGCCAAGACCGTCGTCCGCAACTGGGACTGGACGTCAGAGTACAGCATCTTCACGGCCGGGCTGCGAGTGAACCAGCGCAACGCCAAGCTGTTCAACAACGTGGGTCATGCGCTGGAGGGCCAGGGCCGCTTCGCCGAGGCCCTGCAATACTTCCACAAGGCCGTCAGGTGAGCGCCACAATGGTCAAGGTCCTAGTGTAGTAGGAGAACCCTGGAGAGTCTAATTTAAAATCTAGAGTTGTAGAAGAACCCTGTAGGATCGAATTTAATAACTAGAGTATTATGAGAACCCTGTAGAATCAAATTTAAGATCTAGAGTAAATGGATAACCCTGGAGAATCAAATTTAAAATTTAGAATGGTAGGAGAACACTGTAGAATCAAATATAAAATTTAAAGTAGTAGGAGAACCCTGGAGAGTCTAATTTAAAATCTAGAGTAGAAGGAGAACCCTGTAGAATTAAATATAAAATCTAGAGTTGTAGGAGAACCCTTGAGAGTCTAATTTAAAATCTAGAGTAGTAGGAGAACCCTGTCGAATTAAATATAAAATCTAGAGTAGTAGGAGAACCCTGTAGAATTAAATATAAAATCTAGAGTAGTATGAGAACCTTGGAGAGTCTAATTTAAAATCTAGAGTAGAAGGAGAACCCTGTAGAATTAAATATAAAATCTAGAGTTGTAGGAGAACCCTTGAGAGTCTAATTTAAAATCTAGAGTAGAAGGAGAACCCTGTAGAATTAAATATAAAATCTAGAGGAGTAGGAGAACCCTGTAGAATTAAATATAAAATCTAGAGTAGTATGAGAACCCTGTAGAATTAAATATAAAATCTAGAGTAGTAGGAGAACCTTGGAGAGTCTAATTTAAAATCTAGAGTAGTAGGAGAACCCTGTAGAATCAAATTTAAAATCTAGAATAGTAGGAGAACCCTGTAGAATCAAATTTAAGATCTAGAGTAAATGGATAACCATGTAGAATCAAATTTAAAATTTAGAGTAGTAGGAGAACCCTGTAGAAATAAATTTTAAATCTAGTGTAGTAGGAGAACCCTGTAGAATCAAATTTAAAATCTAGAGAAGGTGGAGAACCCTGTAGAATCAAATTTAAAATCTAGAATTGTAGGAGAACCTGTAGAATGAAATTTACAGGGTTGTTTGTGGTAAAGTTATTTTTGGTAAAGTTCTAGAGAATAGAAGACATTTCTTCTTTGACTGAACTCTGGAGAATTTAATGCAAATCTCAGTTTTAGATTGTGGGGATTTTAAACTGGCTGTTAGATTCCAGCTGTTTCATTCAATAAAGGGACCCCAAAATGGGATAAGGTAAAATGGGATTTCATTCAATGAAGCTAAAGGTATTGCATTTAGTAAACAGCACACATAAATGTCAAGGAAACGTAAACTTCTTGTTTGTGAAATTAAAAGAATTTTTTCAGGCTTTAAGAAAAGAATAGGTTACCCTTGTGCTGGCTAGAACTAATATCCAGGTCTACAAGAAATATCCAGATGAACTATCTCCAGATTTAGTTCAACTCTTAGGACCTTTGTCAAAGAAGTCAGACTTTGCTTTCAAACCATAATGCCTATCAAACACTTGACTTGACCCTAAAACAAAACCTAAAAGAACTTCAATATGGTAATGTCTTACAATCATCTTCCTCAGAAAAAATCAACTTTTGACTGATAACTTTTTTGGTGATGGTTTTATTAATTTTTTGTTGGCTCATCACTTAAACAAAATGTTTTAAGGAAAGATATGTATCTTGGTCTTATATCGAGGATTATCGTCAGTCTCAATTGAATTAAAGCATATTTTTATTAATAGTGATGATTAGCCAATAGTAACGGACAGAAAAAACTGCTTAATTTGTGCAAATGTAAAGTGTGAATTTTTCCTTTTAAAATTGTAAATATTTTAAAATTTATTGAAGAAACTCAATAAAAATTATTTCTTCTGAGCAAATATTTTTTTGATATCAAAAAATGAAAAACAACAGGGACAGGCTTTGGTTTTAAATAAAAGGATCTCTTTCCATGGAATGAAAATTCTTGTGGTTGGGATGAATGGCATCCTGGGCAATCCTGAATCCCTCCAACCATGCGGATAACGTGCATTGTTCGGTTTCAAATGTGTTATAGATTTTCATTCCAACAGGTTGATATTGTTTTTAGTGCCACTCGATTGAACATTTGTTTCATATATTCTCTAATCAACGTTTTTTATGTATTCATAATTGTTTCAGTGTCCAACAAGATGATATTGGGGCTCACATAAATGTGGGTAGAACTTACAACCACCTGAAAATGTTCAAAGAAGCGGAGGAGGCTTACCTGAAGGTACATATTCAGCTGATAAGTGAAAAAAATCACAAAGTAAACTTTACCGTAAATTTAAAAAGTATTTAACTTTTTCGATATTTAAGGTATTTCACGTATTAAACTTATTTAAGATATTCAAGTAATTAAGTATGAAAAAAATTTAAAGTAAAGTAACACTTTTTAAATTGTTCATTGAGTAAAAAAAGCTGCTATCAAATAAAAAACATAATCCAGTAAGCATTTTTTTATTTTTAAAATTCAGCTAATGAACTGATTTTTTAGGAAAATAGTTAATTGTAAATTTCTTGTTCCTTTAATTTTAAATTAGGTAATTTAGGATTGCTTTGCACTGGTTTATTAATGTTAAATATACATTTCGTGCTTGATTAAGAATAAAGGTTTCTGAATTTATCAAAGTAATTTTTGATCTAACCAATTAAAAACATCCTACTGATTAGCATAAGTGATCTAGCAATGATGTGGTACCATTTTTATACTAGGATGTTAATTAATAAAAAGGTTTGAAACACCTCAAAAATACTTATTCTATTATGACAAACAAGTCTCTGAATAAACGAAAATATGTAGATTATTAAATTTCAACTGGACTTACTTACTGATCAAGCCCATTAAGAGACGGGGTGCAAGAGACGATAGACTATGATGATCTTCGTGACTAGTTGGAATAGGTATCTGTTTTTCTTTACAGAAATACTCTTTATCATTTTAAACGAACTTAGTTCAAACATAAATATATTTAAATTTATGATTTTTTCGCTTCCACGTGAGTTTACCAGTTTCAAAGGACTTAGCACGAAAACGTAAATTGTGTTGACAACGATGTACCGTTGGCCAGGCCAAGTCGCTGCTGCCCAAGGCTAAGCCAGGCGAGTCGTACCAAGCGAGGATCGCGCCCAACCATCTCAACGTGTTCCTGAACCTCGCCAACCTGATCGCCAAGAACGAGACGCGGCTGGAGGAGGCCGACCTGCTCTACCGCCAGGCCATCAGCATGCGCGCCGACTACACCCAGGCCTACATCAACAGAGGTGGGGAGCCTTTCAAACGCAGATTAATTTGTTTACTTAATTAATTTGTGTGGTTTAGCGTTTACAAACTTATGCTAAGGCCTTGGAATCACTGCGAAATTGGTAGCAGAGCATGTTAATTAATTAATTTGTCTGGTTTAACCCTCACAAACTAACGCAAGGGCCAAGGAATTGCTCCAAAATTGGTAGCAGAGCATATTGATTCATTAATTTGTGTGTTGTAGCGTCAGAAACTAATGCTAGGGCCAAGGAATTGCCCCAAAATTGGTAGCAGAGCATATTGTATCATTAATTTGTGTGTTGTAGCGTCAGAAACTAATGCTAGGGCCAAGGAATTGCCCCAAAATTAGTAGCAGAGCATATTGATTCATTAATTTGTGTGGTTTAGCGTCAGAAACTAACGCTAGGGCCAAGGAATTGTCCCAAAATTGGTAGCAGAGCATAATGATTCATTAATTTGTGTGGTTTAGCGTTTACAAACTTATGCTAAGGCCTTGGAATCACTGCGAAATTGGTAGCAGAGTATGTTAATTAATTAATTTGTCTGGTTTAACCCTCACAAACTAACGCAAGGGCCAAGGAATTGCTCCAAAATTGGTAGCAGAGCATATTGATTCATTAATTTGTGTGTTGTAGCGTCAGAAACTAATGCTAGGGCCAAGGAATTGCCCCAAAATTAGTAGAAGAGCATATTGATTCATTAATTTGTGTGGTTTAGCATCAGAAACTAACGCTAGGACCAAGGAATTGCCCCAAAATTGGTAGCAGAGCATAATGATTCATTAGTTTGTGTGGTTTAGCGATCACAAACTAATGCTAGGGCCAAGGAATTGCCCTAAAATTTGTAGCAGAGCATATCAATTAATTAATTTGTCTGGTTTAACCTTCAAAACCTATTGTTAGGGCCAAGGAATTGCCCAAAAATTGGTAGCAGAGCGTTGTTTTTTGATAACCTAAAACTATTAACCCAATCAATTATCTCTGCTGAAAGTTTCACAAGGATGACCTCTTTTTATAGTTGAACATTTTAACAGTGATAAATATCTAAATCTATTTGATTGATTGATTGATTGATTTTAAATTTTAATATTTACAAAAGCATTGAGATGAATTTTTATTGACAGTAGAATTGTCGATTGCAGGGGACGTGCTGCTGAAGCTGAACCGGACCAAGGAGGCGCAGGAGGTCTACGAGCGAGCCCTCTTCTACGACAGCAACAACCCCGACATCTACTACAACGTGAGTATCTGCGGCACTCGCAATGTGAGCATGAAACCCCAACACGTTCCCTGCTGGCAGCGCCATAGTGTTTATTTCTAGTCATTTGTGTTATGTACAACCTAGTATCAGCTATTATCCACTCTCATTTACGCTAAATGTAGTAAAATATGGCATTGCCCTTTTCAAAGAGTATTTTTAACAGTACAGTGTTGGTGACTAGGTGAAAAACATTACATTCCAAACTAAATGTACAAAAAAATAGGCTCCCTTTTCAACATGTTATGTTAAGTCTACTTATGCCTCTTTTGGCAGCAGATTTAATTTTGAATTTAGAGTAGAACATCGCCAGTAAAGTTTTAGGTCCACTTTCTCGCTGAGTCTGACCATTTCTTTGGATATTCCTACAACTTATTCTTTTAACAGAGTAAGGGCTGTAATAGTAAATTTTGAATGTAACACTTTTTCTTGGTATTTCTTAAGAAAAAAGTTGTGCTAAGAACATAAATTTCTTATCCACAAAGCATTAAGTCAATTTTTTTTAATTACAACTATATACTTAAAATTTATAGTTAAAAATAGGAAATAACATCTACTTCTTCTTGAGACAATTAAATATTTAAAAAAAATAAATGGAAAAACATCATGGGTACACAGAATTATTACTCAAAGGCAGTAATTAAATATCACTTAAAGGCTTGAAAAGTTTATCATGTCATGTTATCTAACCAAAGTACAAAAGAACAAGAAATATCTAAAAATACTACAAGTTTTTTTTCCTAAACGTCAAGTCTTACAAGTTTGTTAAACTTTAATTAATTAAAGATGGGTGCTGTTAAGAGTATTGAACACAAAGCTTCGTTGTATCTGGACTCGACTTGAAACAAATAAACATTATTTAACTCTGTTGTGGGAAACTTTTCCATTTGGAAAAGTTCTATCAGAGCAAAATGTATTTTGTAATCGAATGAAAGTTCATTTATATTAGTTACACATTTTAATTACCAGGTTATAGACTAATTTACCTATGAATTTCATTAGATACATTGATGGTATTTATAATGTAATATTAGTGAAAAGTTAAGTACTTTGATAATTGTTTGATGTGGTTTTCATCATAGGCCATCAGTTAATGTAACACGTTCAATACAGACATTACCTACATAAATAGTCAAATATTAAAGCACATTTTCAATTTTTTACTTTTTCCATATTTGTAGTAGTCTTTGTAGTCACTAAATAATATTGGCGCAACTCCAGAATAGGAGATTTATGGCTGAGAAGAGTGAGTTAGACTTTTGATCATAAGTTGTCTACAGTTGTCAAGTCAACCCTTTATAGAATCATATGAAAATTCTATTCTTACATCCTTTCATGCATTACACTTTTTACACCCCACACATTGCACCTTCCTTTTTGCCAATTAGGAAGTTTTCAAAAGACATAACCATTCATTTTAAGAAACATTTTAAAATTATTATGTATACTTGCCGTTATTATGTTCCTGTCGCCATACTTGTTTGTATGTCATGAATAAAGAATTATTTTATTTTATTTGAACATATCAAAGGGCATTTTTTATACTTCTTTCCTTCACATATATATTTCTTAACCCTTGAGCGGGCGCTTCACCGGCAAAACGCGAGCGTGGCGCATGCGGAGTTTTACTCCGCAACACTAGATTGCACAAATTCAACCCATTTTGCTTGTTTTATAACGAAATATAGTATTTAAATGTTGACAAATTTTATTAGGTATCACATTTCATCATCGATTCAATTAATTGTTCAACTTAATAGGTGTAATATTTCAAATAATCATAGTAAGTAATTTTCTGGTATAAAATATGTATTAATTACTATTAACATTTTGGACTTTTCCTTTCACTTCTTTTTTTCGAAAGCAAAAGGAAAAGTCGAAAAAAATAATAAAAATTACAAATCCATTGTTATTATGAATTTAAAAAGTAGGTATCAGTGTCTGTGTAACGGGAGAGGGCTCTCCGCAAACTGAGACGGCATCTCTGAATTGCATATAACAAGGTACCAAGGGGGGGGGGGGTGGAGGTATAAATACTTTTAGGAAATTCCTGGAATTAAGGCCATAAAATACGGAGCTGGACACGACCGCCGACACCCATTATGTCTGTTTATTTCAACATAAAAAACTCGTGCGGAGGAAAACTCCGCGTGCGCCCGCTCGAGGGTTAAGTGAGTAAGCAAGTTGTTTATTAAAAAATCAGCATATCTGTGATGGAACCTTGTGTCACTCTAAAGCTAGTTGTTCTGAATTTATTTTTGACAAACCGAATGGTTTTTCTATTTTAAATTTGGTTTCGAAGGGAATCTTTAAAATAAATCTTCAGATTTTTTCTCATTATCACTTACATTTGACTACTGTTGAAATTTAAATGACCAGTCATGATTTCCTGCGCTGCGCTGTGAAACCATTGTGTTATTGGTGCTAACCTACATGAAATCAGTGGCATCACAAACTCTCCCAATGTAAGTTTATTTTTATTTTTTCGAATGTGATCATGAGGGAAATGAGTCTGTAGTAATAGTTTGAGCCTTATTTTATTTGAAATTTTATTTTAAATTTAAAAAAAGTCTATAGTTGTAAGTTTGTAATACCACCTTTTTTTAAGTTTGGAATATTCCTTTACCCATTTCAGCAAATACCACCCATTTTCTTCACAGGAAAATACCTATGTTAATATGTACATAAGTGGGCAGTTATTACATTTTTTAAATTTTGTGTAGAGGATATGGGTCCGAGTTGTTGAAGTTTGTTGGATCACCTTATCTTTAGTTCAAAGTTTTCCTTCACCCTTTTCAGAAAATCCCATCCATTTTCTTCATGGAAAGGCTTATGTAAATGTGCACAATTGGACAGAATTATTCATTGTAAGCTCTTAGAGTTTAAAAAATGTTTTAAAATACTTATAAAATCACTGGATCGGATTGTTTTGTTGGCACAGCTTGGAGTTTTTTTAAATTTTGTATAAAGGATATGGGTCTGTAGTTGTTGAAGTTTGTTTTATCACCTTTTCTTTAGTTCACAGTTTTCCTTCACCTTTTCAGCAAATCCTGCCAATTTTCTTCAGGTAAAGGCTTATGTAAATGTACACAAGTGGTCAGAATATTTATCGTAAGTTCTTAGAGTGTAAAAAATGTTTTAAAATGTTTAAACAATCATTTAAGGGGATTGTTTTGTTGGCACAGATGGTAGTAATTTTTTGAAAATTTTTACAAAGGATATAGGTCTGTAGTTGTTGAAGTTTGTTGTATCGCCTTTTCTTTAGTTTGGCGTATTCCTTTCCCCTCTTGGCAAATTCCACCCATTTTCTTTAGGAAAAGACTTGTGTAAACGTACATAACTGAACATAATTATTCATCGTAAGCTCTTCAGTTTAAAAATTTATTTTGAAAATGTTTGAACACTGACTGTTGTTGTGTCGGCAGCTGGGGGTGGTGTTCCTGGAGCAGGGCAAGGCGTCGCAGGCGCTGGCGTACCTGGACAAGGCGCTGGAGTTCGACCCGGAACACGAGCAGGCACTGCTCAACTCGGCGATACTCCTACAGGAGCTGGGTCGCGCCGAGCTGCGCAAGGTGGCGCGCGAGCGGCTGCTCAAGCTGCTCCACAAGGTACAGTCCGTCTCCGACGTTGAAATCAATGTTAAAATATTTATAAGAATTCAGGGTAGGATAGGTGAGTCAGCTGGCAGAACTCTTCAGCTAGTATTCAATAAACTCTCTACTATCTGGAGAAGGAGCCAGTGGCTTTGAAAATTCATTTTGATTTTGTGTTTGTTTGTGTGCTCTTCAGCAGCTTTAACCACCAGGTAAGCCTGCTGACTCACCTATCCTACCCTGAATTCTTGTAACTCGGGCTTAGAGCCCATACTTCACCAAAATGATTACAAAATTCCTCCAAATACCAAAATCAGCAAAAAATTGAATTGTGATCATATACAATTCAAAGCCATTCTATAAATTAACTTGTTTTTTTATTCCAACAGTAAAAGTTCAAGATGAATGAAAGAATTCATAAAACCATTTAAAATAAATCAATACCAGCTTGTTTTCTTTACATATTAACATTTTATGTTCCTTATCAATTGACAATATGAACTACAAGACAAATATTTTTCACAGTACAATTAAGTTTTTTTAAATGCCATTACCTGGAAATAATTTTACCCAAACCAAACTTAAAATCTGAAAAATAGATGATTACAAAATGTTCAAAATAAGGGTGATTCTTTAAATTATCACTTTGATAAATTTATCTTTCATAGTCATAGCCCTAGTATTGCTTTTCTGTGGGGCTGGTAGCAAAGTTAGTCGGTGGTTCTATTAATTGTTCAAAGTGTTTATAGACTTTTGTCTCGTCCCTCTCTCTGTTTGACTCCAACAAAGCATAAAAGGTCCTCGTTTTACTCATGAGCCCAACAAACTGGAAATCTTTTTTCCATAACACTTACCTCTTTTGTCTTTTTTTTTGGATCCCTTGTGTTTATTTCAATTTATCAAAGTATTTTAAGTTTTGCTTAACTTTAATTAATAATTTTTTTCACCGCTTATTTGATAAATTTCACTCTATATTCTAAGCTATCTAGATCAGTTTTACTTCGGTGGTTTAAGGCGGGAAATATGTAAGATATTAATAACTTGTAATTTATACACTGTCATGTTTGTTCCTTGATTTAATGTAGAAAATTTTAATTTTACAACAAAATAAGCTTAGTTATTGGTTGAATAAAGAAAATTTAAAAGATTTCATTCTTAGTCTAGAACATTTAATCAATTCTTTTGCTTGGATTCCTTAACTTTTTAAGTAATTTTATTTGAATTCTAAAAAAATGATTGGTTAATATAGACATAGACGCCCCTTACAAGCAAAACATTGTTGGAGTGATAGGCTTTTGTTATTCCTACAAATTAATACACAATTTAAACTCTAGAGTTCTCCGTTATCTCCGAGCTGATCTTCATGATTTATGTGACAAATTAAAAGCGATAATGCATGAGATTTTTTTAATTCCACATCTCTTTTTGTAAGGGCTACACCCTGCAACCCTTCAAAGGGTGAGTCATTACAATCCTTATGGAAAAATAAAATTTTATTATAATCAGCTGTGGAATATTTGTGAGCTGTGGGTTTCAGAGCAAGCAAAGCTGCAACAGTAATTTAGTATGAACTTATAAATATCATATCATATCGTGAAATAAACATAAGTATTTTTGAACAAACAAAGTGTCTTGGATAAAGTTGGTTGTGAACTTAGCTATTTTATTTCCATTTGGCTGGTGTGGAGAAATAAAAAAAATTAAAAGCTGCTATATTACAAATTGGCCTATTTTCCCAGTTTACTTGTTTGTAAATGGCAGTTCAAGGATTATAACAGGTAATTTTTTAGTGCCTTGGTTATTTTTAATTTTTTACAGAATCAGGGTTTTTTTATTTTGTAGGGGGATTTTTTTATCGAAAAATTTAGATTTTTGCTACTGAACCACATAAATTTGTACAGTACACTCCCGATTATTCAAGTCCCAGGTATCCGAGACTCCAGGTTATCCAAGGTGGATCTATGATTAACGATATTTTTGGACTTAAAAATTACTAGCTAAGCCACCAATATTTAAAAATAAAATTGATATTGTATGGCTACCTAAAATCAATTATTTCTAACTTAAAGTCACTTATAAGTCCCTTACAGTGTGTTTATTAGTAAAAAGTATGTCTTGCTATTGTTCTGTATGCTATTACCTCAACACCTCAAAATGGAAGTGACCAAGTAACTGCATTTTCTGAGTTACTTGTTATTTGAGGCCTGGTCCTGTAAACCTCGGATAGACGAGATGGTACTGTATTAATGTTCATATGAAACTGGAAATGAATGATAATTTAGACCTAAATAGTCCATGGGTTATATAACTATTTCTTTCGTCAAATTATAAGTATTTCCACTTCTATTTAAATTTTACACTTGTCAGAATGTCAACACACTGGTGGTTTATGTTTATCAATGACTTAGGCAATAGGAAAATTTGGGAAAGAGGTGGTGAAATCACTTATTTGTTCCTTAGCTAATTTATGATTTTGGTTTTTTACACACTATGATTTTTCCAACCTCAAAAACTGTTACAAGCTTTGTCTCTTATACATGCACACAAACAAAATTTTAAAAAAACCTCATAATGGTAAATGTTTTAGGACGCCAACAACGAGCGGGTCCACTTCAACCTGGGGATGCTGGCGATGGATGACCGGGACACCGCGGGGGCCGAGCACTGGTTCCGAAGGTAACTCATATACAGTAGAACCCCACCTCGGGACTGAGCTTAGGCCGGATAACAATTTGGCCAATATTCCAACTTATTACAAAATCGATAATTTTAACCAAACTGACCTTAATCAACCTTTCTTAGTTAATAAATAACTATCAATGTATCTACCAAACATGCTAATAGCTATACTGTCCATTTAATATTTACAGATGATTTAATATTTATTTACAACATATGACTTGTCATTTTTGTTTATCTGTCAATCAATATTGTAAATAAAAGGATACAATGTTTCCTAAAGTGTATTATCAATCATTAATCTAAATAAGGCCACGATAGTTTTGGCGACAAGTTGAAGAACATAGAACATGGATACCAAACAACTTGAACAATTTATGAAATTGCAAAATGAAATGATGGAAACTTTAATAAAGCATCTAAAAGAATCTGCCACTTCAACACCACAAACTGAAGGTACCAGTAACTTCCCGTTTCTATCGAACTTTGAACCTTTTGATCCAAGCAAAGAATCATTTTCTAATTACAAACTACGTTTTGAAAATTGTCTAGACATTAACAACCTCTCTAATTTTTTTCCAAACTCTTACTTCATTCTATTGGTGCAAAAAACTTTGATCTAATTTGCACATTGACATCACCCATCAAACCGACTGAAATAGAATATGACACACTTGTGAAATTAATAGAGGACCAGTTATGTCCGAAGAAAAACTATTTAATTGCTCAACATCAGTTTTTTCTGACTTATCAACAAGCTGGCCAGTCTTTGACATCTTAGGTCTTAACATTGAAACAAGAGGCTGGAAATTGTAATTTCTTTTGTCCTTGCCCCTGCAAGAAGTCAATTGCAGATGTATTTCTCCGTAGAAAATTCATAAGAGGTTTACAAGACAATAGTATTAGGAAGAAAATTCTTCAATCAAAATCGACTAACATCAATGACATTGTTTCAGAGGCAATCGCTCTCGAAACATCTAAATTAAATTGTCAAATCCCGTCACAACCTGTTCCAACCAAACATCCTAGTAATTTTGATCAAGTAAACCACAATCTCAGCAGCCCTAATGCAACACATATTAATCGAATAAGCTCCATCAATTTCAGACCTAAAACTAAGTAACAATCCCCATTTGGACTTCCAATTGTTGGGAATAGATGGTAACTGTCTTAGATGTGGCGAAGATGACCACTTATCTAATGCCTGTGGCATAGATAAAAACAAGTTACAATGTTTCTCATGTGGTAAAAGAGGTCATGTCTCAAGTGTATGTATCTCTTCAATGATCAAGAATAAATCCAGTCCAAAAGCAACAAATCAAATTCAATCTGATTTTCAAAATGTAGTCGACCAGTTACCATCAACAGCCGATCAGTTCTGTTCGTATGGAATAAATCAAGTAGTAGCTCAAACTCCTAACAATCTAAAATTTCATAATAGACTAATGAGGATTAATAGAAGTACCTTCCTTAACCGGCAAAAAAGAATAACTCTTGATGCTCTCAAACCGTTCAGTGCCGAACACAAACGAATGCCAGGAATTGAAGCTCCCAAACACTCAACTCGGCAGTATATTTGTAGTTAGACTGTTTATATTAACAAGAATAATTCTCTCTCGATGTACAAATAAAAGTTAAGTAAGATTTCGATCTAGTTATTATTCTCATAATAACCCCGTCGTCTCACTTACATTTGGTGACCCCATTTTAAAAGGTCATAGTAGAAGGTCATAATAAATCGCTCAACAATGACTGATGGTGGTTATTCGTCACTATCTAGCATTATTTTGTTGTTATGAGCCTATTTTATCAATTTGTAATGTTTAAATTGGTTGAAAAAAAATTAATTAAAAGTACCCATATCTTAAGAACCAATTGAGATATTAAAAAACGGACTGTGGAATTGTAATCAGTGAAAATATTTGATTGGAAATGATGGGTCACAACACCACTTTTGCATTTGAAAAAATTATTTTGGATCCAATATGGCAAATCCAAGATGGCGGCCAAAATTGGGTACCCCCTCAAAATGAAGTATTAACTACCCATAAATGTTTGGGGGTGGTGTGGAATTGATGCTTGAAAAAATACAGGAAAAATTTAAGGGGGGGGACCATTATGGGACTCCCGGTATATGAACTTCAGTGTGTTTTTTTTAACGCAACCCAAAACTTTATTTTATCAGTGAAGGATTATTTCCCCCCAAGATACCTGGATTGACCCCACTATGTTGTTTTCTTTGGGGATACATAAAAAGTAAGGCCTACAAAAACAATTCCCAGGATATTCAGCACCTAAAAAAAACTTAACAAATTCAATGCACGAAATTCAAAGAGGTAACTAGCAAAACGTGTTTGGGAATTTGTTGGAGAGAGCATCAAATGCCAGTGGCGGATTGTTTGAGCCCATAATGTCAACTAAATGCGATGAAACTTAAATAATAGGTTTTATAAAATGTTAAGATCCATAAAACAATACTCATTTCATATTTTTATGTGCATCATTCAATCTTAAAAATGGGTTGCGTTTGAAAAAAAACACCCTGTATATGTTCAGTATACATTAACTACATATTGTACACAATGTTTAATGGCAAAAAATAATTTTTAATCCAAATTTGAATTTGGAATCAGGACTTGGTTATTCCTGCTCATAATTTACATAACTATAATCCTTAGAAAAGGCAGCAATTGTTAATAGTCTATTTAAATATTTGTCTAGTCTCTTAGTATTATCGTTAAAGATTTACAATAAGGTTAGTCATCTCGTTGAAAGACATACTATTAAGGTTTTAAAACAGAAAGTTTATAGATAGTCATGTATGAATCCTTTTTACTCAATCGACAAATTTTTTTATAAAAATATAGTCGAATTATGAATATTTTTAATTGGTTTCTTATAAATTTGTGAGATAGTTTGCCCAATTTAGGATGAGTAGGCCTGCCAAGGTTTATGTATCAATGTCTTGTATGTACCGATGTTTTTATGTTCTTTTGTATTATTATCTGTGATATTGATGCTAGGTAGCTTAGTTTTAGGTTAAGGACTTAGTAGTACTGCACTGCTGAAATATGACTTTCTCAAAAGACAATAAACGAATTCTTATGTGAAGGGCGGTGGAGCTGAAGGATGACTTCCGCTCGGCTCTGTTTAACCTCGCGCTGCTGCTGGCCGACGACCACCGGCCGCTCGAGGCAGCGCCCTTCCTCAACCAGCTCGTCCGCTTCCACCCCGACCACGTCAAGGGCCTCATCCTGCTCGGCGACATCTACATCAACAACATCAAGGACCTCGACGCCGCCGAGAACGTGAGCAGAGATATAGTATATTTCATTACTACACACAGAATTACACTTTCTAAACATAAATATTTTTGGACAGCTTTAAGTAATTTTTTAGGGTATATTTTTGCCACTGTTACAAGTCGACAACACCGGGCGGAGGGGTGGGTCGGACAATTATGTTGATTTTAATCCATTAATGGGACTCTGTGGTCAGGGTAAAAAACAACAACTTTGTTCATCCTACTGTAATATCTCTACAATATCTCTATAACTCAACAGTTCTTTCTGATTGACCAAGTCTCTTAGTGTAGCCAAAACTTGCTACACTCAGCCTCACATTTTTTTCTCTATATACAACATTGATAACTTATTTCACCATTGCTTAAAAAAATCTGCATTTTCTCTTTTTTCTCCTTTTTGCTATCTAAAACTTTTTTCACTCGAGATATCATTTTCTGTAGGTAACCTTAAGGTAATAAATAGCTCCTCAATCAACAAAGAGAAGCATCTGAAATTCTGCATCGATCGAATAAATATAACTTCACTGTAAGTGTGCAACTATGTGTGCCAACTCGGTGTACATTAGGAGTTTCATTTTGAGACGTGACAGTCTGTTCTCTCTCAAGTCTTCTGGCAAGCTCATCATTTGCTGCACAAAGATCTTCAAGTTGTCTTTCAATTTCATCCATGGCAGAAAACAGTTTTGGTAATCAAAGTTACTTTTAAATATTTAAATAAATACTTTTAAATATGTAATGTTCAAAGTGATCAGAAAAGTAAATGTCCTTTTAAAACGGGGTCACCAAATGTAAGTGAGACGACGGGGTTATTATGAGAATAATAACTAGATCGAAATCTTACTTAACTTTTATTTGTACATCGAGAGAGAATTATTCTCGTTAATATAAACAGTCTAACTACAAATATTTACATCAGCTGTAAACAATAAAAGTCTGTGAAGACTTTCAGGATGAGCACGGCACCACGTATATATCCACATTATATTTTATATATATATATATATATATATATATGTAAAATCAAATATTCTTTTCAAATTCAAATAGATTCACTAAATAGTATCTGTATATTCCCTATATACTAGTTACATATCCACTATACAAACTTTATATTTACTGTACATTAAATATGTATATTCACCATATATTTACTATATATTCCCCTTATATTTACCATATATTAAATATATATTCGCCATGTATTTATTATATATTAAATATATATTCACTATATAATTACTATATTATATTAAATATATATTTACTATATATTAAATATATATTTACTATATATTAAATATATTCACCATATATTTACTTTATATAAATATATATTCACTATATATTAGCTATATATTCACTATATATTGACTATACATTCGCAGTGCTACAAGCGGATCCTGGAGCTGGAGCCGGACAACGTGCAGGGACTACACAACCTCTGCGTTGTCCACGTGGAGCGCGGGGACCTGCTGGCGGCCGAGAGCTGCCTCAAGCAGGCGCACCGCCTTGCGCCCAGCGAGGACTACGTGTTGCGCCACCTCCGCATCGTGCAGAGCCGCGTCGCCAAGCTGCGCGCTGACGACTCCCCGCAGGCGCAGGTAATAATTTTTCGCACAGGGCCGAATTTTCCAATAGGTCCATTAGGCCCAAGCCTAGAGACACAAGCTGCGGTTATACTTCCGCAGAAGGGTTACACCTGATTGAGGAAGTCAGTGAGATCCTGTAATGGCAGCAGGGGAACTATTGACTCATAATCGTAACCAAATTACAATATAAATTTGCCTGAAACCCTACTTAACTATTTTAAAGGATTTTAAAAATAAACAACAACTCATGGACCTCATGGACAGCTAAGTTATGTTGAGATGAAACTAGGTGGTTGGTATTTCAGTTATAGTGTAGTTAGATCTTCATTAATAATAATATAGTTGTGTTCACACAAGGATAAATTAAATTTGACTAACCTCAAACTTATTTTATGGATGTTTATATGTTAGTATCATTGTATTTTCATTGTAATGAAGTTTTTATGCATTAAGATGATATTGGTAACAGGCATTTTGTGTACACTTTGAATCAGCATTAAAGTTAATAGATGATATTTCTGACACATAGTTTTAGCACTTTGGTGATCTTCAAGGTTGCAAGAGCGAAGTATTCAAATATATATATACAGTGCTTGATTTGCGACGGAACACGGTGGAACGGCGTTCCGGAACCTCTTTCTGCTGCAAGAGTCGATCTTGTGTAATTGGCCGGAGTATCTTTTACAAGAGACAATCGCGTGTAATGGGATGGACAATTTGCCGCTAAATACAATCACGTACAATAGGCCGGAGAATTCGCCACGAGAGAGGATCGTGTGTAATCGGCCGGAGTATTTGTCGTAAGAGACGATCGCGAGTAAGCGGACGGAGATTTTGCCGCACAAGACAATAGCGTGTAATCGACCGGAGAATTTTTTGCAAGAGACGATCGTGAATCTAGAACGGCAGTGAATCGTGACGAATCGTGACAGTTGTGGCTGGAGAATTTGCCACACAAAAAAATCGCGTGTATTCGGCCGCAGAATTTTCCGCAAAAGACGATCGCGCATGATCGGCTATAGAATTTTCCGGTAAAGACGAACGCGTATGATCGGCCAGAGAATTTGTCAGAAAAGACGATAGCGTGTACTAGGCCGGATTAATCAAACCGAAATTGACAATCGCTTAAAATGTGCGGAAATCACGCACGGAGTTTCGGCCTGAAATTAGCGCTCTTTTGTCTAGTCTTGAGTTGAGCTGAATGTTGAAAACGCTAAAAACACCTGTATACTTGCACTAGGTGTCATAAAAAAATCTAGAATTTTCTTAGAGAATTTAATTCTTAGTAAAATAATGCTTTGTTAGTTTTTAATTTACTCATAACAAATTTGAGGTATATAAAATTTAACTTCTAAAATAGACGATTATTCACATAGACAAATAATACTTTGTTGAGCGGATTAATATTTAAGGGGGGGGGATAATGTACAAACTGGCAAATTACAGTTCCGGTACCTCAATTTTTACAAATCAAGCACTGTATATATATACAAAACTAAAGTGACATGCTAACAGCTAATGGTGTAACCCTTCTGCAGAAGTTGCACCAGCTGCCAGAGGGCACTTCCTAGCAAAAACAAAAAAATTAATAAAATATACTAAGGCACTTAGCTTTTTATATTTACACCCAGGGCCAGCGCAAAGCTATTGAAGCCACAGCCTGTGAAACCTCCTCAAATTCAAAGAGCGAGGTGTCTCTTTTGGTGGTGTTTGCAAGCTTTTGCGGGTAATTTTTAAAGTGCTCAAAGGGCAAAAGTGTTATCATGGCAAGTTACCAGCGCCCTGAGAGCCTTTTATGATTTTAAAAACATTTCATTTGGTGTAATTTTATTGCCTATGGCAATTGACATAGCTCATTATTCTTTACTACTGTCTTCAACACCTAGGGGCGGAAAAAATATTGGGCATAGGGGCGGCTGAAAGTTAAATCCGGCCCTGGGTAACCATGATGACAAGTACAGGGGACAAAAGGAAGTTGCGACTGTCTGCTGTACTGGATGTAGGAACGAGGCCATCTTGCTCTAGGCTTTGATTGTGAAGAGTAAGGGTTAGGCAGGATATTCAGTAGGTTTACCTCAATGTTTTGAGATGCTAATTTACTCAAAATAAAAAAAAACGCTGATAATTAAATGTTCAGAGCCACTGGCTTATTCTTCATCTTAAAAACATTATTTTTAAAATTAACTTTTCAACAACGTCATCAAAAAAATTATCAACCTAAAAAATTTAATATAAATAATATATGTCTGTATAAAAACAAAAACATCCTAATTATTGGGTTGTCGTTATAGGATTGTAATTTTATTTTCTGGTAAATACCTGACGGATAATCCATAAAAATTCATGTTCTTAGTTTTATATATATTTGTGCTAAAAAGCATTCTTTAACCATAAAAGTAAAGGCTGCAATCCCTTATCTCCTGATAAAAACTGCTATTGTCTCTAGTAATAAGGTCTTCAAACTAGAAACAACACTTTTCAAGGGGTTTTACACAGTAATAATCCTTACATAGCCAGCTGATTTCAAGTAAATTACGGCTAGTGTCACAAGAGATTTTGATTAACAAATCAACTGAACTTTTAGGCGCATCGTTGCCATTTACTATTGCCACAGTTTTGTTATTAGAGATGGTTATGGTAGTAGTTTCTTCTTCAAGTTGCTTTGACGTTTTTTTGTGATGCTACTTAACTACACTATGTTAACGATTCATTTTGTAATTTAGTCACATGACAGTCAATGTCCTATGTGATTCAATTAATGGAAACCATTGCTGAAGTAGACACAGCTGTGAACCCCCAAATCCGTTCACTTGGCCAACTATCTTGAAAAGCAGTGGTACTTGTAGAGTAATTATAATGTAATGAAATATTTTCCTTCTACTAAAATTACTAAAGGGTAACTTCTCACATTTTTAACTTTGTAGCTCCTTCAATTACCCTGTGGATCATATAAATCTGTACGGCTACTCTATGTCATACTCTGTTACAGCAGCTGGTGGAGGAACCCGAGCCCCGGCCGCCCCCAGCTGCCGACCCCCCCGCCCCCCACACAGAGACTGTCTACTCCCGGGCCCCCGGCGTGCCCCCACCCACCCCCTCTCTGTCTTAGCGGTTAACTCTGCTCCCCCTCCCCCACTCCACCCAGTGATCACTCACCCAACTAATCCGTTATATGCGATTTTTTACTCAGTAGGGTAATATCGCTTGCAAATAAATGTGTTTGGATGAAAATTACCTCTGTGAATGATGTTTAGTTGGTGGACCCGTGTTGAGCTGGAAAATAGAGAAAGTGGTCAAAAATTAAATCTTTATGCTATATAAAAGAACATGATTCATTTAGTACATTGAGATTTTATAGATGCTGGTAAGCTCCCTCTAAACAGGCTAAACAATATAATTATTCATTTTATTTTATATTGCATGTTACCATGTTTAGTCAAAATGTATACTTTATTCAAAATTCAACACTTTATGTTAATTTGATTATATTTTTTGCGTGATTGAATTTAAGCGAGGCTTTCGTGTTTTCTTTTTATACCAAACACACTTTGTATTGTAAGCCACCCAAAAAAGGCCCACTTTAATTTCCCTTGTATTAACATATTATAAATCTATTAAAATATTATTTAAATTAAACTTTAAAATAACCTATGTAACTCATTGTTTATTTCCATTTGACTTTTTAATCATATTTTTGGTTTAAAATTCCAAAAAATTTTAAATCAATTTAAGGCTGCCCAACTCAACCAGTCTACTACCAGTACCTAATTCTAAGAAATACAGATGTAGATAATCTTCTTAAACCGACTTAAATCGTCTTACTTTTAAAATACTGTAATTTAAAATTACTCGTAATCCTCAAATATTTATAATAAATCATGAATATTTACAGGTTTTTCAGTGATGGGCAAGAAAAGTTTATAGCCTTTTTTTTACTACAAAATAACAATTCTCAACAATTTGGTTCAATCTTTATTCATATTTTAACGTAAACTGTAAATGGACAGGAAACGTTTATGTAATTCAAATGAATGTACAAATATGAAGTTGGAAATAATTTTTCATGTCATGGTACTAAACTAAAATTGGACCTCCTGTCAAAACTTTCATTATCTCCTTTAATATTTTTATTGTTGTTTATTTTACATTACAGGCTACTTAATTTCATTGCTAATTAAGATCATAAACTTGTGCCTTCCAATATTTATGTAAATTTGTTGAGCTTTTTCCCCATAAGCTTTTAAAGCTTTTAATCGAAAAGGTCTTCATTTGAAAGAAAAATAGATCTAAGGTTGGGTGAGAGATTCATACGCTGTTTCTACTTTATATATTGTGAATTGTGAGTACAGTGTGATCAATTGTATGGACAAGACGATTGCTGTTGTCAATGTTTTTCTTTTAGTATTTATTTTATATCAGTTAGCTGTAGGAAAACTAAATCTTTATATTTTTCTAAGATGAGTATTTTTTAAGTTTTATATCAACAATTTAATGATATTTTTATTTCCTTTTTTTATTACCTTGTTTTTACAGGTTCAAAATTGGAACCATTACTCTGTGATAAATTGTTTTATATTTTACTTTTATTGCTTTCTGATTTTTCTCATGTACCGACACATATATTTTACTAACATTTATATTCACGGATTGTTTTGTAATGTTAACTTTGTTTCATTAAAACTATATGTACAAATTGTAGTGATTTATTCAACTGAAATCTATTTACAAATTAATTACATAGTGTGCATATGTTACTGTCTTAAGAGTTGTTTATTAATGTATTTTAAAAATGTTTATTAACAGATTACTCATCAAGATTTGTTGATCTTTCTTAATGTCAGAAATACAATTTTTGAAGAGCCAGAAATAGATGTTGAATTTAAAGACAATAAGGTGTTGCAAACAGACAAAACATTAACAACTTTTAAATGCTTTGTAAATCTTGAAAGTTATTTAGAAGCTAAATAAACAAAACTGAAGATAAAATTTAGCATCGTTTGATTAGGATAAAAAGACAGTCTGTATGTGTTTAGTATTTAACTCCTAGTACATCAAACTTATCTTTCAGTTTGCTCAAACAGGTAATAGTACAAATTGATCTATACTAGTACTCTTCACAGAAAATAAAATGGAATCATATTTTTTCATTTTAATTACTTTGATCCTTATTTTTTATTTATTGCGTTTAAATTTTAATGTTTTTTGTGTTATTAAATTACATCTGCAACCATTTTTGAAATTATTGAACAGGTTTTATTGTAACAGTTTGTATGATATTTATAGATACAGGTGCCTTGTACATTCCATTTCTAAGAACAGACAAGATTTATATGTGTGCGCAAACACTTGAAGATATTTTTCTATGTTGTGTATATAAGTGTTAGGTAGATTTACATGTATAGATGTAGCCGACATAGTGTTTTATAAGTTTGAATGTTGTGCCTCGGCATAAGTGTTTCGTTGTAGTTAGAACAGTATTCAGTACATATTTTTAATGCAGAGAAAGTATTGACGTTTGATTAAACAGTTAAGAACTTTTAAGGCTGGTTAATGGAAGAATATTATATTTATAAAAGTATATAAAAATAGCTCTAATTAGTGCTTATGAGAGGCTTTTAAAAAGTTTATTTTATGTAAATGAAAATACAAGAACAGACAGATAAAATCGAAGGATAAACTCTCTACCTTGGGAACTTTTCGCTCCTATTACGTACTTTCATCTTCATCAAAATTAAAAGTGTATAATAAGTATATTTATAATTTAATTAATACTAGATACAATATCTTGCGATAGTTTTATTTTGACAATCAGTTATCAAAATGTTATTTTAATAGAATACAAAGAAAAGTGAACATAAACATAAAATATACTACGGTGACTATCATTTTTTGTTAGCTTTGTTGATTCTATTAGAGTTTTAAAAATTGTTTACTCCGTCTTGGTGGAAACAATTCATAATTTTTAAGATTTTTTTTCAAGACAGACAGACATTTAATGATAAACTTAAAGCTTGCAGTCAGCTATTGACAATCCTTCCATTGAAGATAATGTTAGAACTGTTTATTGTACATGAAATAAAATGTCGTACTTTACCTGTTATTGTTTTATTTAACCATGTCAGTCTTATTGTGCAACACCTTTTTTCCATCTCAATACTTCATGAAATCAATCCCAGGAATTTTTGACTAATTCTATAGAATATTTTAAGATGAACTTTAATACAATCCTCAGAGAGAGGCAGAAAACCAAGTTGTTGGCATGGTGATAGGAAATAAAGATGTGTGGAGGGTCAGCTGGTGTGATGTATTTGGACTCACGCCACTAGCGCTTACGACAACTATAATCCAAACTATTTTATATAACTCAATAAAAATATTCAGTACAGTCTTGATTCAGCTTTCATACCGCAAGGTCCGCTAGTTGTATGAGCCCAACCACATCATACCAGCAACTACATCATACATCGTACACACCTTTCTTTTTTCTTTACACCATGAGTCCATGGTGCTGATAGCCTCCCCTTCAAATCCATTGCTGATTCTTGTTGGTAACAATGTGAAAATTACTTTAGATCCATGTAAAAATAAATCTTGTCACGTATTGCGCCCTGATGTTAACATTTGAATAGAATCCATACAAATCTTTGGTGGAATATAATTTTCAAGTAATGTGGGTAAAATTATTTGTATTCATTATATATTTTATTTCTTTCAATTTTTACTGATTTCCTTCCAGTTTTACACTATGATCAACAGCAGGCTACAATATATCAATTCTGGGAGAGAGGCGTATAACTAAGTTTTCTACCCCACTGTGATGCTTGTTTTACTATAACACTTTTCTCAAGATGTTGGTGGCCTCTCTTAATGAACATGAAGTTTTATATATTCAAGCAGATTTCTCACACTTTCAGATTAAATCAGTAAATTTAGATTTATCATCTATTTTTTTTTCAAAAATTATTCACAAGCCTTTTTGAGCGCCTTTTCCTGTTACAAGAGTGCATAAATAGTGTGAAAATATTTGTTTTCTGTAATTTTAGTGTACGTTGTCACATTTTTTGTGATTTATATAAAAATTACTAATACAATCAGTCCCAAACTAACTGCAGACATAATACTACAAAAAAATTAATAACCTTTTTTTCTAAATTAATTAGTAATTACAATGGAGGCGGCTTACCCAAGGCGTTAAAGTCAGTTAAGGAGTACCAGACATTGCCAAACTGTCAAAGGCAGTGGAGGCTTATCCAAGGTGATCCAGTCAGTTCAGAAGTACCAGACATTGCTAAACTGTCAGAGACAGTGGAGGCTTATCCAAGGTGATCCAGTCAGTTCAGAAGTACCAGACATTGCCAAACTGTCAAGGGCAGTGGAGGCTTATCCAAGGTGATCCAGTCAGTTCAGAAGTACCAGACATTGCCAAACTGTCAGAGACAGTGGAGGCTTATCCAAGGTGATCCAGTCAGTTCAGAAGTACCAGACATTGCCAAACTGTCAGAGACAGTGGAGGCTTATCCAAGGTGATCCAGTCAGTTCAGAAGTACCAGACATTGCCAAACTGTCAAAGGCAGTGGAGGCTTATCCAGGGCGATCCAGTCAGTTCAGGAGTACTAGACATTGCCAAACTATGAGAGGCAGTGGAGGCTTATCCAAGGCGATCCAGTCAGTTCAGAAGTACCAGACATTGCCAAACTGTCAAAGGCAGTGGAGGCTTATCCAGGGCGATCCAGTCAGTTCAGGAGTACTAGACATTGCCAAACTATGAGAGGCAGTGGAGGCTTATCCAAGGCGATCCAGTCAGTTCAGAAGTACCAGACATTGCCAAACTGTCACAGGCAGTGGAGGCTTATCCAAGGCGATCCAGTCTGTTCAGGAGTACCACTACCAGACATTGCCAAACTATTTCAGGCAGTGGAAGCTTATCCAAGGCGATCCAGTCAGTTCAGGAGTACCACTACCAGACATTGCTCAACTATCACAGGCAGTGGAGGCTTATCCAAGGCGATCCAGTCAGTTCAGGAGTACCACTACCAGACATTGCCAAACCATCAGAGGCAGTGGAAGCTTATCCAAGGCGATCCAGTCAGTTCAGGAGTACCACTATTGGACATTGCCAAACCATCAGAGGCAGTGGAAGCTTATCCAAGGCGATACAGTCTGTTCAGGAGTACCACTACCAGACATTGCCAAACTATCAGAGGCAGTGGAAGCTTATCCAAGGCGATCCAGTCAGTTCAGGAGTACCAGATATTGCTAAACTGTCAAAGGCAGTAGAGGCTATGCAAGACTATCCAGTCAGTTCAGGAGTACCAGACATTGCCAGACTATCAGAGGCAGTGGAGGCTTATCCAAGGCGATCCAGTCAGTTCAGGAGTACCAGACATTGCCAAACTGTCAAAGGCAGTGGAGGCTTATCCAAGGCGATCCAGTCAGTTCAGAAGTACCAGACATTGCCAAACTATCAGAGGCAGTGGAGGCTTATCCAAGGCGATCCAGTAAGTTCAGAAGTACTAGACATTGCCAAACTATGAGAGGCAGTGGAGGCTTATCCAAGGCGATCCAGTCTGTTCAGGAGTACCACTACCAGACATTGCCAATCTATCACAGGCAGTGGAAGCTTATCCAAGGCGATCCAGTCAGTTCAGGAGTACCAGACATTGCTGAACTATCACAGGCAGTGGAGGCTTATGCAAGACTATCCAGTCAGTTCAGGAGTACCACTACCAGACATTGCCAATCTATCACAGGCAGTGGAAGCTTATCCAAGGCGATCCAGTCAGTTCAGGAGTACCAGATATTGCTAAACTGTCAAAGGCAGTAGAGGCTTATGCAAGACTATCCAGTCAGTTCAGGAGTACCAGACATTGCCAGACTATCAGAGGCAGTGGAGGCTTATCCAAGGCGATCCAGTCAGTTCAGGAGTACCAGACATTGCCAAACTGTCAAAGGCAGTGGAGGCTTATCCAAGGCGATCCAGTCAGTTCAGAAGTACCAGACATTGCCAAACTATCAGGGGCAGTGGAGGCTTATCCAAGGCGATCCAATCAGTTCAGAAGTACCAGACATTGCCAAACTGTCAAAGGCAGTGGAGGCTTATCCAAGGCGATCCAGTCTGTTCAGGAGTACCACTACCAGACATTGCCAAACTATCACAGGCAGTGGAAGCTTATCCAAGGCGATCCAGTCAGTTCAGGAGTACCAGACATTGCTAAACTATCACAGGCAGTGGAGGCTTATCCAAGGCGATACAGTCAGTTCAGGAGTACCACTACTGGACATTGCCAAACTATCAGAGGCAGTGGAAGCTTATCTAAGGCGATCCAGTCAGTTCAGGAGTACCAGACATTGCTAAACTATCAAAGGCAGTGGAGGCTTATCCAAGGCGATCCAGTCAGTTCAGGAGTACCACTACCAGACATTGCCAAACTATCAGAGGCAGTGGAAGCTTATCCAAGGCGATCCAGTCAGTTCAGGAGTACCAGACATTGCTAAACTGTCAAAGGCAGTGGAGGCTTATGCAAGACTATCCAGTCAGTTCAGGAGTACCAGACATTGCCAGACTATCAGAGGCAGTGGAGGTTTATCCAAGGCGATCCAGTCAGTTCAGGAGTACCAGACATTGCCAAACTATCAGAGGCAGGGTATTTCCTAAAATGGAGGCTTGTCCAAGGAGACTCTCTAAACCCACTATTGTGCTTTCATCAAAATTTGATTTTCTTATCTTATTTGCTTCTAATTAAAAACTATCATTCTCATAAGAGTCTTCTCTTGTGCATTCATCATAGTTTTCTTTTCTTAATTTATCACCTTCTTTTTGGAAATCGTCATCCTCATCAGGGCCTTCTATTGTGCTTTCATCAAAGCAATAAAGAAAAGTCTTAATTTATTAGCTTCTGTTTGAAAATTATCATTCTCACTAGGGTTATCTATCGTGCTTTCATCATCTGACATCTTAAAATAGGGGGCTAAATCAATTCATTAGGATTCACCAAAAATGCCAGCATAATCTGTAATTCAGAGCAATCACCAGCTGATTCGGATCCAGTCAAATTACTAAGTATGTTTTTGAACTCTATTTAGTGTTTATTATGACATGTAACAGTCATTAATAAACTTTATTTTTAAAATTGTTTATTTTTTGGCCTGTTCTAGTTTATTACTGATTTTAATAGAAAATGTGTAATATTTCTGGTAATGAACCAATCAAACAAGATAAAGGACAGGTTGACGGATTTATCGATTCATCTTAAATATTTTCCAGGCCAAAGGCAATAAAAATGTAAAAAAATGTATTCAACACTACAAAACCATTCATAACTAATAAATTATTTTAAACAAATAAAATACATATCACAACCACTTTATGTCCTTAATTTTGGATAAAAAAATACAATAAAAATAGATAATACTGTTGAACCAGTCCACCATTTAATTTAGCCCTGGAAATTTTTAGTTTTAAAAAGATGAGAAATAAAGATTTAATATAAGTTCTATAACTCTAAAATTAAATGCTAAGTTTAATTATCTAGCAGGATCTGAAACTATGAAAGTATCAAATAAAATATCAAATGATACTAAAAAAATAGATCTGATGATGTAAAAGGTTATTGTAAGTGCGTATTTGTAATCCGTTAATACGGTTGTTTAAAGGCTGAGTTTCAAACGAATCAACAAAAAGTATTATTGGTTTATCTTTCCAAAAGCTAAAAAACTGATAATATAAGCCATTTACTTACTGCCTTAACAACATAATAGAAAGGAAAACTTTATATTTTGATATATTCCATCCATTAAAATGGCAAAAGGATTATGTATATATTTTTTTCTGGTTGTTAATGTTTTTATTTAGAAATCAGGGGGAATGTGCACGAAAATACATACATAAATTACATTAAAAGCTTCTTTCAAAAGGCAAAGATAATATCCTGCCTCTGTTTGCTTTGGAGGAAACGTGTGTTAATGTTGTTATCCTTTTCTAAACATCAGATGTGGTGTGGTGACTTAACAAGGTAAGTAAATTTACCTGGGATGTAATTTTCCCTTCCTTTCATTTACAGAGTTAAGTAACAAAATGAGAAAGAGATCCCAAGAGCATGACATGCTTCTTCAATAGCTCCATTTTAAGGGATTTAAAAAAATATGAATACTTTCCAAGGGTTGTTTGGCAACTGTGACTTTTATTTGGAGGTGTCAAGGAACTGAAAATAATAATAATTATAACATTTTATGGAAAACAAAGGAAACGTTAAATGCCGTTATTAGTTCAATAAAACAAGATTAACAGCCTAATATGTACAAAAAATATTCTTCAATCTAACTTCCATGCCATGGATTTACTTATATGGATTTACTTGCATTGATTTACTTACTTTCAGATGGACTGATTACCTATCTACAAAAACTACCCTATGATACAGAATTGCCCAATTGTAAGGGAAGCTTAAAACGTACACAAAAAAATATAAATAAACAAAATAAAATCCCTAAGACTTTTGAATCAAATACTTTGAATAATTAATAAAATTACTGAAATCTTCAATAAATTAAAAAATATTCGGACAACGAAATAAATATTTGTTCGGATCCAATTTATAGTATTAGGAGCAATTAAAAGAACCTAACAAGATAAATATTTACATCAACAAAGCATGAGCAAAAATACATGCATAATCTTGCATAAATTTGGAGTGGCGGCACGAAGCAAAATCCAAAGAATTGTAAAGATTGTTGTATAGACGGACGGAATTATTCAATGGGGAATTTGCATAAGCTGTAGCTCTGATCAGGCAAAGGACTGGTAGATCGCCCGGCTAAACCGACCGCCATAGAACGGCACAAATGTTAGGGCGGCCAAGGTCAACTTAAAACTTACAAACTAACAATAGAACGTTATTAAAAACCTTTTCTGTACTTTCTAAAGCATTTCCTTGTCTAAAATTGTAAAAATGAGGCCCTACATTTTTGAAATTTGGAATTAAAAATAAGGAAATTGAAGCCTATAGAACGAGCCAGTGACGTGTAGAGTAGCTTGACAGTATTGATTTCGTTAAAATAATGACACAGTCGAAAAATGAATCCCTATCACTATAAGCTCTTAAAAATATGTATTCTCTTTTCAAAGTAACACGAATTAAAATAGGATTAGTTGCACATTTAGAAATAATAAATTTCAGTTTGTTAGAACAACACCAACGGGACTTAGCGCAGAAAAGTGTTTTGACTATTAGGCATGAACTGAATGACTAGTTGTAAAGGTAGGATGGAGGGATATAAACTATAAATTATAGGGCATGTTGCTTTTCCTTTTCAGTTTAGTGTTTGTTTTTGCAAAGTTTCACCTTAAAAAGTGATTACTTTGTGAAATTCGATTTTTTGCACCGCTTTCGATCTCACTAAGTGCACTAACTGGAAATACGATTTTTGGCTGAAACACAACGAATTACAAAAATAAGTAATGTTCTAGATAATTCTTCAATAAATAGTTGTCAACGTGTTACAGGGAAAATAAACTATTTTTGAATTTGATCGCAGAAATTTTCATTTTAAATTGTTATCGGTAATTTTCCTATTCTTAAGATGAAACAAATGTACCACTTGACAAGACGTGATCGTCAGCATACAGTAGCTAGGGTTCCTCTTGTTTCTAGTGAGATGACGGTTGTCACTGTCACTGTCACTTAGGCTGTCAATACACGAGCAACGCATTACAACTCGTGAACCATTGACAATGCTCGACATACCTAGCTTGCCGCGATCTTCTCAATCTGAATATTACACCGAGTTATTCATTTCAGGTTGTTCTGAAAAATTCTCTGATAATGTTGGTAGAATTAAAATTTTCAAATTATAGTTATTGAAATTTTGATGTCTCTATGTGTTTTATTTCAATATGAACTAGGTTTAATCATAGTTACGATAAACTTCCCTCCCCAGACATCTTGGCGGGGGGGGGGGGAGGGGGGAGGTGTGTTTAGTGGGCATTCTGTTCAACAGCTGAGTCCCGCACTGCCCTCGCAGGAGCGAGGGTGTGCGTAATGCATTCACACCTTCCTACCAAAAATAATCAAATAAAATAAAATACGATAAAATGTCACAATAACAACTTAATTTAGTGATAACAATAAATATTATATTACTGTATAAAAACAAGAAGATAAAAAGAATTCGACAAATGAACAATAAACTGTCGAGAATAAAATAGCCAAATAACATAAGATCACAATTTATTTCTTTGTTCATAAATAAAAAAATAATTGCCTTTTAAAACTTAATACATTAATTAATACATTAAGAGCTTAACCTTTATTACCTGGACTTTTTATAGCGTAATTAATTGGACAAATTCACAAACAGTAAAAAAATTAATTATAATATCATTCTAAGGCCCGCATTACACTATCAACTATTTCTATATCAACTATATCTAACTATCAAAATTCAAGCCAGCTGATTTTCAAAACAAAAACTTAAATTGTGATTGGACAAATAAACCTTTTATAAAAGATCTTTTATAAAATATTTGGTTGTGTAATGCGGGCCTATTGGCAATGGTAAGAAGCCGATATCAATGGATATCATTGCTATTAGAATTAAGATCAGGTGAGATCACTTGGTGCTGCTCTCTAGAGGGAATTTTATAAACTATTTATGAAATTATGAAAAACGTTGCCTCTGCTTTTTTATCATTAAAGTTTTCTTTTTTACTAGTAATAATTAAAAAGACCTTTTTCAAATTTATTGGAGAATTGTCAATCAAAAAGCCTGTAATGCACTTTTTAAGGAAAATATGTCTGTCACATATTTTATCAGTAGTTTCTCTCGTATTTGACATTATTTTCATTTGCATCCCATAGTTTAGTAGAAACAATTTTTCTCCCAGGCTGAATAACGTTAATGGTAAACAATAACAGTTATTTCATCCAAACTTTTAAAAAGCTGATCAATGAATTCGTTGAGCAATTTCTATTAGTTAGTTTTATTTTTTTTGTTTAGCTATACAGGGTGATTGATATAAGTGTCTCACCTATGTTTTATGGAAAATTATGAAAGTTATCAAAAAAAGTTAAACGGTAACCCCCCTGGATTATTTGTCCTAAATTATATGGTGTTTTTCATTTTTTCATATTTGCCGCCATTTTCCCAATATGGCGGCCAACTTGAAAATTTTAAATAGATAAACTATGTTTTTTTGTCATTTATAGATAGAATGGACCATTTAAAGACATTTTTGTTCTTTGCAATTTTTCTCTAAACCGAACAGTTTTCTAGATATATGCGTTTTTAATGTGTGAGATATGACCCTGCCCAGGAGGACCCCAATTAATTGGTAACAATCATTATACCAATGATCATGTGTTCATTTGTATTTGCTACAGTTAAATTCAGCAATGAATTCAAATTACAACAAATTTCTCAGCATCAACAATCATTTTAATAAAAAACACAAGAAAGATAAGATAAATAAAAATTAAATGTTCAATAATAATTAATAATTCAATTGAAAGTATTGTCATATATCATTACACCTACTGTGAAAATACTTTCAATTGACTTATTATTAATCTATTTCAATTTTTATCTTACCTTTGTTGTGTTTTTATGAAAATTACCATTGTTGATGAAAAATTTGTTGTAATTTGAATTCATGGCTGTATTTAACCGTAGGTGTAAGGATTTTTACCAATTAATTGTGGTCCTCCTGGGCAGGGTCATGCAAATAACTCAAACATTAAAACGCATATATCTCGAAAACGGTTTGGTTTAGAGAAAAATTGCAAAAGACGAAAATGTCTAAAACAGTCCAATCTACCAAAAAAATACCAAAAATTATAGTGTATCTATTTAAAGTTTCCAAGTTGGCCGCCATATTGGGAAAATGGCGGCAAATATAAAAAAATGAAAATAGCCATATAGTTTAGGACAAATAATCCAGGGGGGTTGCCACTTAACTTTTTTTGATAACTTTTATGATTTTCCATAAAACATAGGTGAGACACTTATTTCAATCACCCTGCTATTTAAGTTCCGGCCACAGCATTAGGCGGGTGGCAAAAAATTGAAACTCTAGCTGTAAGAATGACTTGATGATAGAGAAAGCTCCGGCCCTCGTCACAGCCAAGTAGTTGAGCATATTTCCAACATATAGGAGCACACTTACTTGGGTATGAATTAACCGAGTTCAGATAACATCGCAATCTAAGTCATTCAACATGCCTACAGTTAAGTTGTGATTTTCTTTAACCTTTTTCTCGAGGTCACGGATGACTTGTCAAGAAGTTTTGTTTTTGCTTCTCTGGCGCATCTTTGTACCGACCGCAGGCTTACGTCGCACATCGTCGCTGTCAATTCCTGGCATTATTTGAAGTCGACGGTTTGAGAACAAAGTTCAGAACATTAAATATCACTGATTTTGTTTGGCTTCCAATGTCTTTTATACATACTCTTTCCAACCTTCTTTCTTAATAGTTCTGTTGTTTTCATCTTGATTTAAAATACCGCAGACGTAACTCGAAGAAGTAGAAAACTCAGTTTGATCTTGACCACTGTCCATTTTGAAAGCCGACAAATAACAAAATAAGTATGTATATAGTGTTGCAAGAATGTACTTAAATGGAAACAAATATAAACAAAGAACGAACTGGATAGAAATAAAAAGATCTATAAAGAAACTCTGACAAAAAGGCCGACTAAATATTACTTTATAAAGCACTAAGGTTAAGTTCTATAGATAAAATGTCAACAAGTAAAATATAGTAAATAGAAAACAAAATTATCCATCGCATATTTCTATGATCAGCTGATTTGGAGAACATGAATAAAGAGCATAACTGTCCACAACTTCAGATGGGTAAATGATTGGCCAAAACATATTTTGAAAGCCAGCAGCACACTCACTTACCCACCTAATGCTGTAGCCGAAACTTTAGTTTTTTAATTATGTTTGCAACCCAACAAGTGATATATTTTCAGCGATCAACGTAATTTACATGAAACGGTTTATAGTGTGCTTTCACGAAGGTCTCAATGTTTAACCTTTTAATCGTCTCAAACACGTTCCCAAACGTTTCCAAACATTTCCTTGATGACCATTTTTTAATTTATTTTTATCGACCTCTTTCCGGTGAATCAGGTCCGGTTGAATCTTCTTACATGTTGAAGAGAGTCCTATTCACTTCAGAAAGCTCGGGGAGAACTATCTCTTCTTAAATCTCCTTCAAAGAGATTGTTAGGATACTGAATTCGAAGCATCCTTCTCTGCTTACCCCTTCCACTGTTTGTAAATAACAGGCACGTAATCATGTTTTTATTAGAAGTGCAAAAAGTTGGTTCTCCTGCAGGGTGATCCTTTTAGTGGGTATTTCCACGATGGAAGGCAGAGTTGCCGGTTTTTCACTTTAGAACGATATCTTTCACCTTGTGTTCAAAAAGACTAGCGACTTTTTATTTCTCATTGAACTTGAATGAGATATCACACTCCTTCAACAAAGTTAAAAATTCAGGATAGTAGAACAAGCCACGTTAAAAGTTTTCGTTGACCCAAGTTTTACTGTAGGGTTACCGGTTTTGCACTTTTTAACGATATCTTCCACCTTTTTTGTACAAAAAGACTAGCGACTTTATTTCTCATTAAACTTGAATGAGACATCACACTCCTTCCACAAAGTTAGAAATTTCAGGATACTAGAACAAGCCACTCTAAAGGTTTTCATTGACCCCAGTTTTACGGGAGGGTTACCGGTTTTGCACTTTTTAACGATATCTTCCACCGTTTTTGTACAAAAAGACTAGCGACTTTATTTCTCATTGAACTTGAATGGGACATCACACTCCTTCCACAAAGTTAGAAATTTCAGGATACTAGAACAAGCCACTTTAAAAGTTTTCATTGACCCAAGTTTTACTGTAGAGTTTTGCACTTTTTAACGATATCTTCCACAGTTTTTGTACAAAAAGACTAGCGACTTTATTTCTCATTGAACTTGAATGAGACATCACACTCCTTCCACATAGTTGGAAATTTCAGGATACTGAAATTCACGTTCAAAAGTTTTCATTGACCCAAGTTTTACTGTAGGGTTACCGGTTTTGCACTTTTTAACGATATCTTCCACCTTTTTTGTACAAAAGGACTAGCGACTTTATTTCTCATTGAACTTGAATGGGACATCACACTCCTTCCACAAAGTTAGAAATTTCAGGATACTAGAACAAGCCACTTAAAAGGTTTTCATTGACCCCAGTTTTACGGGAGGGTTACCGGTCCACCTTGTCTTGTTCAGGCAGCCTAGCGACTTCATTTCTCATCAAACTTGAATGGCACATCACACTCCTTCAACAAAGTTAGAAATCTCAACATATTAGAACAAGCCACTTTAAAAGTTTTCATTGATCCAAGTTTTACGGTGGGGTTACCGGTTTCGCTCTTTTGAGCGATATCTTTCACCTTGTCTTGTTCAGAGAGACTAGTGACTTTATTTTTCTCATCAAACTTGAATGAGACATTATATTCTGTTCCTGCGGCATTATCTCCTTAGAAATTGGTGAGTGAAAATAAAGAAGTCAAAGAGTCAAAACATAATTTTTTTTTCATTTGACCGTTCTATTTTGGTCAAAACATACCAAATGAATCACACTCCTTTAACAAAGTTAGAGATTTCAGCATATTAGAACAAGCCATCCAAGTTTACATTGATCCAAGCTTCATTGATAACCATATGTTTCATTGATCCAAGTTTTACGGCAGGGTTACCAGTTTTGCACTTTTGAACGAAATCTTCCACCTTATTTCCTTCAGGAAGCCAGCGACTTTATTTCTTATCAAACTTGAAGGAAACTTCACTCACCCATTTTTCTTGAAGAGGTGCCTTTTGATAGTCGAATAAAGTTTGAAATTTCAACATATTAAAACAAGCCACTTTCAAAGTTTTTATTAATCCAAGTTTTACAAAACAAGATTTTAATGACTTTACCCTGTTACTTCAGAAACATTCAACTCTACCAAGAATTTCCAATGACACAATTTCAGAATTTATTAAAAAAACCGCGGCACTCCTAAAAAATCTGGACAATCCCTTGATTAATATTAATATACTTCAATCAGCTTCCGCTTCAAATCAAGATTACAAATAATCTTAATATTTTTTGTAAAAAAAACAATCACTTGGCTTTTTTCTCAGCAGGATCTAAGATATTTAAATAACTTTTTGGTATAAAAATATTTTATTAATTTTCAAAACTATGCTGTTTTTTTATAAATACTTTTCAAAATTTTATTTATTTTTTATTAAAATTACAACAAAAACTGAAACCTCAGATGTTACAGCAGGCAGATTTAATGTCATTATAATGATGCTAGACTCTGTAGTTTTTTGGTTGTAACTTTTTCTGTTTAGCAACTGGTCACACAACTTGTTAAAGTGGCCAGTTTCATTTCTCAAAAAATACAATGACTGTATGTATATGTTTATTTATTATGAGAAATAAAATTCATTTATTCATATTTATTTGTTAGAAAATTCCAGTTTTTTAACCACCATTAATTATATGGTTGAAAGTAAAAAGTTTATTCATTTCCAGATGGGAGTTATTTTTCTGACTTACAATTCCCCTTGGAATTTGTTACATTTGCGCTGGCATGTGTTCTACACTTCATGAAGCTCTTTTCCTCGCTTCAGCTCAACTCGGTAAATAAGAGAAAGGTTAATTACATTTCGAGGACATTTACTTAGTCTGCCTCGACGCCACCACCGGAGAGGACAGCGTCGTGCAAACATGCATTCCCTCTCGAAAAAATACTAGATTTTTGTTATCTTTCTAGTATTCTTATTACTCCATCATAGCATAATAATTATTATTCATAATGAACCTGGATTAGAATATATAAATAATGAAAAAACGTTATCCAATCACTTTTTTAACATGAAGACATATAAAAAATGTTTATATCTACCGTTAAAGGCATTACGTTTGAATATGGTGTAATATGACTGAATAAATCTAATTAAAATTAAATTAATAACGAAATTTTATGAAATTTTGTAATCAAGATTCTCTTAGAAAGAAGCGCCAAACACGTTAGAAGAGTTTTTTTTAAGTTTGACATCCATTAACATGCAATAATTGTGTTATATGTTTTACTTAGGTGTGCATGCTTTCACTCAGGTTACATCATTGCATTGATGTCAAACTTTGAATGTCATTACCGTATTTGTTTGTTGCAGTGAAAATAATATGAAAAAAGTTAAAAACTAAATAAAGAATTTCAAAAAAATTGTGTATTCTTCATTAAATATGGTGAATACATCATTCCACCTAATTTGTCCATATATACTTTTTTTACTTTTCTTTTTTGCGCAGTAACTTTATATTACACATATTAAACAGGCCAGACTAGGTGTCCTGTGCCTATATAGGTGCCCTATTCAATACAATTTAATATCTTTCTATTTTTGTGCCTTCGTTTGTTTATTTAATTCGTTTGCTGACAGAATTTGAATGACATTACAGTACTTGCTTGTGCACTTGATTATAATAAAACCTAAAGTTTTGTTGATAATTCGTGATTGCCAGTTACGATTTGTTTAGGCTACCATCAATTAATGACGAGGAAGATCCACGTGAGAAATCCGTGGTTCAGGCAGCCCTAAGACAGTTACTAAAGAGGGAAAGAATATATTAACCAATGATTAATTCATGCTGACAGGCCTATATTCATGTGCCTATATAGGTGCCCTATTCAATACAATTTAATATCTTTCCATTTTTGTGCCTCCGTTTGTTAAGTTAGTTCGTTTGCTTAAAAAATTTGAATAACATTACTGTACTTGTTTGTTGCACTTGATTATAATAAAACCCAAAGATTTGTTTGTAATTCGTGATTGCCAGTTACGATTTGTTTAGGCTGCATTTATGTTTATAATGTTATGTAAACATATAATACGATTTGCATTATATGTTTACTATTACTTATTCCTGATTGTTGCTGTAAAAACTTGATGAAGCTATCTTAACCCATTTTAAATTCACAGAATGTCGACCTCCCTATAGGAGTGAATTATGGAAATAAACCATCAAACAATTACCGTAGTTTTGAGTTTAAAACGATCTCGAGAATTACCGAGCAAAGAGACCTGTCTTCTGTTAATCTCCCTAAACTTACTGTCATATCCTAAAAACGAGAATCAACATAAGAAAGTGTACCTGTTACAGAAGTTTAACAATGTACAAAGCAGCACTTTAGCGGATTCCAAATCCTGTCAGTCCTGATTATGGAGTTGACACCCGGCGGGACGTCAGGTGTTGTCTCATCAACAATGAAGGCTCCACTGAGAAACTGCCAACCCACTGTCTTCGTGTCAATCAACGTCAATCTGTCTATGCACATATATGATGTGCTACGCCTGTCAGCATGAATTAATCATTGGTAAATATATTCTTTCTGTTTTTAGTAGTCTCAAAAGCGACTGCCTTTATGAGGAATTTGCCACAGAGATATCCCTCGTCATTAACTGATGGTTGTAAGCAAATCGTAACAGGCAATCACAAATTGTAAACAAATCTTCATGTTTTATTAGAATGAAGTGCAAAAAAAAGTAGGTACAGTAATTAAATCCAAATTTTGACAACAAACGAACTAACTAAACGAACGAAGGCACAAAAATGGAAAGCTATTAAACTGATGTCAATAGGGCACCTACAAGTATTTTAAGGAAGTTACTATGCAAAAAAGTATGTTTACAAATTAGTTGGGGTGAAATACTCACCGTATTTAGTAAAGCATACACTAATTCTTTTAACTTATTTATTCCGTTTTTTAACTTATTTTTTCGTATTTATTTTCAATGCAACAAACAAGTACGGTAATGTCATTCAAAGTTTGACATCCTAGTAACGAATAAATCTGAGTGCAAGGATGCATACATAACCAAAGTAAAACATATAACACAAGTTATTGCATGGTAACGGATATCAAACTTAAGAAAACTCATCTAATGTGTTCGGTGTTTCTTTCTTAAACTTGATTACAATATTGTATAATAATATCATTTCATTTTTATTTTATTTATTCAGTAATATTACACTATATGCGAAGGTAATGCCTTTCACGGTAGATATAGACAACTTTTACATTACATCGCGGAGAAATGTTGGTAAGTATCTCTCCCGCGAGAGCGACACCGAATTGCATTTAGCCGCCTCTTAATTTACCAAACATATGGGGGATTCCAATTCGTTTCTGTGTCAATTAACTCCAGGCAGCCTGTTGAATAGCCTTTGACAGATGGAGATGGTCAGCTACTTCAACATCCTCACTGTTTCCGAGCACTGTTTGTTTTGTTAACGTGATGGTTCTCGTGATGATCTTGAGATAGAAACATTTATCCAAAGTAACTTCCTTCTACAATGGATGTCTGAGAATAATCTTTCTGTAAATACAGAGAAAACACTTTTCATGGATTTTAAATTACGAACTTCTTGTGGTGAGACATCAAGTTTGATATTAGGTGAAACTGAAATTTACCCCTGCCAGCTGGCTACGTTTTTGGGTCTGATCATCGATCCTCGTCTAGACTTTTCAGGACATATTGTTTCACACAAGATCAATAGGTGTATTTTTATTCTTCGAAGACTCTCTAATTTTGCAAACACTAAGGTATTACTTACAGCATATTATGGATGTCTATATCCCCACATTAGTTACGGGGTCGCAATTTGGGGAGCCGAGTCTTCAAGAACAAAGGCTCTATTTGTTTTGCAGAAAAAGGCGGTTAGATTGGTTTTCGGAATGCATAGGGATGATTCATGTAGAGGTGCTTTTTCAACAAATAATTTGCTTACCTTCAGTTATTTGTATATCTACGAATGTCTCTCATTTTTCTTCAAAAACAAGCATTTTTTCAATTTTCGCAATAGTAACTACTACAGTCTCCGACATTCCACTTCCTTAACTATTCCACAACACAACACCACATTTTTTGAGAAGCAGTCATTTTTCAGCATAATTAAACTTTTCAATTCCCTCCCCCTTTCATTAAAATCTGAATTCAATGAGATCAGGTTCAGAAGGAGGCTGCGACATTTGAAGTGACTAAGGAGTACTACAGTGTCCAGGATTACTTGAATGATGAAAATAAATAATTATTTTAGAAAACAAAAGAATCAAATGCATAAAAGTGCACTGTATTTTTAGTTTATTTTATGTAAATATGTTTGACGATTGTCCATGCTTTGTACAAGTTTACGACAATAAATACTCTTGATTCTTGATTCTTGAAAGATTGACATTTATTGTGGGTTCAAGTGTGTTTCGGAGCATCTTCCAGTTCACTATACCGTTGTAAGAGATGGGGTCTCTGCATTTTCTAAAGGAATGCAAGAAATTCTTAAAAGCAATTGAGAGTGGTCGGAGGTCGAGTTGCGAAGTGAGGTTATAGATTTATGAAATTGGTTTACTCCTTTTGAAACGAAAAAGTCGAGTAAATCAGGTATTTTATTTGCTGCTGTTAGCCAGTAAGTTGGTGTGCCAGGTGAAGGAGTGTCAAGATTGTTGGCAACAATAGAATGGAGCAATTGTCGTCCTCTTGTTTTGTTTAGTCTAGAACCCCACTGTATATGTTTAGTGTTGAAATCTCCTCCATAGATGAAATGAGAGCCAAGCAATTCATTCAAGTTAATTGCATGTCTATGAGGGCAATAAACCGCTGAAATGGTTATGTATTATTGAAAACCAACGTTGTTGCCACTGATTGGATAGAGGTTGTTCGGTTGTTGACCTTGAATTCGTTGTGAAATGTGGTCCAGTTATCAACTCAACTTCAATATCTTTCATTATATCTTTCATTAGTAAAAGAAATTATTGAGCAAAAAGCGCGATGAATAGATTATTGTTATTTTTACGGCAAGTATTCGCGAGGTGAGAAGGAAAATAAGAGGCCAGCAAATCAGTGTCTTTGGACGCTTTTAAGCACTGTTACTTATATTTTATTTAAATATATTTGCTAATAATTTTCTTAAACCTTTTGAACTTTTAATTTATTTTTAGGGAAAAAGAGACAATGCCAAGAAAACGTGGAAAGGGAAAGAAAAAGATATTTTCTATATCTTTTCAGATGAAGAGGCCATTGGAAATGATACAATAGAGCATAATTACAGTTGCGATCAATCTGTGTTGCAAAATAGTTCAGTCTTGTCTGCTACATCTAGTAATTATCTGTTGCGTCAATAGCTGTGTACTTCAAACATCGAGCGCTATGTTCACTGACTCCAATTCACATAACTAAAGTATCAAAAGCAGTTTCAATCAATTTTATTTCAGAATACCCTTTGAAGGATGAATACTGCGCCTAATTTGTGTCAGAAATCTAAGGATGGTTAAATATTAAAGCTTCAAAAAATATGTTGCCAATGCAGTTTATTTGTTAGTCGTATAAAGTGAGGGGCCTAACTTATTATACCTGCAAGTGTGAAAAGACCAATCTTCAGTACCTGAGCTACGTGCCGGTATACCGTGTCAAGAAACTGATGTACCGTAAACTAGATTGGTAAGAAAAAACACTTGAATGAAACCTGTAAAAAAATTACAATAGCCAGAGGCTGTTCCTTTAAATAAGTTTAATTTTAAATTCTGAATATATCTTCCTGTATGCTGTGTATTATTCTGATTGCTGTGTTTCTGTTGTCTGCAGCATGCGATGAGCTATATATTCAAATATCGATAACTATCGAAGGAACTACGTTGAAAAACGCTGTCGACTTCGCGATTTTATCGCATAAACAATGACGACATCGCCAACTCTGTTCTGTGTGAAATTTCGCCCTTCCCCTCGTCAATGGGCGCGTTCAGCCGCAGTCACCGGTGACTAACCGGTTACCATAGTCCTTAATAGGCAAATCCACCGCATCTTGCCAATCAACAATGTCCGGTTACTTACCGAATCCACCGTAATCACAACATCGGTGGATGCATAACAATGATCGGTGGGTTGTAAATCCACCACTACCGTTCACTTATTACAGGTTTGTAGATTACCCACCGGTGACTGCGGCTGAACGCACCCATTGTCACGATAGGCCCCTTCCTTTACAATTATTGCCTTTATACTGCTACAAGTTCTCCGCCGACTATGAATTCCTAAAACCGCCCTATTTTTATTAATAGGCTTGTCAACCCGTGTCACAGTGAAAAATGGGTCCATTGTGAAAGGTTCGCCGCCAAACAGTTGTGCAATAAGGGGGGATGGCGCAATATTACTTAATTAACGACCTAATTTGCGTCATTTAATTGCATAATTGATTGCCTCATTTGCATAGTTAATTACCTAATTTACATGATTAAATAGATCGTTGTGGATAATCTTGGAGGGGAGCACATGATCTATGGTGTTATGCTTCTTAGATCCTCTACACGTTGGTAGCCCCTACATTACCCTACTAATAACTAAGATATTGAAGACAACCCGAGTCACAAAAGTTTCTTATGTTTTGTTAAGGTTAAACCTGACAACCTGTGAAATTACATTACATATTCGTAGTCGCTTTGTACTCAAATCATCATGGTTTTTTTTCATTAGAAGCTAAGATAAAGAATTTTAAAATAGACTACCCTTGTACAACACTAAAATACAGTTCTTAATTCAACACAGTAATTAAAAAAGTTTTGATGTAGCTTTGTATTGAGAATCTATTTGATTTGAATAAACGAAAAGAGACTACAAGAATGCCTTGGGCGAGACATTAAGGAGAGACAGTTCCATCTCTGGTGCATTTTAATAAAAGTTGCAAAGTTAAATTAGCTCCATTTTTCACGCTTGGTCACTTTCACTCTGATTTAAAAAGGTAAGCTGTAATATTTTGTTAATTATTTGTCTATCTCTACATTTCTAGATGTATCAGAACAATGAATAGAAACTGTTGATCATCTTATAGGTATTGGCTGGTCGTTGATTATTTGTTTTAAATTTGTCTTCTTACTAAGTCAATAGTGTCTATCGTATACTCTTATATGAGCAATTGTTGTTTGAATACTCGCTTGCTTGCACATGATTCAAGATTTTATGAGCTAGAAACAAAATACATTTGCATGGGCATCGTCAACATTAATAACAAGCATAATATTTTACAACTAAAAATGTACATCTTTAACATAAAAAATAATAGTAAAAACTTCACAAGTTAAAAAAAAATATATTAAACTTCACAGTTTTCACAAAAACTAGTTCTATAGGTCAATTGGCCAGAGAAAATCTAATAACTTAATGACATGAATTTTTTGGTGGAAAACATTTTCAACAATGAGCCTTATGAGTTACACCACGATAGCAACAAAATAAACAACGAAAGTGTAAACAATTTAAGTAATCATTATATTCTAAAATTCATGATAGCGAAGGGTTTGTTATTTGTTATGTTGAATCATTTAGACTCTAAAACTCCGCGTTATCAAGTAGGGCCACTCGATAACGGTAGGAGATTCCTAACCTCCCGAAACGTTGTGTAGTTTTAAACACTAGAAACGAACGGAAAGTCAACATTTTGACTCCAACCGCGCAAAAAGAAAACGAGCGCGAGTTAGCTGGCGCTCGTTATGGTGGTTTGCCACCATAACGAGATGTTTCTTTTTTTACGGTGGTGTTTTCTTTTCTTCTTTTGTTTTTTTTTTGCTATGTTGAATTATTATTCAACATAGCAAAGTAATCATTAGGACTGATTACAAACTACAGCCATCAAGGGAAAAATACAGTGTGTAAGATAAAGACTGCATGGAGTGAAAAATGTACTTAATGAACTTATAAATATTATCGTAATGTTTTATAGTAATTGGATGAATTGTTAAATATAAAATAATAATGAGTAAGGCTCGGTTCACCAGGTACTTTCAGTTACTTTCACAGTTCTATTTTTTTAATTTTTCAATGGCTATTAATTTACAAATGAGCTTAGTAAAGTGTTACTTGTGAGATGTGATTAGTATTATTTTCTATTTCGACCACCCACTAAGGGGTACTAGGAATTTTTTTATAAACTCCTATTGATTGACACTTCATTTTTAAATTAATTACTGGATCACTTTTATCACATGAAATGTCATCCCTCGTTAGTTTCCTTTTTGCGGTTGATTTACGAAAATCCTGACATATTTTTTAACTGAAGAATGAAACTATTTTTCACAATAAGCCGTCGTTTTTCTTTCAGAATGGTATTTAAAAATAGGTATTTAAAAAATGGCTGTGTTTGCAAAAACACTGCGACATCTCAAAGTTTATATACTAAAATGGTAAAATATCCTAGTTTTTGGTGGCGACCCCAAAGTAATACATTGAGTGATTCTTACTGAAAAGGCAAATAAATGAAGAACCGCCGTCGCTTCGCAGTCTGCCGAATGACTTCAAAAGCAGCCAGCTGTAGGCCTCCCGATAAGGTCCTTTACAACCTGGAAATAACTAATACCTCCCTCCATGATTACTGGGCTACCTTTCACCTGAATTAAAAATCATTTAAAGCCATGTTGGAATGAATAACACAACCTTTATGGTTTTCATTTATGGAAAATTATAACAGTTGAAAATACACAAGGTGATAATCCTATAAGAAATTAATATTTAAAGTTTAAGCCTTATTTTTATCTAAGCAGAATTAAAGACTATGGAGGGAGTGTAAGGTTTAAAATGTAATTACCAAGTTTTAAAATCCACGGTAGTAATTGTTTTGGGCTGGAAAAGTTTCCCGCAATAAGATAATTATTCAGCTATTTTTATCTCACACCTTTTTCACATGATTTATAAATTTAGTTACAACTCATCAAAAGTTTGAAAAAAATCTTTTACACTTTTTAATAAACAATCCTTATTAGACCGTAAAAATGACGCAAACAGTTATTTTCACTTTCCATGAAAGAGACCAAGCCTAACACAGGACCGCCTTAAGCAAAACATTAGAGAGGAACTCTCATCTCTTGTAGGTTTTAATAAAAGCTGCAAAGTTAAATTAGCTCAATTTTTTCCGCTTGGTCACTTATTCCTAACTAAATTGTTAACTTGTAAATCTTTTCGAAATTAAATTTTCGCCTTTGACTAATGCATTACATAATCTAATTAGTATAGTCGTGTTTAATTCTCAGTCACTTCGTCGTTCCCAAAGGAATAAAGGAGGATTAGTACGGGAGATAAGAGAATCTAATAATATACAGTATTACCATTGACAATACACCTGTAGAATATATATAATCAATGGTATTACATTTTAAATGACCTCTCTTTAAACATTTGACTTAAACTATCGTTAAGTTGGTGATTGTATATGCGAGATATTTAGTATAAAATACATGATGTCACTCGATTATTTTTTTATAAGCGATTGATCATAGGCTAAGCTGAACCAAAGTCAATAGGCGATAGTTCACTCGTTTACCTTTTAACTTTTAGAGGTACTTTAAAGCGGGCAGAAATCTATGGAATGGTACTATGTTCACAATAATTGAATATGACAAAGCTATTTCTATCAGTTGGTAACGCCTTTTGTACACTTTAAATGTAAAAATTCAAATGATCTAGCATTCCCACTTTTTAAATTATTCTATAGATAATTTACAGTTTGATTAGTAAAATAATACCTAGGGTTAGCAAGATGATAAAAGCATTTATTTAAGATGCCCAAACGATTGGATTATTGATTGTAATGAACTAAAAATTATAGGATAATAATAAGTAGGTAGGAAATCAATGATAAAGTTAACCACGACATATGAGAACACTCTGCTCAAATCAAAAGTACACAACTCAATTGAAAAATTACGGAAGAATCAAGAAGTGATAAAAAGAAAATATATTTACAAATTATATACTTTACTCTGATTTCAACCGTAATTGGATTTAAATTTCAGTACATAATTTTGATTGTACGTAATTTTTATGTTTATGCACATAAACTAATTTTAATTTGTGTACAACAAAGGCAGCATCGGTCTTTCTGATTTTCACATATTCGCAAATAAATTTACTCTATTAAAAAAGGACTCTCGTCCAATGCATTAGGGTAGCCTTTTTAAATAACCCTCTAATACAATTTTTATTCATTTTACCACGGAAATAATGAGTCATAAAAACTTGTTTTCAGACCTCCCAAAGCACTGTCAAAACTAATAATTTAATTAATAAAGGGAGCTGTAGTAAACATTTTGAAAATAGCGTAAAACTACGTAACATTACGATAACCAATAATATTACGTAATATTACGTATCGGCTGGATTGAAATTTTCTGAAGTTCGTAACCACATTGCTTATCATCAAATGTTTATTACACTGCTCCCTACTTGTTATATTGTTAACAGAAAATGAGTTTGAATCCAAGATAAATAGAAAAAAATAGGTGGTCCCATAACTAGCGATTTCTCGTGAGATGTATTCACGTCTACTTCCATCTGTGATTTCTGAACTTAAATTTAATTGAAAGCAAAGCAATATGATTACGTATCCACGTCTACATCAGCTGGTTAGTGATAACGTGTTAAATTGGAGACACCTGGTTTTGGTCTTCATCTTGGTCTAAACTTACAAAAGCCCTTCTGCATTTGTTTATTTTATAATAATTACTTGGACCCTAAATTAAAGGTCGTAGTTATGAAATGTGTGCCTCGAAAATCACGAAGCCCCGAGTTATGAAAGGCCTTATCAGTTCTTGTCTGCTTTGAAGTTATTTGGAGGAGAACCCGCGGTGCAGCACTTTGATAATCACTTTCTGTAGTAAATGTGAAGTTTCTATTCCAACGAACACGAAAAAATGCCTCCTATCCAACGCTTAGTTAACTTATAATGTTAATGTTTACGGTTAATGTTAGCCGTCTGTTTAAGTTGCTTATCTAATTAATTTTATTAAAATTCGTCATACCCACGAATGAGGTTCTGTTGGCACCTTAAACAATAGGTAGTTATTTATTAATGTTCTGGGGTGTACTGTATATACTCATCTCTTTTCATACGTGGTTTAAAATACCTACTTGGGTTAGGTCGCTATTTAAAAAAAAGTATAAAGTTAAAGACTCAGTTTATGTCCCTCCCTTTGCAGCAACAAAAGTAATATGGGACGTTAATGTAGACCCTTGCATTAATCGTTGGCATGTAATTAAATTTAACTTACAAACTGAATAAAAAGTTAAAATATAATTCTGGAACAATTAAATGAATGATTGTATTCTTTAACATCGTTATGGGAATATTTTAAAAATAATCATGAGGTTAAAAACTGTCATATCTTTAAAAAATTCATAATAAATAGTTAAATTTAAGTCAGTACTAATAACGTGTTTAAAATACCGAAGTTTATTTAACAACAAGAAATAACGTGGTATTACATATTCACATTTTCACCATAACTGTTTGGGAGTAAATTATTTTCTCGGGTGGTACTAAAATCGAAGTTTTAATTGTGAACCAGGATATTTTCAAATGAAGAATCTGTGCTACTTGGCAATGAGTTGAAATCCACAAGAGCTCTCAACACTGAAAACGGCAAAAAGTAAAATGTAGATAAGAGCTCTTGTGTCGAGCATGGCAGGTCGAACCACCATCATTAAGACGTCCCCCCAACCTCATGTTCCATACTGAACCTTGTACTTGAATAAAGTGGACGCCAAGAGCCTGGCTGGTCAATAGTTGATTAAAATCAGCATTTTAAATTGGCAACTGATGTCCATTCATGAAAATTTGATAGGAGCTTAAATTAAGTACTGTAATTAATTCAAAATTATATGAGGCTTCACAAAATAAAGAGTAGTTTTATACCTATAAAATTATCTTTCAAAATGTCGGTTTTTTGGTAATGGGATAAATTCTTACAATAAGCTTCCTCTTTTTACTTTTTACCTGCGTTTCTAAATAAAATGCGTTGAGGCTACCGCGATAAATGTTTAGTAGTAAGTACTTAATTGTGACCGGTTGTTAAGTTGGTCACCATCTTGGATCCGCAATTTTGAATAAATGTTATTTTTTCTAAAGTAAAGTTGTGTTGTATGAATGTCTGATATTAACATCATATTCGTAGAAGCTAAATGCAGAATATATAGAATAAAAGCCTGTAATTCACTGAGTGTTCCTCATACCTAAAATGGCGTAAATAATGCTGGATCTATTTAATGAAAGAAAATTAGAATTTATGATAGTGCTTTAGTGAAGGATCTTGGACCAAAAGTTTTATTATAACTTGATAAGAAAAGGAGAAATAGATCTTACTGGCTGGTAGGGGTAAAAGCCCCTAAAAATAAAATGCAAATGCTGAATATTTAATGTTTCCTTCACACTGAATAGCTTCAGGCAAACACTAATAACAAAATACAATAATAAGAAAATAAACTTTCGTTGTTTGATGGTCTACAGTTCGATTAATATTCATCAGAACTACATTAACACATTACATAACCAATGAACTACATTCGGTTTAAATGGAAGCCGATTCACTGAGCGTCCTCACACCAAAGCATTAATCACACCAAAGTATTATTCATATAATACTGGAGCTATTGAGCGTAAATTCACGATAAATAAGGGGAAAACTAAACTTTATGTTCGTTGTCCACCATGCGTTAACTTGAAACTTGACAGATGTTTATAAATAATAGCTCTGACGAGCCATAGATTGTTAACCAGCGAACTGGAAACGTATAATATAACAGGATTAGCGAACACTTATAGAGAACAGAAAGTGAAGGGTAGTAATAGAAATGTATCATGGTGTTACGCACAATTCATCATGGATGAATGTGGAACACGGAGTCCCACAAGGCTCACCGTTGGGTCCAGTTCTTTTTTATTTTTCACACTAATAACATCAAAATAGATGTGCCATAATCCAAAATAACTCTCTTTGCCGATTATACGAGTGGGGTAATTCAAGCAACTTGCAAACACCAACTACAAGAGAAGTTACACTACTTCTTTAGTGTTGTAAAAGTGTCTGTATTTATTTCAAACTGAACTTCTTTGTTTTGAATGTAAAAAATCTTAATATTTGACAAGTTAGCAACAAACCTGGTTAATAATGGTTTTATGTAACCTGAAGATGGGACATTACATCCTGAAATATACCTAGTTTTGACTGTTTGACTGAAAGGTACGTAGCCTAGCCTAGAACATGAAATAGAATGACCAATTTCAAAACTTTTTGAAGACTTACACGTTTTACGGTTAAAATTATGCATGGAATTGTGAATAAAAACAAAAAAATCAATATATCACTCAAACTTCTTCTGTCACCTAATACATGGTATAGTTTTCTGGGTAACCTCATTGTCTATAGATAGAGTATTTAAAAAGCAAAAGCGAGCAATTCAACTGATAGCAGGAGTCAGACGTAAAGGCTCTTGCAGGCCTTTGTTTGAGGAGCTCGAGTTACTGACCCTCCCTTCCTAGTATAGTTTTAGCTAGTGCTGTTTTTCAGAGCCAACCCGAACTTGAAGCTTGAGTACCAGCACACTCATGCGCAAAATACGAGGAATCAGGGCTTATTGCAGTAACTGTTTCAGAGATTAAACTATTTGAAAATGGGCGCTAATACATGGGGTTAAAGGTGTTCAATAAACCACCTGATTGCATAAAAATGATGTCAAGACTTAAAATTAAATTTAAAAAGTTAAGTTTGAAGATTTCTTTGAGGATAGAATTATTTTGTAAAATATTTTTATGTAATATACAGTTATTAAAATACCTTCAAATCAATGTATGTATTTGTACTCTGATATTGTATCATTTTTATGTATTTTATTACTGACTTGTCAAATATTTGATTGTGTTTAGTTATATTTCCTTTTTTAGTTCAAATTATTATTAATTACTTATATTATTCAAATATTTTTTATAAATTGTTACAAATTGACAAATCAATTTTAATCTGAATGGATGAAAGTACTTCACTAAAGGTTCTTAGACCAAAAACCGGCCGAACGGACTCAGAAAAGAAAAAAATGTAACATGTTGTTTTGCATTCTTCGAAACAAGGTTGATTTTAACTATCCAATAGTTCAACCCTTTAAATTAATTTTTAAGTTTTTTTCAGGAATTTTAAAAAGGTACTTGAGTAGAATAGAAGTTTTGTTATTGAAATTAGAGGTATCAATATTGGATGGGTTTAATTGGTAGCTGATTAATATGTAAATGTACAGTCTGTGCCTGTGGATCGACATTGTCTTCGGTGCTTACAATTAATTAACTATGCACATTTACAGCACAGCATACACAATCAGTGTATGTAGGTTATATGTATGCAGTGTTTTCGAGGCTCGCAAATAAATGCCGCCAAGATTACTTGTGTGAGAGTTTTTACGTTGTGGTTAAAAAAATTCTAAGAAATAAGAAAACGATATTTGCGAAATAATAATTTAAGAATGTTTTTTAACCCAAATGCGTTTTTTCTATAATCTTCTATATTATATTTAAGAAATTAGAATCAACATTACTGCCATGAAAAACTACACATATAGTCCAGGCAAGGAATGCTCAAAAAGAGGTATAGAGGGAATTGCATGGATCACAATTTTTGACTTTTTAACTTTTTTTGGACTAGTTAGGAGTAAAACATATCAAAAGTCCCCGCCCTTAGCCCTTGAGCCGGCTGGGCTGGAAGGGCCTAAAGGTACAATTTTTTGGTTTTTCCTAAATATCATGAAAACTATCAACTTTTAGTATTCCCTATTAAATTTGAAAATTAAGGAAAATTAAATTTCCTGTAGGAAAAATACATAATATGTCTCCTTTGGTCAAACCGTTTACAAGGTGAGCACTAATTTTGTTAATATTTTTAAAAAATCCCTTCCATAAGAAATACATGTAAATTTGTTGGTAATATAGATGACCAATTGGGCAACGTTTTTTCACCTAAAGGAAAATAAACAGCATTCAGGAAATATTGACAAAATTTCCAGTAATTTGACACCTCAATCATAAAAATTGGTCTAAAATTAAGGCGTTGGCGAAAAAAAAGCCAACGTAACTGAAAAAACGTAACAAATTACGTTATTCTTCAAGGAATTATAACAAATTGTAATAATTCCTCGAAAAATAACGTTTTTTGTGAGCTCGCCTGGATTAATATGGCTATAAATATTTTAATATTGACCCATATACAGTAGCCTACATTGAAAACAGCTACCTTATAAAAAATTATAGCAACAGAAATACGACCAACAGTTGGTGGCGCTGTCAGTGGCGGTTTTCGGAACCACAGTAGCGATATAGTGTTCGAGACCGATCATTGTTCACCCTCACAATGGACCGGCTCACTCCTTGCTTTGCTCGCACACAGGACTGAGACCCGTTTGTGTGGAGGACAAATGTAAGATAAAAATGCTGCTAACTCATCTTTTAATAAAAAAATATTGTTTTGCCAACTACTGAAATGCCAAACGGTAAACTCATCATATTGTCTGCTAAACCTCAACTGAAATGACTAAACTAAGTGTTTTTGACCTGTCAAAACTTTGTTTACGTTTCCAGGGCCTTTTACGTGTAAATTTGTGTTTACTGTAACATATGATGTGATTAACTCTGCGATCAATTAATAAAATATAATTTCACCGACAGCGCACTCACTCACTCGCCCTATTTGGTACCCGCGATTATACTAATTTTTACATTACAAGCAGAACTCGGCAGAAAAATCGTGTAATGCCTTGGCTATTTACCATAGATCATCTGTTCAAGTAAACTTGTATATAGCTTTTACGTAAACAATATTTTTGCGTAAGGTCATTGGAACCCTTTTGCGTTTCTGGCAAGGAACTCAACTGAGGTAGAACGAAATATATAGCTTAAAAATATTCTCCATGAACCAAGATATATTACAGCTTTGTATTCTCCTTAGTTAAACTGTAATGTTTACTTGTATGTCATTTAATAATAAAAAAATATTTAATTTCTGTGTAAATTATAGCATAGATAGTCTTAAATTTTATTCCATTACTTCTTTTAGTTGATCCCCGCACAAAATACCTTGATTTTATCTTACCATTTGACATGTGAATTAGCCCACATTTCCTCAGCACATTGTGGAACTAAGCACGTTCGCGCGTTGTTTGCTCAGTTCTATCTGTCTGAAGCCTCATATTACTCCGTGTTTGAGTTACATTTCTCACTTCCTTTGCTCACCATTTTTTATTTTATATTAGGGTAAAACAAAAACCTCTTAATACTGACCATCATCGTATACTAATCACAACAAATCGTAATACTGACCGTTATTAACATCATGAATTCACCATCGTGAATGCGATTTTCTCCAATAAACAAAGCTGTAGACCAACAACTTTTCTTAATTAATCACTAAAACCCTATCATACAACTACAAATACAATATAATATTGTTAATAACGTAACCGTAATGCTAAAATGCTGTAATACCTAATGTAAGTTTGCTTGTAGTAATAAAATCGAATTATTAAATACATAACACATTGCAACCAACCTAAAAAAATGTACATTTACTCGAAAATTGAATTTTCCCAACTAGTTTTATACAATGCTCAAACTTAATTTCAAACTTAAAATCAAAATAAATTGAAATTAAGAAGAAGTAGGTCTCCATTCAAAATCACTACATTAATCGATAGTCATTCTCATCATTCTCTTACAAAAAATGGAAAAACAAGACTTTTTATTTAGAAAAAAATGCTAGGGAGTGGTGAATGCTGTAAAAACTGCCCCAAAACCTAACCTTTCAAAAGAGAACTGGTTTTTAGTTTACTTTTATTAACAGTTATGCCAGTTTAAAGTACACAAAATAAGGTTTGACCAAAATGACTCAAACAGAAAAACAGCTTTTTGACATCGAAGATAACACTGTTCAACATTGGGATGAATAATTCAATAAGATGTTAGTAAATTTGTCTAGAAAAATGGGGGCACCTCTAATTCCAATTGGTGGGAGGGGGGGGGGTTTAAATCCCACATTTGATTTTTTTTACCCAAAATGTACAATAATTTAAATATTCGAGAAAATAAAAACATAATTATTTTAAGCCCTCTCCCACAAAAAATTATCGATTTATCAAAAAAAGTGATTTACTGAACACATTGCGCTGCCTTAGAATCAAGAATCAGAAATATTTATTGTCGTTGGATCCCAAAGGTACGATAAAGACATGATCATAACTAGGACTAAAATACCCCCGTTGCAGCAGACCTGCATACTCAGCGAATTTCAAATGCAAAACAACATTTTTCAATCCAACATAGCGAGATTTGACATGTTTTGGTAAGCTCCATAAGAATAACATGGGGAATGAGTATGCGGGTCTGCTGCTACAGGTATATTAAAACTGGATAGTTTTAATTCAATATTTAGTAGATCTGAACTAAAAGAAGTTATTTACCAAGTTTTATCAAGATATGTTGAGAAATAACCGAGATATAGAATTTTACTTATTTCCTACAAGGTTAACATTGGGACAACGTACTGTGTTTTTACTTTCAATATCTCGGTAACCAATGAGCATAGATCAGTGATTCGAGATACCAAATTGTTTGTTTTTTTTAGCTGAATTCAATGGTGCCAACAAAAATTCGATAAATTTTTATTTTTCTATGTAAAAAACTCAAAAAAAACATTTTTGGGGGGGTTTATCCCCCTTTACCCCCCTCTTCCGGTGGTCCGATCGGGCTGGTTCACGAACTCGTCCGAATAATTACTACTTTAACGCCTGTGCCAAATTTAATTCCGATCGGACCTTTTTTGCGAGCGCTATCGTGCTTACAGACATAGATATATATATATATATCTAGAAATTTGAACGAATGGTGTTTTTTGCTTCTGGGGGCCCCAAAACGAAAAGTTATCATGGTCTCGGGCTTAGGTCTTACCATGAGACCTACGGTAATAGCTTCTTCCCTATAGGGGAAATTCGCTAATACAGGGTTATTCTTAAGGAGTGTGCTTTTCATTCTAGCGGCCACAATCATCATTCGATTTCCTTTTGACTTGGTTGAATTATGAATAAAGGCTTTAAAAATATTGACTTTTTTACGTGACACTAAAGAAGTACATGTTGAAGCTGAGACGGGCCAGCCTGGAATGCCCGATATAAAGGTTGGCTGACTTGGTTGTGGTGGTGGGGATACGACACAAGATACATCACTATCATCATTTTTTGGGGTATGGAGATCAAAATCATGTGTTTTTTGGCCTAAAGTGAGCAATTTTAGCCCCATGAAGTGCAAACTCCCTCCATCACGCCAGAATGCTGCTTGCGTACTCATTTGGTAAAATATTATTGAACCACAGAAAAACAGCTCTTATCTTATCTTTTAAACATGATATTATATTTTGTCGGAATGACTTTTAGTTTTCTTAAATGTAGAGGAAAAACTACTGGTCTTTACCAGTAGTTTTCATTCTCAGTGGTTCATGAGTATATTATTATCCATGGTTCAGCCCCTGAGCTGTGCGGACAAAATGAAAGACTAAATTACTTACTGGGGACGTCAGACAACTCAAAATTGACTTAGTTCTGTTCAGAACATGTTATATAGTCTTACACAAAATGTATCTGTACTGATGTATCTGTACTTACTGTATCTGAAGTCTTAAATTATTAGTTCATGAGTAGTTTTTCATTGAAAGTTGCAGTGTCAACTTTTTGCCACTGCAAGTTCTAACTCTGCAGTTACGCATAGACGGGTTGATTACTGTCGATGTTTGTAAAAAAAAGTAAAGTATCGTATGGCTTTTCGTAGAGGGAGATCACCAATTAAGTGACAGTTCTCTTCGCCTACTACCTACGCATTTTTGTTTTCTACGCAGGTGGACCAACGGCTTAACGTGACTTCCGAACCACGGGGTCGATGTTTGTAAATGGGTCTTAAGGAAACTTGATGGGTCAGTTTGGAGGAAATGATAGCAGAGAAGTTATTCATTTTAACCATATTAAATGCATACTTGAGACCCTAGCATAGATAAGATTTCTTTGGATTGAAAAATATTTATCTATTCAAATAACTACCCAAATACTAGTAGTATTTACAATTATTTTCTGAAAGCACTGAAAAGTTAATCTCAGAACTAAGTGATAAGTTTGGAATAGTGGGGATTTCAAAATGAGGCAGATCCTATAAAAACCAGTCTTGAGCAAACTGTGTCTTAACAAATATTTATTTTGCTTATATAGTCAGCCGCTGCGTCCCCCAGGCCAGCAAAGCGGGATGATTAATTAATTTCCCAACTTTGCCGTGTTTTATAACTTTCCAGAACATCTGAAATTCACATTTCCCCAAAAATCTCATTGTTGAAAATCTATAACTTATTTTTGCGACGTTTTATGTCCACCGAAAAGCAATGTTGTTGAAGATATATAAAAAATAGTTGTTCAAAATTGTGTCCTGTCATTAAAAACTTATCTTAATTTTTTTTGTTTTCACTCTGTTTTTTTAAAAAAATCTAAAAATGCGTCGTGCTTAGTCGCAGGTTCTTAATTATTTACTGTTTTTATTATTTATTTTAATATTTTAAATAAGAGATTGATGATCCTCATCCTCAGTGAACGCACTCTTCGAGGAAATAAGTGTTTAGCTGAAACCCGAAACAGCCGAAAAATCAGCAGTAATTGACATGCCACCTTTAGAATGTAATTTCTCAGAGCAAATATTACATTTACCTCCACGCGAGCTTTTAAGCTCTTGGAGATATCATTGTAAAACATGTGATATTCTGAAAATAAATAATTCGTATATTAACTATTGTCAATTAAGAATAGGTGATCTTTATTGAGTAAAAACAAAACATGTTTGATCGCCTCTAGACAATATCGTTATAAACGGTTGCATTTTGTGTTAATAATACCACCTAAACTCTGACAAAGCAGTAGGCCTAGATATATTGAATGCCTAGACAGATTTTAAGTCGCAGGCCTTGTTAATAACGATGTATGGTGGCCATTCATCAAGATTTTTCTAGTGTCTAGACTGCGGTTTCGTTCAGCCTCTCGGCGATCTCTGATTTGAAGCAGCTTGGCATTGGCTACAGCTTTTTATTTATTTACAGTATTTATTTATTCCAACGGAATAACCATATAACAATAATACATACAAATTTTCTGTTGTTTAAATTATAACAAATATGTGAATAATATAGAATACAAGTCAAGCAACAACAAAAATAAAGTAACAAGTATTAACACACGCGATAAAAGATAATATATATTGCAACAAAAGTAAATACCCCCGTTGCAGCAGACCTTCATACTCAGCGAATTTCAAATGCAAAACAACATATTTCAATCAAACATAGCAAGATTTAACATGTTTTGGTAAGCTCCATAAGAATAACATGGGGAATGAGTATGCAGGTTTGCTGCTACAGGTATATCAAAACTGGGTGGTTTTAATTCAATATTTAGTAGATCTGAACTAGAAGAAGCTATTTACCAAGTTTTAACAAGATATGTTGAGAAAAAACCGATATATAGAATTTTACTTATTTCCCAAAAGGTTAACATTGGGACAACGTACTGTGTTTACTACTTTCAATATCTCGGTAACCAATGGACATAGAGCAGTGATTCAAAATACTAAATTGTTTGTTTTTTTAGCTGAATTCAATGGTGCCCACAAAAATTTTATTTTTCTATGTAAAAAACTCAAAAACCCCATTTTTGGGGGGGTTTATTCCCCTTTACCCCCCCTTCCGGTGGTCCGATCGGGCTGGTTCACGAACTCGTCCAATTGATTGCCACTTTACATGTCCGTACCAAATTTCATAAAGATCGGGCCATTTTTGCGGCCGCTATCGTGCTAACAGATATATATATATATATATTTTCCCAGGTGAATCTGCACCCCTCAATGACCAGGTGATCGTGGACCAACTGCATCCTCCTTTTTCCGGCGACTCGTTCCACTTCTCGTCTGATTGCCATGAGGATTGATCTCTTCTCCCGGATCTCTCGGGGAAAGTCGCGGTGGACAATAAAACCAGTATTCCGCAAACAGTTAGTGCGTGACATGATATAATCATTATCACAATCGTAAGGGATATGTGCGATTATAGTGCTCTTATCTTTCCCTAGGTGGTGTGCCCTGTTTACCCACACTTTGTCATTTCCAAACACATCTTTAATGAAATTACTCACTAGCAATTTACAGTCTCTAGTGTTATCGGCCCCTTTTAACCCTTTGAATATGAGGTTATTGCGCCTTGAACGGCTTTCTAAGTCGACAAGTTTATCGACAACACGGCTCTCCCTAACTTTTATTGACTGAATTTCTTGCCTTAAGGCCCTATTTTCCTCTTCCAACTTAGTTACTTTCTCTGCTAGGTTATAAAAGTCTTCTTTTGTCGCTAAATTAGCCAACTTACGGTCTAACATAGCACCTACTGACGCCGTGAGACTTGCCAGAAGTTCCTCTTGGGTTAAGTCGCACACTTTTTCACTACCCATTTTTGATTGTTCTTCACTGTTTCCGGGGGACGAATGAGACCGTTGTCGCTTCACACTGTTACCCGTGGGTGTAAAATAATTATCTATTTTTTCCCAGTCATAAATGTCCAAATAAAGCTCACTTAACACAAAAAATGACCTAGGAAAACGCCACGTTTTACTCACGCACACGATCCAGCCGGTAAGCTGAGCAATGACTGACCACGTACACCGATCCTCACGTTATCTCAATCTCGGACAGCGTCACACAACCGCTACACGTCCTTTAATCAGCGCTACTAGTATTTCACTTCCCCTTTCTATTTTTAATTAGAATTTTTCGATTAAAACCGAGACCACTACTCACGGAGTCTTTACTTGACAGCACCAGTAGTGCCAACCTCCTAATTCTAACGAATGGTGTTTTTTGCTTCTGAGGACCCCAAAATGAAAAGTTAACATGGTCTCGGACTTAGGTCTTACCATGAGTACTACCGTTATAGCTTATTCCTTTAAGGAAATTCGCTAAAAGTATAATAATTAAACACAAATTCTGTAGCTTATCTCATTGCTTCATTTAGTGCGGGAACATCTTACTTCTTTTAAATAGTTTATTTCTATTAACAGCTATAACCGAGGACTCTTTCATCAAGCTAGACTTTTTGAAAAAAAATGTAAGCTAATTTCAAAAACAGGCTAATTTAGCAATTTGAATTTATCTGTGGAAAACATTTTCCAGTCAAACCTCAATCCTCGTTAAAGCTACGTGGGTTGCATTAAACTAAGTTTTTGAAAAGAGAATTGTGAATCAAACTAGCGACACGGTCAAACCAGATTTGGGGTAAATGACAGTCTGACATCTTTAGACGAGTACAGAGTTTTTGTACACACGGATCTTTTGATAACGTGTACATTAGTATAAATAAACTAATACAAAAAAAACAGTTAAGGAAAACACGACACAATTATACGACAAAAATATTCTTGGTTTCTTTTAATTAATTCAAATGTAAATGATCAGGTATGCTTCATAAAAGATCAGGTAGGAAATGCTTAGTTACACAACTGCATAGTTACATAATATGCATGTTCTTTTATTATCGTTCTTAAGAGTTATTAGGGATTGAAGAACGTACTGAAGAACTCAAACAGAGCTTAGCACAAATTGAATGAGCAAGGTGAGACAAACCCGGTATTTAATCAGAGTGGTGCATCTGCCGTGAAATGAAAACATCTACATGTATTGCCCCTCGCATTCATGGCAATGTCAACCTAACGCAACTGGTGTAGGGTTTTGTCGTTAACTTTATGGTTGAACTTAATAGTTCCCTTTGGAGTTACACTAAAAACACAATATTTAAGAATGTATTTTATACACTGTGGGATAGCACCTCATAGGAATCATCGCAAACGCACATCATATTCTGATAATAGAGACGATAAAATAACTTTGTATCTAGATATTTTTATATCATAAAACTCCGTCTTTTTAAGGAATTATCAATTTTCCATAGGTTGAGATGTACATAAAATAAAAGGCCTTGATTATTATAATAAAATGCCGCAAACCGTTCCTCAAAAGTAAACACCGTTCCTATCGTAAACGAAATGCCAGCGATTTAAAGTTTCTATTTAATAAATAATTTAAGCATTTTTTACCATTTTTCCTAAAGCTAATTTCAAATAGATCCTTTTTACTACTTTAAAAAAAGTACTCGACCTAGAGGCTTCAAATTAGTCTCGAATTGAAGATAATTTGAATTAAAATAAATCTTACATCGGAAGCTTCTTTCAAAACAATTAGTTTAGCCGCTACAAACATGGGAAAATGGCCATAGGATAAATGTTCACAGTTTGCAAGAAAATTGGCTTCTTTGATTAGCATATCTTCGCAACCAATAAACTGAGAGAACTCAAATTGGTGTCAAGCTGTAGCAGTATTGTCTACTTTATCTTCTCAAATGCTTTAGGTTAAGTAAAATTGCTTCCTTAAGTGTGATAAAAAAACTGCAAAAGTATCTTAATTTGATAGTTTTTAGAATATCACAGGTTTTACAGAGTTGCAAACGTAGATTTAAATTACTTCAAGACATGCCATCAAAATATAAAAATCAGAATTTGATTCGCGTTTGCGAGTTGTGATGTTTAAATTTATAGGCCTAAATAACGATAACAGAACAAAAATACCACATTTTAAACGCGATGAATTCTCTTGAATGTTTCCTTTCAAATTGAATATTTTATTCTATGAATAGAGAGTTTCTAAAACACAGGTAGGCGACAGTTTAGTTTTTAGACAGTTTTGTTACTAATTTTTCCCTAAGCAAATTATGTATTTTTTAGAGGCATTTCATTAAATAATCATATTAACTGATGGGTTTAGGTCTCAATACATCAAAAATGTCATTCGTTTATACACTCCTTCAATGGGAAAACCCTCTTTCCAAGAAGGTTCTCGTTTGATCGCAGTACGTCGTCTAAAAATCTGATGTGTCATTTATTATTTTTCTAGATTTTTCATCTTAAAAAAAGACAAATTACCAAAAATATTTAATGATTTTTAACAGTTAGTTATCACCCAAATTCTGCATTCCAGCTATTTGTGTTATTTCTCCTGCTGTTTGCGTAATCAGTAAGTAACTATGCTACTTATAATATACTTGATACTTAATAATAACTGAGAACCTTTAGGCCTCATAACATACATGTATTTAGTAGTATTTATTTGTTTTGAAACTATGAAAATCATTACATTCAACAATATTGTTAGAAAATAAGAAAACTATCTCATTCTTACATTTGCTTTCAATCAAAATTGTTATCACCTTTAAACTGCCTATAAAAACCAAAGTAAATCATTTATTTTTGTTACTAAGTCTTTTTGCTTACGATAAGCCTTTAATACGTTAAACTGTAATGAAGTAACTGAGCATTACAGTGCAGTTTTCATGAAGTGCAGCCATTGTTGTGCAATAGCGCTGTGAATGTTTTAATTTTACGGTTGATGAAACTAACAGTTCGCCCTCCCCGTCATTCTATTTGCATGGATCAAAGTTAGAATGACTAAGCGTAGTTTACAGGAAGCATTTCTGTTTCCCATTGAGGTCGTGATTATGATGTTTTCTAATTTATTTTGGTATAACTAAAGTTTCATTCATGCATTCTACAAATATGGTGCTTGCGCATTCTACCAACCTGGTTTCAGGGAACGTTTCCATACAATACTATAGTTAAATATTTTAATAATCTGATCATCTCCACCGACGAAAATAATAAACGCAAAATAAAAGGGAATTGCATGGATCACAATTTTTGACTTTGCAACTTTGTTTGGACTAGTTAGGAGTAAAACATATCATAAGTCCCCGCCCTTAGCCCTTGAGCCGGCTGGGCTGGAAGGGCCTAAAGGTACAATTTTTTGTTTTTTCCTAAATATCTTATTGGCCTCTTACATACTTATAGTATTCCTATTCAATTTGAAAATTAAAGAAAATTAAATTTGCTGTAAGAAAAATACATAATATGTCTACTTTGGTCCAACCGTTTACAAGGTAAGCACTAATTTTGTTAATATTAAAAAAAATATCCCTTCGATAACAAATACATGTAGATTTGTGGGTAATATAGATGCCCAATTGGGCAACGGTTTTTTCACCTTAAGGAAAATGAACAGCATTCAGGAAATATGGACAAAATTTCCAGTAATTTGACACCTCAATCATAAAAATTGGTCTGAAATTAAGGCGTTGGCGAGCTCACAAAATACGTTATTTTTCAAGGAATTGTAAAAAATTGAAATAATTCCTTGAAAAATAACGTTTTTTTGTGAGCTCGCCTATGCTTTAATTTTAGACCAATTTTTATGATTGAGGTGTCAAATTACTGGGAATTTTGTCAATATTTCCTGAATGCTGTTAATTTTCCTTTAGGTGAAAAAATCGTAGCCCAATTGGGCATCTAAGTTACCCACAAATTAACATGTATTTCTTATGGAAGCGATATTAAAAATACCCCCGTTGCAGCAGACCTGCATACTCAGCGAATTTCCAGTACAAAACAACATATTTCAATCCAACATAGCTAGATTTTACAGGTTTTTGAAAGCTCCATAAGAATAACATGGGGAATGAGTATGCAGGTTTGCTGCTACGGGTATATTAAAACTGGGTGGTTTTAATTCAATATTTAGTAGATCTGAACTAGAAGAAGCCACTTACCAAGTTTTATCAAGATGTGTTGAGAAATAAGCGAGATATAGAATTTTACTTATTTCCCATAAGGTTAACATTGGGACAACGCACTGTGTTTACCACTTTCAATATCTCGGTAACCAATGGACATAGAGCAGTGATTCAAAGTACTAAATTGTTTGTTTTTTTGAGCTGAATTCAATGGTGCCAACAAAAATCGGATTATTTTTATTTTTCTATGTAAGAAACTAAAAAAACCCATTTTTGGGGGGGTTTACCCCCCTTTACCCCCCCTTCCGGTAGTCGGATTGGGCTGGATTACGAACTCGTCCGAGTAATTACTACTTTACACATCCATGCCAAATTTCACTAAGATTGGACCATTTTTACGCGAGTTATCGTGCTTAAAGACACATATATATATATAGATATCTATATATATATATATATATATATATATAGATATATATATATTTATGAAAATGAACGAATAGTGTTTTTTGCTTCTGGGGGCCCCAAAACGAAAAGTTATCATGATCTCGGGCTTAGGTCTTACCATGAGTACTACGGTAACAGCTTCTTCCCTATAGGGGAAATTCGCTAAAAAATATTAATGCTTTCCTTGTAAACGGTTGGACCAAAGTAGACATATTATGTATTTTTCTTATAGGAAATTTAATTTTTTTAAATTTTCAAATTTAATAGGGAATACTAAAAGTTGATAGTTTTCAAGATATTTAGGAAAAACCTAAATATTGTACCTTTAGGCCCTTCCAGCCCAGCCGGTCAAAGGGCTAAGGGCGGGGACTTTTGATATGTTTTACTCCTAACTAGTCCAAACAAAGTTAAAAAGTCAAAAATTGTGATCCATGCAATTCCCTCTATAACCTTTCGTTGCCTGGACTAAAAGGTCGTCATACACAACCTACAGGAACTATACTGATGGTAATTAAATTTTCAACCTGTCAGAAATCACCATTGAAAAACTATCAAAATATTAACCACTAAGAATATTGATAGTAGGCCTATTTTTCCATGGATTGTAATATAGAATAAAGTAGGATATTGGAAACCCATGTCAGTGTAACAGGTCCCCAGTCGGGGGCGGAGTGAACACAAGCTGAGGCTGGGTATGTGGGTAGCCCAGCGTGGCGCCGAGAATACACACAACCTCGCAGGGATGTTGCTACATTTAATAACTCAAAGATTGAAAATGATTATGAACTTCAGTTTTCTTAGTAATCTTAGTAGTTAGTAGTTATTCTTACAAACTGAGAAAATGGTACGGTATGTAGCCCAGTTTTAAATTTAAAATTTGTATAAAAAGTGAAAAAATGTATAGTTCTGGTTATAGCTTTAAATTGTTCTTCTAGTTGTATATTTCAACATCCCAAAAAGCCCTTGTGCTCGGGAAATGGCCGCTATCTTTTGTATTAACCTAAATATCTCGATAACGATCAGTTTTTAATACACTAAATAAAATTAGAAGTAAAAAAGAGATTAATTTTCCTGCGAGAAAGTTATATATCACCTTGAAAAACATTTATTCTATGATAGACATGTAAATTAATTAGTGTGTAAAATAAAAGCCCGATGGGAAAGCCTATCCTCCTACAATTGCAAACTTCGGGAAGCACATTAAAAGAAAACATGTTTTTGTTCGTGCACTGCTGTAGTTTCTGTTGAACAGGTTAAGTTCTCAGGCTTAGTTTTAGATCACCAACTGTCATGGCCCCGCACATTGATCATCTCACTTCTAGGCTTTCTACAATAGTTTTCCTGATGTCCAGGTTCATTCATTATGTGCTTTCACAACTATCAAGTCAGCTTACTTCGCCCTATTTCAATCCATCCTATCATATGGTTTATACTGGGGTGGTTCGTCTGGAACATCAGATGTTATGCTCTTGCAGAAGAAAATAGTGAGAATAATGGTCAATGCTCGCACATTGCAGGTTATAAGTGTAGAGGTAATGTGCAAGTTTTTAACACTAGGAACAGAAACTAAATTGATGTCAGATTAGAGAAGACAAGATCTAGCCACGTTGTTGTGGGTATTAGCATTGATTATTGTCAATGGTATTAGGCTTTACAACTAAGTCTGTAAGACATTGAAAAAGCATGTTTCTAGCTTGTTGACTAAGAAACCATTTTACCATGTTGATTAGTATTTTAGTATCCTGATCCTGAATCTCAGCTCTATGAACGGTGCTTGCATGTTCTGGATTTTTTTCCAACAAGCTTGTTTAATTGATTAATATTCACTATTACTGCCTTATTTATTGATCTATTTTTGGATAAATGTGTATTTTAGATGTTTTGAGGCCTAGGCTTGTGACTAACTAACTGTGGTATGTCCAATTGTACATATAGATAGCTACATGGATAAGGGTGACTTGTCTATACATGTAATTCAACTGGCCAAATGATCAATAAAGTGTCTTATGTCTTATTCGGGAAAGTTACAATTCCTCCGTTATAGTTGTATGATCTTCATAATCTTATCATCAGCGTACATTGGATTAAATTTCGCAAAGTTTTGGCTCTTGTAATAACATCATCATAATCTTACCACCAGCGTATATTGTATATTGGACTAAATTCGCAAATTTTTGGCTCGAAATATTTTTTAAATTTACTGTTTGTTATGATATTTGGATTTAAACAACAGTCGTTAAGTTGACATGGTACATAGTCTGATACTTCTTACATAAATAGGTTTTCATAGTAATCATTCACGCACAAAGTTTGAAGTTTATAAGTTAAGAGGTTCGTGAGATGTCATTAAATATGTAAAAGCCACTAACGGACACAGAAAACGAAGCTTCGAGCTACGCTTGTATGAACAGTTTTTCTTTTTTCAACCCTACAATAGTATACTAAAATATTTAACAGAATTTTCGGGCACACTGTACATCATAAGTGTTCCAAAATTTCCTTACATCTAGTATACAAAACAACACGTATCATGGTAGTCAAGAAATTATTTACTAAAAAATCTGACTAATGCCTTCTTTTGAGTCAGATTCATAAATGTCTTCATTTTGCATAAAGGGCACAATATACAGGGTGTCCAGATATTGTGGTAAAATATGTTAGTATATGAATGTAGAGGCAAAAATAAGGAAAGCATTTATACAAACATAGGTCCTAAAGTGCTTCGTTTTCCGTCTCTGTGTTTGTTTTTTTTTCAAATTAAATTTATCTCACAAACTTCTCAACGTATAAACTTCAATCTTGGGACATGGATGACCACTATCAAGAACTATCTTTGTAAGAAGTCTCAAATTTATACTTTGTACCATTCGAAAATCGCGTGTGTTTTTTGTTTTCATAGCTAAATATCTTAAAAACCACAAATTTTAGAAAATGATAAAAGAGATAAACGATTTGCGAAAATTAATCCAATTAACGCTGATATTAAGATTATGGTGATTGGACAGCAAATAACGGAGGAATTGTACATTTTCTAAATAAAAAAACATTGTTCCTCAGCATGTACTGTCTAAAATTTGTATTTTTTTATTCGGAATATTTACAATTTGCTGTTCGGTCATCATAATTTTAATATAAGCGTTAATTGGAATAAACTTTGACACTTTTGCAGCTTTGGTTATCAGGGGAACTTAACTTTAAGTATTTCTTCAGGCAATTTCTGAGTATGAAACAATTATATAACTACACGTAAATAAAGGTAAGTTACATAAATACAGGTAAGGTACTCATGACACATAACAGTCCAAGAGTACTCAGGACCCTTTAAAAGCCGCTCAACATGCCACAATGCAACACTGGAATCTCGGTCTGGGGGCCATTGTTTTGGACCGCTCAAGACCCACTTGATACGCGCGCTCTTTTTACAACTCACAATGAAAACGTTTTTACGAAAGTTTGACTCAAGAAAGTGTTACTTTCCAAATTTAAAATTGAATAAAAATTTTGTAATTGTGTATAGGGGGTTTGTAATATTGTAGGGGGTTTCGTAATTTAGTAAATTTGGTTTTAATATTGTATTTTGTCTTTTATATTATACTGACAATATTTGGGGAGCTTAAACAGCTAAAAAGGTTATTAAAGCTGTTATTGAGTAAATAACAGTATTGTATACTTAAGTTAAGCTTTGAACCAAAACTCCATTCACAAAAAATTCCAAAATAAAAATACCAGTGGGCTCAAAAATCGAATTCAGTGGTTTTAGCAAGCCTTTTTAAAAATCGATATTTTAATAGTAGTTTATGCAACGATTGTATAATGAATGCCTTTAAGCCACGAGTGAGATGTAAGTTAGAACGCGAGCGTTCTAAATATCTCACGAGTGGCTTAAAGGCATAATACAATCGTTGCATACACTATTTTAACTACGACCAACAATATACGACAAAATTTCCCCCAAAGTTAAACAAAACTCATGACTTTTACTAATGATGGAATAGGTCAACTCAAATTTGAGGTTAGGCAAATAAGCAGACTGAACCATGAATCGTTGTGGAACAATCAGCTGATGGGATAAGTAAACTCAAACATGAATCGTAATGCAACAATCAGCTGATGTGCGAATTGCGTAATTGTTATTATGACACTACTTCCGTCAAATGCCGAGCTCTCATTGGTCTAGAACCAGTACTCTAAAGTGACTCCAGTACTCTAAAGTCGTCATTAGAGTACTGCTTGGTTTTTGGTGTTTTAATGTATATCATTATGATGTTTATTGTAATACCATAATTGGTGCTTATTGCAATGGTCGTAGATAAAAACTATGAAACATATTTCAATTTTAAAAAGTGCTACTTTGTACATCATGAAGTTTAATTAATGAGTAGGTGGTACAGTTGGTAGCGAACTCGGTCTCGGATCTGCGGCGGAAGCTTCGCAGGTTCGAGCCCCGTTGAGGTAGCTTTTAGCAGAACTGTTCACCCTTATGCTGTACCGGCTCACATCTTGCGTTGCTTGTTAACGTCCGCGCACAAATGAACAGCCTATAAGAGCGAAGCAAAGGCAAGGTGAAAAAGGAGCCGCCAACCACTTTTATGTATAAAAAAATTAAATCACTTATTTTTAAGAAGGTGAGAAATTTACTATTTTTATCAACTGATAAAATCATACATTTTTATAAGTTTCTGTAATGTTTATCAATTTTGTAAAAATATTATCGACTGAGCCTTTTTTGTAGAAGATATCAAATTATTTTATGATTTATCTATATAACTTAAAACAACCTTCAATGTTGTATTTAAATTAGTTCCTTTGGAATATCAATTTTAGTAAGCTGAAATCAGTAAAAATGGTACTTTTTCAAGTACCATTAATCACAAGTTCTCTGCGGATAGTGTGGCATCTTTTATGTTGTAGAAAGACACACGTTAAGTTTCGTGCCATGAAAAACTGAATTAAAGTTGTTGAATCTTTTTTTTTTCATATTCGCGGTCATGTAAAAAAAGTTAACTGCAAAAAGATTTTTAAAAATTGTTAAGATTTTAATTGTTTAAGGTGAGCTGCCATTATAGATCCTAAAAACTCAACATGTAAATATATATTTTGCGAATAACTTCTCAGACTTGATATTTACATAATTACAATAATTTAATTTTATTTTAGATTCAGGAGTCCCAGACAGCAAAACTGTAATAATAATTTCTTAATTTAAAATCAAAATTAAATATGTCAGCTTATATGTCAGGCGTCCTAATCTATCGACGTTTGTACAGTGATTTATTTTAAATAACTACGATAAAACTAATCTCGATATGAAAATCCTGAACCGAGGCGGAATCTCCAATTGGTATTCATGGCCGTTTAAAAGCACATACTCGCCATGTACTCCGAGGGAACAATGTTTTAATTTCACGGAAGATGAAATCCGAAAATTAAATTCAAGGTTTATCGCACCTCTTCTACTTCAGTCGAGGAAAACGATATTCGACTAATTTTGTAATTCCCGCGTTAGTATTCCTGCTTTACTGCAAAGGAAGGACACCAAATCCGCTCTGTTTGCAAAATAATTCTTCTTCAAAGAGGAAGGTTTATGCGATCGAATGAAGCTATAAAAAATAATAGAGATAAATAATTTATTGTAATTTACATTTATTTGAATTATGAAGGAAATAAACCTTTTATAAAATATCTTGTAATTTTCATATTCCAGAATAAGAAAAATGAAATTTAAATAAAGCAACAGTAAGAGGGATTTGGAAAATAGATTACTGTAGAAACAAATCGCATTAAAACAATCATAAATATTTGAAACAAAAGAAACTTCAGAAATGCAAAAATTGCAGCAATAATTTTATTATTTCGAAGAATGTTTCTTCTTCATTTTCATTTCGGTGTTGTTTTAAACATCACAGAGCTGATCTAGGGTACATATAAATACTTTAGAATTTGAACTTGGATAGATTTGTTTCTATATTCCAATTCTTTCACCAGAACCAGCTTTTTATTCAGAATTTAAATTAGTTGGCGATTTAGATTATACCTGAAACCGAAATAACACACTGACGCCCAAGTTAATATTTTTTCTTTCTACGACAGTGGCATTTTTAACGTTTTTATCGTGAACGATCCAAACCCGAGGACATTGAAGTGCAAACACATGGATTTTGCGTTTTTTAGTGTGTTGTATGGGTTTAACCAACAAAGGGTCAGTTTCCCGATGTTTGATTGTGTTAAGTTTGTTTTGAAAAATTAAAAAGGTACTTCATCCTATTCTCTGTTCACACCTTAAGCGCAGCTGTATTAGCTACGTTTAAGGTGTGCACAAATATTGAGGATGTTTGTTTGTTCGGGAGTTCCATTAGTCCCGCCTGTTTAGGGTTAAAATCAGAAAAGATTTACTGTGGTTATCAAAATGTCACATACTCTATTTTGGGGTTCACTTGAGACATTTAATTTTAAGTTTAAAGTTAATATTTCAAATACCTCCTTTTATCATCCACACACAAGATCAATCCATCGACCAACATCAATTTCACTGAATAATGCATTGCTTTTAATTTATCGTTGGTTTACCAGGCAAATGGTGATTGCTATTTGTGTACCGATTATTTGAATACCAAATCAGACTAAAAGCTCAGTGTGGTCTGCACAATATGCTCTGTTGAAGAGTTTAGTATATAGAACCGATTCTCTTCAACTCTTTAATTAAACCCGTTATTCGAGGTAAATCCATTTCGCAAGTTTTTGCTATGATTATGTTTTCTGCGTTACGGTCGGCTTGCTATGATTATGTATCGCAGCAAAAAGAAAAAAAGAAAGAAACACGCAACTATCTTAATAACAATTAAATTGATAGATTTTGAAATTGTAGTATCAGTTTTCTGAATTTATACCCAAAGATTTCAAAACCATTACATTTGGTAAAGATTCCAATCTCAATACATTTATATTCCCAGTCATTAAACCTGTGATTAAACGTTTCTGTTTTGCAGGCGACTCATTATATTTTTGAAATTTAATTTTTTTTGTTACGAATGTTCTCAATTAAACAAATTAAATAATACTTATACATTTTTTGTTGAATAGTAAATACCTTCGTTTTCATCGGGAACTGTCCAAACCCGGGTCTTGTTACTATCTAACGGCGACCTTTTGTTAGATAGCATCATTATTTCATAGCCCAATGGCAAAGGGCAACTGGACCCAGTTTCGATCCCAGTCAGGATCGAACCGGCGACCCTCAAGTTATGAGGGAAGCTATGTCCACACTGCTTTCTAGTCAATGTAATTTTAATTTATGTATTCGGTAGGGAATAATGATTACAAAAAGTCCCTTGTTTTACAGTCAACTCCCTTAAGAACTAATTTATTCATAGAAATAATTTTCAAGATATTAACTTCTTAAAAATACAAATGAGTAAAGAATACGTGAAAAATAAATTAATCTAAAGTATTAAAAAAAATTAAATTTGTATTAGGATTGTATTGATTGTCATGTTTTGATACGATTTCTATTCATTCGTCTATTCATGAGAGCAAAGCCAAACATGAGCTAATGAAATGTGGAGTATTGAAAGAGCTGTTGAAGGGACCATTGAGAAGAGAATGAAACTGTTGACGTCAGCCAAACAGTTTCGCTGCTGCGCGGCTGTGTCAGACTTTCGCCGGTTAAAATAAACCTATTAATTGGGTAAATTCAAACTGCATCGTCCGCGTCAATTTTAAATCATCCTAATTAGATTCCATACCTTTAAACTGACCGCTTATAATCGCAACTGTAAACTGAATGTAGAAAAATACCGCAGACTTTACCATGTTTTTGTGATGAAATAGGTTAATGTAAAAACCTCGATAAAACATAGGAAAATACCAGGATTTAAAAACGATTACTTTTCTCTATAGGTCATGAATAACAACTTGCTTCGTTGTTTTTTTTTACTACATTGTAAATTCGTAGGCTTACATTTAAATAGTTACAATAATTACCTCCGTCTATAGCACACGATTCAATAGCTCACTGTTGTTTGTGCGATTGAGCCTTTTCGGCATCAAAGCGCAACCATCAGACTTAAATATCCGCCAAACAGCTTCGTCGAAGTATCAAAACGAAAGCATCAATAAGTGCGTGAAGAGATTACCTTAAATTTAATTTATACTATTGGATCCGAGCGCACGGAATCGTGCGCTACTCTAGCAGAGCGATAATTCAAATGGCGACAAATTTAAAACACAATCATGCTAACACGATCCGTCTTGAGGGTTATGTTTACACAAATAAAAAAATAACAGCAATTAAATTATCCAGCTGATCAAAATTTAAACAATTATGTTCTTCATAAGGATAACATGGGAACTTTAAAAGCCAATGGGGCAGAGCCCAAGGGACTTTTTCAAAAACGTAAGGCCAGTTTGCAAATCTACGCGACACGCTCTTTCCAATGAGCCGTCAATGATCAAAATCGGTTAAGAAATGACGGAGGAGTTCATAAGACAAATTTCGTGTTGGCGTATTAATTATATTAAATGTCATGATTGTTTTCACTATGTTCTGCACAGTTATTCTGTTTATTTGTTTGAAGTTATACTAGTTAATATAGCTGTTTTAGGTTAAGTAACCTGTATCTATCATGTAAACATCAAAATAAATAAATAAATAAATAAATACTTAAAGGTGCTTATTGATACTTTGACTGAGCGGTTTTTTTTATACTGATATCTGAAGATGACACTTTGATGCCGAAACGGCCGTAAACGTACGAACACAGTGGACGGAGATATAGTTCTAATCAAATAACAAGGCCCACGCCGTTCATAAGCCCAATGCTAAAATTAACATTAGTCTTACGGACGACAGGGCCTTGTTATTAGAATGGGCCTATAATTATTTTAAAAGTCGTAGAGAAGCTCAGAGACGAGAAAGATAGATTTTGATTTTAAACTAAAAAATTGTTAGAGCAGGGGTTTTCTCAAAGACAAAGACACTTTTGTACAAGAAATTGCATACGCGAATTTAAAATTATTGAACGTCTTCCTCGTTGATCAATCAATCAATCAATCATAAATCCTTTATTGCCGTTAAACCCTTACAAGCATTGGCATGAGCCATTTACATAAATACCTTAGAACTAAAATTTTTAATTCTAAATTATAATCTTCTTAAAAAATCGTGGACACTGTAGTACGCACCCCTTATCAAATACGCCTTTAGTGCACCCCTAAATTTTTCAAGTGGCATATCAACCCTAAGGCAGTCAGGCAGTCCTTTAAAAAGTTTGATGAAAGAATAATAAACATTATTTTCAAAAAAAGTTGTTTTGTGTTTTGGAAGAGACAGGTAAGAACGTTGACGGAAAGAGTAGTTAGTAGGTGGTAATCTAGGTTCAAAAAGGCTGCGGGTTTTCATGAAGAATGTCAGAGTTTCTAATATGTAAATTGCTGGAAAGGTTAGTAGTTTGTGATGGCGAAAGGTCTCTTTGCACGATTCTTGTTGCCTTAAACCAAAAATTATTCTGATAACCCTCTTTTGGAGAGTGAAGATGTATTTTAAACTTGACTTCTCTGACCCCCATATAGGTAAAGCGTAAACCAGATGAGGATAAAAGCAACCATAGTAAGCTGTGAGCAGTATCTCAGTATTACAATAAAATGATAGTCTCCGTATTCCATAGATGATAGTTATTTGTGAAAAATGTTATTTGATTTTTTACACGTTGATATGATGGCCAAGGTTCACTTTTTACTAAACAAGTGTTTACTTGGTTACAAAACATTACACAGTTGAAGTAAGACTTTTTAGAAAGAAATTTTGTGGATTAAGTGTGAAAGTATTGAGATCGAGGCCTACACGTAACCGACAACAAAACGTTACCTTTGTGTATAATCTGTTGTACTACGTGTTAGTAAGATATGTGACAGGCAGTATCTACAGTGTCATACACCCCAGTAAATAGGGTGTCCAGCTGACCGCAAGTTTTTGGTTTATCAGCTGGTCAAAATAAACAAAAAAGGTCATTACGGGCATGGTCTACCTCGCTCCGGTTTCCGAATGTCAGTCTGTATGTATTCTTCACATAATCCATTGTAACTTTATAACCACTTCAGGTACCTAGCTCAAACTCGGTACATGTATGATGACTAATAGGACCTTTTTTTTGCGGAGTATCAAGATTCTGCTTCGTTACAATTTTAAATTGAAAGGTATTTAAATTTTCAAAGCTGAATATTAAAAAAACTGTTCAAGATATCAACATTTGCACAAAAAGGTGCAAATTATTTGATTTTTGAAAATGTATAGTTTTACTATATTAATAACTGGAATAACGAAGTGAAACTCTGATGAAGACAAAACAAGTAGAAATGCTAAAATTGGACCGAATTTGCTGTTTTATCTTAAAATATTTAAGCTTCCTCTTTTTTCCGTGATACTATCCTAGTAAGAGTATACATTTTTCAAAAATGAATTAAATGTCGCATCTTTTAAGTCAGTTTGCAATCATTGGTAACTTCTTAGAAAAATAGGTCTTAATAGTGGTCATCCATGTACCAAGTTTGAAGTTTATACGTTAAGAGGTTCGTGAGTTATGTTTAAAAAAATCACAAACAGACACGAAAAAACAAAACACTTTTGGACCTATGTTTATATGAACTTTTTTTCTTATTTTTACCTGTACTATCATATACTAAAATATTTTACCATAATTTCCGGGCACCCTGTATACATCGATGGCTGGACACCCTGTTATTATTAGTTGCGCTTCTCCCTACCCTGATTGTTTCAGTATAGCCTACATTTTGGATTAAGTATAATATTCCTAATACAAGAATACAAAATGACAGACTAATCAAACTGTGACGAATTGGATTTACAGGAAAGAAATAAATTAAAAAATGTCGATCTCCTCTTAAACACGTTACTAAGCTTAGATAACCAAATTGGTGTGTTTAACAGTTAGTTTCCTTCTTTAAAAAAATAATACCAAAGGAAGTCTAAGATAAATTTTACGCTGTAAAACTATTAATTAAAAGCCATCAACTTTCACAAACAATAAACACAGAAATAACGAGGAGCGTTGAGAGAATCGGCGTTAAGACTCATTTTAGATTGTATTTCCCCCACCAAAGTTAATTACTAACGAAACATTCGTCATCAGAGATCACGTGTACTCAATGCAACCGCGCGTGTTTTGTTGGTTGTTTTGCCATGAGTATTACGTTTTCGTGCATTGCAACGACAAAGTGTAAGAAGCTTACAACAACGCATGACTATTGTTAAAGCGATTTAAATATACACTTTCTGACAGTCTGACGAACATTTTAGGAAAACACATCAAAACATTCCAATACTTTCTGAGCTCAGAATGAGTTTTTTCTGTAACAACTGAGCAATTGTTGGTTTTGTTCTCAACTTTCGGCATAAACTTTGCCTTATATGCTTAATACGATGAGGAAAATACAAATTTTGAAAATGTGGGTATTAGCTAGTCATATTTAAAAATTTAAATCATTGCTAGTTAGATGAAGAAAAAATCTAGGTTATATCTTATAATTTGCAGCAGGGATTGATATGACAACAGTTTCCTGTCTGACTTGTGCTACTAGTGGTTAGCACTTCTAGTAAGACCTACCATTCGACCTATAATGAATGTTCATTAAATGTCATCAATTTACTAAAATCTAATTAGCGCCAAGGTATTGTAATTCGGTGCCTGAACAATTTCAGCGAAATCCGCTTGTGAAAAGGAAACACTTTTGCAAGTACAATACATACTAATACGATAGGGAACAAAACCTGTTTTTATGTCTGTATAGAAAATAAATAATGTATTCAAAATAAATTACAACTGACCACATTTAGGGTTTGCCTTCTTAGACGCGGTACACAAAAATCCAATATTACCAAGTATAAACTTTTCTTTAAAATTTCTTCAGATTTATTTCTTCAACATTTTCTAGTTTGGATTTTGGTTATATATGTGATTCCAGTAATATTTTTATAAAAACATTTTTCTTTAATTAAAAACACACCTGATGAGGAAATATCACATGAGTGGTATTTCGGTAATCAGGAGAAAAATATATTTCCAATTAAAAAATAACAAAGTTGGTATTTAAAATTCTCGTCTTGAGCATTATCTTCAAGAAACTATAAATTCGAACGAATGGTGTTTTTTTTTGCTTCTGGGGGCCTCACAACGAAAAGTTATCATGAGACGTATGGTAATCGCTTATTCCTTAAAGGAAATTCGCTAACAATGAACAGAGAAAACAAATAAAATGACGCTTCCCTAAATGCGTTATAAGTTTGGACTGTGAAAGCCTTTAATTTTATGTTATAGCAACACAAAACGACCGACAAATACATAGAACGCATTATTCTTTTATGATTTGTTATTTTTAAATGCAAGTTAAAGAAACTCACAACTAGAATCATCCCCCTTAATTACTTTACAACTATTTCCGTCCAGAGCAACTCTTAACAGCGATTACATTTCTTTAAAACAGTTGAAAAGAAAGTTCTTTTATTTATTGTTCCTTCACTGAGATAATTAACTTTTTGTTACCATTTCATTAACTTCAAGGAAAGCTATCATGACTTTATGAGCTTAATTAAACTGCGTCCTTATGAGGTTTCCAACGCAAATAAGATTTCTCAGAACAAAAATCTAAAGTAAGTGTTCTTTCATTGTACTCCCTTGAGCAAAAAAAACATTGTAAAATGTCCCCTTGCAAGAAAATGCTTATGTACTTTATTTTCCTCATTAACTATTACATCATTTCAGTAAAACACCTTGATAATAATGGATTAAATACCTCAAAGTCATTAAAACTTTTCCTAATAAATATACGGTACTTTGGTATTATACGGAGGCCACCATTATACAGCGCGCTGCGGCGGTTATGTTAGGTTAGGGTATCATAAATATGTTAGAAGGACTTTCCTCGTTTTGTTACGAATCGAAGGATACCAAATTAGCCATAACTTCACCCGCCAAATCCCCTCCAAGAAGGCCTAGGTCAGGTTGTCGACCGGAGTGTGTGCATCACTTGCCTACAGGATTTGGCGGGTGAAAGTATGACTCATCCGGTATCGTTTGATCTGCAACGAAACGAGGAAAGTCCTACTAACATATATATGATAACCTAACCTAACATAACCGCCGCAGCGCGCTGTATAAGGGTGGCCATCGGGTGTTGCCGCTAGCGGCGGTGACGCTTTACCTCGCCGACATCGCTGCCTTCTAGGAGGCAGAACATAAAGACCGCTCATAATAATTATGTCAAATTTGGAGAGTGAGTCAATTAAAGTATGTTCTCTCCAATTATGCAGGTATTTTTGGATCCAGTTAAAAAAAACTCTCTAAAAAATAGTGGCCTCCGTATAATACCAAAGTACCAAATATACCTACAAAATATCGGTTGATTCACTCCTGACAGTAAGGGTTAGAGTTGTACCTGCGTTAGAAGACCATGTGGTATTTGGTGTTTTTTTGTTTTTTTTTGTGATAAGCAATTCAATTCCCACACACGGGCATTTCATTGCCTTCGTGGAAATTATTTCCTATTTTCCATGTAATCATGTAATGGAAATAAACGAATTTTGAGTTTGAAAGCCCACGAGTGTGTAGAAGTGATTGAGGTGCCTCACTCATCATCGGACAATGTTCTGATGAGAGTCAGCCCACCATAACAATAGTCTCTTTATCAATCCGTGCTCGCACGTTTCCCCCGAGTAATCAGTGTACTAGGACTGCAATCTACTTTCATTTCTAGATCAGCAATGGGGAACTGTAAATATCTGACAAAGTGTGATTAGATTAATTTTTTTCACATCAACTCATTACTCATAAAAATTTTTTCCATTATAATGATGGTCCATTGTAAAATGGACTAGTATTAACAAAAATGTTTTATTAAAAATCGAGTAGAAAAATGTAACATTGCCAATTCAACTTAGCTTCCAAAAAAAACTTACCGGTCCAATCAAATAAGTCAGTTGTGCCCACTTCAGAGTAAAAGTTAAATAAAAAAATGATTGAAAAAGAAATTGCACAATAGACAAACTGAAGGATGGAGAGAAAAATCATGAAATAATATGTATTAAGATAACCTGGGAAAAAAAACAGTTAAAACAGAGAACTGTAAAAGCAGTCACAAAAACACTATGCTGAAAAAAAGAATTCAGCATAGTGTTTTTGTGACTGCTTTTACAGTTCTCTGTTTTAGCTGTGTTTTTGTCTATGTTATCCTGGATATGTGTTACTAATCTTGTTATGCTCTTGGTTTTGTTTCACCTGAAGACGGGATCAGATTCCAGATCCCGAAACGTCGTGAAACTGGGCGCACCGAAATTGCGCCCCAAAATCCAGGTAGACACCGAAATTGCGCCCCGACCCTAAATCTTGTCCCAGGGGTACACCGACATTGCGCCCGGAATCAAATGAGGGAGGCAAGCACTGACTCCTCGCCTCGCCATTGAAGTCGGAACACAGGAATTCTTTCAAAACCCTTCATTGTTGCCACTTGGAGGGAAGTGGCGAGTGAGCAACGGAGTCAGCTAAATCTGAAAATTCATACAGTTTTGACAGCACTTCCTAATCCGCAGAGCAGCGAGCACAGATAATAGGGGGGAAATCTGTATTCCCGTAGCATTGATTGTTGTGAAGCCGGTCCGCGGCTGACTGTGGGCAACCAGCCACGGATCGTCGCTCAGAACGCTACAAAATTTTAATGCGCGCTTTTCAAATGAACTGCGGTTAGAGACACTTACAGTCAACAAAAATTACCAAATTTGGCAAAGAGGATGTCTGTTAGTGCTGCTCACTAACGGTATGATTTTTAAGTCGACAAAAATTATACTGTAATTGCAATAAGTAATTAAATCATTGAAAATGAATTAAATTTATATTCATGACATGAAAATGTTACTAAGCGACGAAATTTTTATTTTTTGGTCAGGTAATTTTTTATTGTCACCACTTTTCAGAAAAATAGTTGAAACGTAACATATATTTTTGAAACCTCTATGACCAGCCGTCAATGAGAAAATCAAGGTTGAAGATAACAAAATTCCGCGGCGCTCGGGATAGGCAGACGGCGCCGGCGCCGCCGCGCGCCACAGCACGTTCGGATAACTATTTGATTAAACGTTCTATATGCCGATGTTACCCCTTTTATCAACCACTTCTCGTGTTTTAATATTTATTTTTCTAGTGATTATATTTACGTTCATAGTCTTACGTTTTATAATCAGTCTATTATTGTTAGTACTATTACTGTAAGGCCCCAAAATGGTCAATACCTAGGTTGTATTAGATTCCACTTCAACTTATTAATTATCAGACATTTTGGCAGTTTATTTTTCAGAGGATTTTCTCGTTGACGGCTGGTCGTACAAAAATATAAATTCAATTCATTTTCAATGATTTAATTACTTATTGCAATTACAGTATAATTTTTGTCCATACCGTTAGTGAGCAGCACTAAATAGACATTCTCTCTGCCAAATTTGGTAATTTTTAGTTGATTGTAAGTGCCTCTAACAGCAGTTTATTTGAAAAGCGAGCATTACAATTTTGTAGCGTTCTGAGCGACGATCCGTCGCTGTTGCCCACAGTCGGGCTGCGGACCGGCTTCAACGCCAACAATCTCCAAGAAAATGTTGAGGGAAAAACGTTGTATTTACTCCAATAAATATTACCATGTCCACCCTAACACTCAGGTGTCTTATGCAAAACTGACAAATCGTTTGGGGAGTACAAAAATTTGGTGGTTCATCAACTGGTCAGGCGGGGGGTGGGGGGGGGGGGGGCGGAGGGTAACATTCCTGAGTCATTGCGTGGTGTTGCGGTCCTCAGGTACCTGCCACCCTCGGGGCGCAATATCGGTTAGGGATTAGCGAACCTTTTTCGTCAGATTGGTATGGGGCGCAATTTCGGTGCGCCGGTGAAACTTGCTTTTTACTAATCAGTGATGGCAAATGTCCGCAAAAATCCTAATCAAAATACCACAGGTTAAGTTGGCATGTTTCAACCAGATGACCAGAACTTACTGCGTTTTCAGAATGGTTTTGTGAAACCGAAAAATGATAACTTAACCTATGGCACTGTTGAAAATGAACTACAAAAAATGGTAACCAACTTATATTTTCATTATATCTACAGTCATAAAATATAAATACAGGGGCATCAAAATGAATTTTAACAATTTATACTGTTTTAAACCAAATTACAAAACAGATTTTTTATGTTAATTAAGACATGTAAACTTTTCCTCATTTGACCTCGATCCCGAAGAACATGTACAAATTAAGTCAGCGCGTAGTTTAATCCGAACGGCAGTAATTTAAGGATGCTTGATCACCTATCCCGCGAGTGGGTTGGGTACGGGTAACTCGGCTGCCCCAAGTGCTCCACGGAGTGCGTTGCAGCCGCTGCATTCCCATCCATTATCCATTTCTGCCGTACTCACGACAAGAGCATTGTCCTCATTAAAATCTGAGAGCGGCGAGAGTGGGTTGAATTTAAAAATACCCCCGTTGCAGCAGACCTGCATACTCAGCGGAATTTCAAATGCAAAACAATATATTTTAATCTAACATAGCGAGATTTCACATGTTTTTGTAAGCTCCATAAGATTAACATGGGGAATGAGTATGCAGGTTTGCTGCTACAGGTATGTTTAAACTTGTTGGTTTTAATTCAATATTTAGTAGATCTGAACTAGAAGAAGCCATTTACCAAGTTTTATCGAGATATGTTAAGAAATAAACGAGATATAGCATTTTACTTATTTCCCATAAGGTTAACATTGGGACAACGTACTGTGTTTACCACTTTCAATATCTCGGCAACCAATGGACATAGAGCAGTGATTCAAAGTACTAAATTGTTTGTTTTTTTGAGCTGAATTCAATGGTGCCAACAAAAATTTGATAAATTTTATTTTTCTATGTAAAATGATCAAAAAACCCATTTCTGGGGGGTTTATCCCCCTTTACCCCCCTTCCGGTGGTCCGATCGGGCTGATTCACGAACTCGTCCAATCGATTACCACTTTACATGTCTGTACCAAATTTCATCAAGATCGGACCATTTTTACGGCCGCTATCGTGCTAACAAACACACACACACACATATATATATATATATATATATATCTAAAAATTCGAACAAATGGTGTTTTTTGCTTCTGCGGGTTGCAAAACGAAAAGTTATCATGGTCTGGGGCTTAGGTCTTACCATGAGACCTACGGTAATAGCTTCTTCCCTATAGGGGAAATTCGCTAAAAACTATCTGAGAGCACTGTTTTGGGAAGCAGCCTTAACGATTTCCAAAGTTTTTATAATGCTGCAAATTAATTCTAATGTAGATTCAAATTGGTAGTATCTTTAGCTTTTGAAAGTAAAAAGGACATCGATAATTGTCCTTGCAACTTCTAACGGCATAACATTTATTCGTTGTTTTTCAACTACATTTAATTTTTAATGTTTTATTACTTTTTATCTGCAACTAATCTTTTATAGATTTCAACACATTGCTTACTTTAAGACATAGCAGCCAATAACAATTAATTATTTAAGAAAGATATTGCAATGAAAATATACACTTCCGAATTACTCCACTTCCTAAAAAGTCAATAGTTAAATTTATCACAATGCTAGTATCACAATATTATTCACACATGATCAGTAAATATTTCTTTATTACTTATTAACTGGTTCTCAAAGTATTACCCATGTAAGAAAATAATTAAATCGGTACTTCTTATTAACAAGTATGTATAACAATGAAAAACAACAATAACAATAAAAACAATAATAAAAAATAACAATTGCCAATAATTAAAAATTGTTTGATCGATAAAGCACTCTTTTCTTAAGTAAGTGCTTCTTTATAGTATTAATACAGTAATAAAGCAATATTTTTCATTGATTATTACTGATAATTAATGAAAAATGTTTCCGCTAGCGATTATAATATAAAGTTAATAATGCAAGAGTTGGAAAACAATTGTTATCAGAGTTCTGAACATCAAAGACGACGATATCTAAAGCTTCTAAACAAAGGCCTTTGTTGGACTCGCCGTCAAGCCAGGTTTGGTCGAAACATCGTCTTGGTTAAAGATCTTAACATCTTTAATTTACCGGGTGTTTGGAAAAAAGCTCCCTAATTTTTATAAACTATAAATTGTAGCATAATAATCTCCACGATATATATTATAAAAACCGTTTATATATATTATAAAAAACGGTAAACTAACCAAGTTTTTATTAAAAGTCCCAAATTTTTCTATAGCTTTGAACATTAATCGTAAACATGGAACAAATAAAGTCTAATTCTCCCTGTGCAACGGTGGTGTTCGAAAACATGAAAATATAATGAGACCTTCCTGGTTTTGAACATAAATCTTGGAGACCGTGCATGCTACAGAAGGCACTCAAATTATAACATTAAAGAAAATTATAAATACGTTTCCTATAGTTTGAGGGTTTTTGTATGTCTGTAGCTTTTATGGATCTGGAGAGACGTGCCTCGGAAGGCAGGAAACTGATTTTTCGTGTGCTTTGGGAGCCACATCAACCTGATATTACTTGTTTATTAGATACTATAACACTTGCATTATATGTCAGAACTATCGTATTTCTATATTTTTAGAAATGTTTTTTGATTGCAGTCGCAATGAACTAGTCCTACACTGTAGTAGACCACTTGGCGATTTTGGTTATAGCATAACAGTTCATCGTCAATGTTATAGGTCTGACGAACGTTTAAAATTAAAAAGAAATCTTTTCATGAGTGAATAAATTTATACGTAGTATGTCTTCGGACATATCTTGTGTCCTTTGCTGCATGCTATTTTCATCCAGGACGATCGGAGTTAAGATTATGACAGAAAATACAGAGGAACAAGCTTTGAGAGCTTAGAATGAAAACAAATCATATAATCCTCATAATTTCATGAATAGCAGCACTGACAATACACCTGTAATGGACTGCTAGCCCGGTGGCCAAGAGCGGATGCAAAAGCGTCATGTAGGACTGGCAGTCCTCAATAGATGGCACCGTTTACTATATCAATCAATCAATCTATCTATATATATATATGCATATATATATATATATATATAGTATGGTGGTTTGGCATATATATATATAAGCCAAAACGGTTGACTGACTGACTGACTGACAGACTCACTGATCACAGTTTCTCAAAAACTATGAGGCTTTGGGCAATGAAACTTGACACAATGAATAGGCTCTAGATGCGTACTAAGAACGGATTTTAAAATATATTCTCTCAAAAGGCTAAAATAGGGTATATTATAAAATTCAAGATGGCGGTCATTTTTAGTTTCCAAAGCTTATCTTCCAAAACAATGTAGGGCTTTGGGCGATGAATCTTGGCTCAAATATTCTTTATAGGCTCCAGATACATACTAATGAAGGATTTTAAAATGTTTTCCCTGGAAAGGCTAAAATAAGTTTAATTCAAAAAATCAAAATGGCGGCCTTTTCAGTTTTTAAGATCTATGAATTCAAAATATCATTAGATGGTCTCCATAATATTTTACAGAGGCAAAAAATATAAATCCATTTACTAATAGAATAAACTGTACAAAATTATCACGGTTTCTTATATTATGTATTTATCAGTTTTCACATACTCGCGATTTACGGATCACCCGAAGTAATTTAACTAGAATCTTAAAACTTTGCTGGGACATATCATACAGATATTTTTATAGAATCGGGGATTTTCTGAATTTCAATTTTTAGAAGGAGGGTTTGCATGCTGGTCGAGAGCGATTTATAGGCAAAGTTCAAACGAATATACTATTTCTACCTAATGAAGCCCTTAAAAACGTATAGTTAGGATAAATCATTGAAATCATTAGTCTATTACAGTAGGAAATTTGTAAAAAATGCACGTTACAAAAAACGGATAATTGAACTAGGATAATTATCTATGACACTAAATATAATAATTCTGACAACATTAACCTGATATTACTTGTTTATAGATACTTGTCGATTTGTTATCCTTTCAGCGAGCGAAGCCGCGGGTATATCTACTAGTAATATATATAAAGAGAGTTATGTGTTGGTATATTTCGGGCTACAGCCAAAACTACATGTTGTCAAATTAAAACTTGAAATCTCATGATGTGAAATCTCATCTATCTATCTATGGTGGTTTGGTTTTGACATCCTCGAGGCACAGGATCGTCCAAAAGAGTCCCATAACAAGGGTTTTGGAAGTTTTTTAATAGTTACTATGGTTACCATTTGAAGTAGCTATGGTAGTAACCATAGTAACCATAGTAACTATGGTTGCTAACAGAATACAGCACTAAGAAATAACAAAAAGAAAAGAATCTCCCGAGCAAAGCCATGGTTATCAGCTAGTAATGTTATAATTTCAAACACTAAGTATGCTCGTAATCCAATACCTCCCAATAAGGAGAGTTGCAGAAAAAAGACTACAGTACACCTCGGATTATCCGGACCGCACATTATCCGGATCACGGATTATCCGGACCGGTCCAACCGAGAAATTAAAAAAATAAAATCACGGTAAAAACATGATTTTAGCGAGTTTATGGGGGAAATTGTGCCTTCTTAAAGTAAAATGCAAATACAGTACATTACTGTACGCATTTGGAATCACAATAATTAATTGAAGGAACCACATTGCACAAAACAGTAAATTACAGCATTTTTGTGAACGTAGTTTTCTGGATTGCTAGCTGGGGCGCTAGCAGTAATCAACAAAGGTGTAGGCTATGGTAATTTTGCGAGTTTATTTATTGCTGAAATTTGATGTGTTATGTTATATCTTAATAGGGGTTACTGTAATAAATTTTGAGTTACTTTAAGTTTCGTCATGATTATTTCGACTATTCAAGTTTGAGTTATTTTGAGACATGATTATTTAATCTTAATAAATTAAATTTTTTAATCTGGCTTTTTATTTCAAACCTAAACCGTAAGCACGGTAAAAGTTAACATTATATTCGTATGATTCATAATAAAGTATAGTTCTTCAATTTGTTTGAAAATTAAACCCCGTAAAATTTGAAACATTAACTTGTAGTCTTGGTACGCCGTTTGCAACATCAATTTAGCAGGATGCGATCGCTATTTAGGCAATATTGTAATTACCCCCGGATTATCCGGATTTTTGTTATCCGGATCGGTGTTCCGCCACATTAATCCGGATAATCCGAGGTGTACTGTAGTATAATACATCAAATTTTAGATATTTTGAGTGAAGAAGAATTCATCCCAGTTTTTCTTGTCTTAATTTAAACATAGCTCAATTTTTGTTATTATTGGGATTACATAATAGCATATTAGGTACTAGGCCGGGAAGTCCTGTTTTACCGGTCGAGCATGATAGTTCCCACGCGAGCGGAAGCGAGTGCGGGATTTTCATGCGAGTACGGCAAAACTTCCCGGCCGTGTAACGTACGATATTTCTCATCATACTACGCAGAAAAAAACATACTTTCAATCATAACGTAGTCTTTGCATAAACATACGTTTCTCAAACCTTCAAACCTAACCTATAATAAACAGAACAAACATTTGCTACGGATGCAATGCTGTCACTAAAATCCTCTAAAAAGAAACCAATAAACAAGCATTAAACGTCGGTTTGCTGCAAATCAGCAGATCGTTTACTTCCGTTTTACCTGGCCTAGGCCGGCAATGGGTAACTTTTGAGCCAATAAAAACGAACTGAAAAAAGATGTTTCTGTGTGTACATAAAAAGTATAATTTTCTGTAATATATAATCTGAAATACAGTAAATATTGATAGATATAATTATAATTTATCTTCAAATAATAAGCTAAAACTGTTGAAATGCAAATTTAATGCCATTTGTCTTTTTTAGCGAATTTCCCCTATAGGGAAGAAGCTATTACCGTAGGTCTCATGGTAAGACCTAAGCCTAAGACCATGATAACTTTTCGTTTTGGGGCCCCCAGAACCAAAAAATAATATTCGTTAAAATTTATATATTAATATATATATATATATATATGTGTGTGTGTGTGTGTGTGTGTGTGTTTGTGTGTGTGTTTGTGTGTGTGTGTGTCTGTGTGTGTCTGTTAGAACGATAGCGGCCGTAAAAATGGTCCGATCTTTATGAAATTTGGTACAGACATGTAAAGTGGTAATCAATTGGATGAGTTCGTAAACCAGGCCGATCGGACCACCGGAAGTGGGAGTAAAGGGGGATAAACCTCTCCAAAAATGGGGTTTTTGAGTTTTTTACATAGAAAAATCAAATTTATCGAATTTTTGTTTGCACCATTGAATTCAGCTCAAAAAAACAAACAATTTGGTATCTTGAATCATTGCTCTATGTCCATTGGTTACCGGGATATTGAAAGTGATAAACACAGTACGTTGTCCCTATGTTAACCTTATGGGGAATAAGTAAAATTCTATATCTCGCTTATTTCTCTATATATCGTGATAAAACTTGGTAAAGGGCTTCTTTTAGTTCAGATATACTAAATATAGAATTAAAACCAATCAGTTTCAACATACCTGTTGCAGCAAACCTGCCTACTCATTCTCCATGTTATTCTTATGGAGCTTACAAAAACATATCAAATCTTGACGTATTGGGTTGAAATATGTTCTTTTGCACTTGAAATTCGCTGAGTATGCAGGTGTGCTGCAACGGGGGTATTTAATTAGTACAACTGCTCGTAATTTCAATTGTCAATACATGGTGATGTGAATTAGCTAATGTCGGTCAATGATGACGCCAACAAGTATACAACTATACAAGTAAGTAATAAACAAATAGAATTCTGTGCAATTAAGTGCAAAAAAAATCTAGTTAATTGTTATTCCATAATTTCATAAAAAACAATGTATATTTAATGTATTAATAAATGCACTACATTACACTTACATTCACTAGAGCACTATATGTTTCAAAAGAAAGTGCAAAAGAGTAAATTTATCCTACAACAACAATACTTCCTCATGCCAAGATGACGTTTTGAAGAACACTTAACTTTTACAGATAATGGAGGATCAGGTTGCATACGATTCAGGGGCGTGTAGATACTTTCATGTCAGAGGGAAGTGTTTTATAATGGAGTGTTACATTTCACACCACTTTATCACACTTAAGGAGTATTTAAATAAAATGATTCTTCCAAATTTATTAAATATATGTGGCATTAAAGTGTGAAAACAAAGACAATATACATAATCAAACTGAATACTTATTTAAACCTAAAGCATTAAATTCCATACATTAATGAGTATTTTATGATGAAGATACTATTTTAAAGTTGTCATACAGCTGAAAACTTGTTATGAGTCTTCTAAGCCGTCCACAACAGATTATAGGCGAACGGCGTAACATACAAAGATGAAACAAAACATTTCCCCACTAAATCATACCCAAGGAACAACGTAAAAATATATTTAACCTTTTTAAAATACAGGGTGTTCCAAAAACCGGGGGTCACGGGTTCGAATCTCGGAATTTTTAAATCTAAACATATGTCATATTACAAACCATTTTAAAGCCCTAAGCAAGGCAAACAATTTGGTGAAAAACAGAACTCAATTATCTTTATTATTTTCAAAATGGCGGCCGTTTTTGTGAAAAATTTTAGTATTTACAGAATACCCTGTATCTCAAGAACTACTGAAGGTTTTTTCGTTCTGTTTAAAAATTCTTAATCTTTTAAAACTCAGCTTTAATTTGATATGCAAGATGGCAACATTAGAAGAAAATAAATATTTTTTATGATTTTATTTTTGTAAATGTTCGTAGCACTGAAAATCAAAAATTTTAAATGTCAACATATGTTAAGTAGGTCATCATTTTAAAGGTCTTACAAAAACCTAAAATTTTCCAATTTATACTCCCCTTTTTTTGGTAGTTTTTCAGAAATAAACAAAAAACTCTATTTTCCCATATAACGCCCATGTTAAATTTCCTGTACTCACTGTTAAAGGATTCGAATTTAAATGATTTGAGTACTGCACATTTAACATGGGCGTTATATGGGAAGATGGAGTTTTTGGTTTATTACTTCAAAACTACTTAAGATAGGATGTAAGTATAAATTGAAAAGTTGTTGGTTTTTGCAGGACCCTTAGAATGATATCCTATTTAACATATGTTGCCATTTAAAATTTTTTATTTTCAGTACTACCAACATTTACAAAAAATAAAATGTTGAAAAAATATTTATTTTCTTCTAATGTCGGCATCTTGCATATACAATTAAAGCTGAGACTACAAGGATTGATAATTTTCAAACAGAACGAAAAAACCCTCAGTAGTTCTCGAGATACAGGGTATTCCGTAAATACTAATATTTTTCACAAAAACGGCCGCCATTTTGAAAATAATAAAGATAATTGAGTTCTGTTTTCACCAAATTGTTTGTCTTGTTTAGAGCTTTAAAATGATATATAATATGACATATGTTTACATTTAAAAATTCCGAGATTCGAACCCGTGACCCCCGGTTTTTGGAACACCCTGTATTTTAAAAAGGTTAAAAATATTTTTACGTTGTTCCTTGGGGAAATGTTTTGTTTCATCTTTGTACGTTAAGCCGTTCGCCTATGATCTTTTGTGGACAGCTTAGAAGACTCACCCTGTATACAACAGCATGCTTAATGTTTCCAGATAATTAGTGAATAGTATAAACACTTGTCTGTGTAATTAAAAACAATTACAAAGACTAAGTTTAAAAAAGTTGTTTACACTCTGTAAATAAATTGGTTGTAAATAAATTGGTAAATAAATTGGTCCCAATAGTTCAACGATGTACAAACAGTAACATTGATTTGAACATTTCCTTTTGAAAGGATTAGTCGATGTACACAGAATAACTTGTATTCACAAAAAGGATCTGACCCCTAAACTTGATGTGGTGAATTCGATAAAATCTCTACATCATGTGTACCATGTGTTATTGATCTTATTGATCTTTGAACATCAATGAAAACGGAAACCTTATTGGTTTCAATTTGATTTATCAACAAAGAAGATACAATTACGCTGCTTATATGAACTATTTCAAACTGCTTCTCCTAACCCAAATATTGTTGTACCTTCCCAGGGTTTGATCCTTTAAGGAAATGTTTTATCACCTCTAAGATTTTTATTTACTACTAGTGGATTGAAAATAAGAATGTGTTTCTATCTCGGGAATTAAACAAATTCTTACGTTAAATAAAAAACAAAATGTTTAAACCATAGTTTTGCTACATGATGGTTTGTATCACCATTTTTCATACTTCAAATGTCAAGTGAGTTGTTCTGCATCCTTACAGACATCCCGTACCTTCATACACGTACGTAGAGTGCACTGTGCAATGTACTGTGTACTCTCATACACATAAATATTCATGCTTCTTGGAATTTGTAACAATTTATCACGCTGAAACAATGTTTATTAACTTGCCTATGGAGGTTTTAGGTAAATAAGGTCTAATAAGTGGTAGTCTAAAATAATGAGCGTTTACAACAATTAGCACGAGTATTTACTCGATAATAAAACGCAATAAAACGTTTTAAGATTATGTCCGTTAATTTTTATTTCTTTACCACCAAACTTAAGTTAGAAATAAGTACTTTTTTAGGTGATACATTTTGGAAAACCACGACGAGAATAACTTCACTCAAATGCGTTATCCGAAAAATTGTTTCACGTTTAAGATTATTTAGTTCTCTTTGGATATGTACTAAAAATTACTGGTTTTTAATCCAACTGCTTAAAACACAAAAAAACAAATACCACAAATGTGGCTTTAAAAACAAATACCACATCAATAATAAAAAGATGCAAATCGACCCAGCTTCAGGCTATCAGGTAATAGAAATATTGTCGAAGAAAATACGAGTTGGTGTAAGTAATAATAGTTTGATCAAACATATTTTCTAACGATTTAATGCAAAGTAAACAAGGCATAACATGAAGATGTTTGTTGTTAGGTTGGGTAAAAGAAATGTAATGTATTCAGAAAAGCCAAGACTACTTCTCGCAGCGGTGCAAAAGGGATTTGCATAACTTGAATTCTTCGTTTTATTACAATAAGAGAAAATCCGCTCAACCCGTGTCGGATTTATCTGATTTTAACGCATTCCACAGTTCTGTCTGACAGGAATATTAAAATAAATATCTTAATATTTCCTATTTAGTGGTTATTTGATAATTTTGTGACTGTGCTATGTGGCCTTTTAAGTACTGAGTTTTGAGTCTCAGTACAAACTCAAATCAAAATAATTGTACAATATAATAATATAATTGCAATTAAATTCACGGTTGTTTCTGTGGATAAATTGGTTGTGCCATAAATCTATATTTGTAACTATATTTATTTGGCTATGTCCACTCGAATTCATAACCACAACATCAATTGTCAAATGCCATAAAAAATAGTTGTACTAAAACTAAAAATCAATTAAAAATAATACTTTAAATGAATTAGGAAATAAGATTCAACCAATGTAAAAATACCCCCGTTGCAGCAGACCTGAATACTCAGCGATTTTCAAATCCAAAACAACATATTTTAATCTAACATAGCGAGATTTGACATGTTTTTTGTAAGCTCCATAAGAATAATATGGGGAATGAGTATGCAGGTTTGCTGCTACAGGTATGTTTAAATTGGTTGGTTTTAATTCAATATTCAGTAGATCTGAACTAGAAGAAGCCATTTACCAAGTTTTATCAAGATATGTTGAGAAATAAGCGAGATATAGAATTTTACTTATTTCCCATAAGGTTAACATTGTGACAACGTACTGTGTTTACCACTTTAAATATCTCGGTAACCAATGGACATAGAGCAGTGATTCAATATACTAAATTGTTTGTTTTTTTGAGCTGAATTCAATGGTGCCAACAAAAATTTTATAAACTTTATTTTTCTATGTGAAAAACTAAAAAAACTCATTTTTGGGGGGGTTTACCCCCCCTTCCGGTGGTCCGATCGGGCTGGTTTACGAACTCATCCGAGTGATTACCACTTTACACGTCTGTACCAAATTTCATTAAGATCGGACCATATTTACGGCCGCTATCGTGTTAACGAATATATATATATATATATATATATATATATATATATATATATATATATATATCTAAATTCGAACGAATGGTGTTTTTTGCTTCTGGGGACCCCAAAATGAAAACTTAACATGGTCTCGGACTTAAGTCTTACCATAAGTACTACCGTAATAGCTTATTCCTTTAAGGAAATTCGCTAAAAGAGTGGTTCAGAAAGTGTTCATATATTTGGCTTAAATAATTGACTTTATTTAAAGTCAATGCTTAAATACTGTGGTTTTTAGAGGATAAAATTGGTGTTCTAGCACCAAAAATAGCGTACAAATTATTATTTTCTGATAACGTTTAACAAAAAACGTTAAATCACTTTATGAAGAGGACCACGGAATAACGCACAATACATCGTTCAGTATATCGTGACTAAATATTTTTAATTGAATAAATTTTCATAAAATGTTAATAATTATTTGTAAAATAGTTCAAAGAACGCGTCATTACTAAACTACACGAAGTGAAACAGTCACAAATAAGACGTTATATGGGACCAGCTCGCACAGTTGAGCTCCGAACCCATGTAGTCAGTGTAACTCAGATCGTACAACTGCTACCAACAGTACTCTGAGTACAACTGAGTACCAGCAGTACTCTGCACAAAACCAATTTCCGCTACATTCTTTCCTGCCACAGAATAACCCAAGTCGTGAACTACTTTTAGAAATTCTCGTTCTGTCATCAAGTACGTTGAGCTGCCAAGTTTGTTTGTAAATATAATTATTTCGACGATATTATTTTCTTTATTACGTAAAATATTCCTTCTTGTAAAGCGCAGCTTTTTAACTTCAGATGTGAGTGGAATAGGAATCGAATGATCACTTTACATCTGATTTTGGTATAGTTTTTCTTGACATTTTTTTCATAATTATTTTTACATTAACTAACTCTCCTGACCGACGCAAGGATAGCAACTCCTACCTCCCCTCCTTCCCCCTCCTTTCTTCCCGCACCACCACACACCAGGTTCTTGTGTTTTCTTCCTCCTTTTCTTTGTTTGGCATTATTCATTTTTGAAGCCGCCACAACTCTTTATACTCATAAATTATACATGGTATGTATACCAATTTTTCGTCACAGCTGATTGTTCTTACTGGATGACCCGGACATCCATCGTCAAATAGATATCAAAATTTATGGGTCTCGGCTTGTCCAAACCATAATCAGATCTGTTATTCAGGGTGATTAAAACATTGATTCATCTGAACGATGTCGTCGACGACATAAAGGCACAAAAAACACGACGATTCACAACACACGTAGACGTGGACACAAAACACAAACAATTCAAAACTTGTTAAAAAGAACTTTTTAAAAACAACTAAGCCTAGTTAGCGACGGGTGGGTCGACCGGCGACAGTCACTCATGACGACGTCGTTCAGATCGATTTATGTTTTAATCACCCTAAATAAGAAATAGATATGATTGTAGCTTAGTCAAGCCGAAACCCGGGTCATCCAATAAGGACAAGATACAACTGTAACGGAAAATTATTTTGTATTACCGTATATAATTCAGGATTAATCGTTTAATTACCGTAAAGTCATTCAATATCGGGTGTCTCACCTAAAGTGAACCAATAGCTAACTTTTTTATTATAAATCTGACAGAGAACTTCTTATGGGCACTTCCCTTAATTTTTAACGCTGATTTTTGTAGTCACTATGAAATTTAAAAATATGGCCGCCATTTTCCAATATGGCGGACAACTTTGATTTTTTATGGAACACCCTATATTTTAGGGCGTTTTTGGATTTTACGCTTAATTTTAGGAACTTTTTATCCTCTCTAATTGTTTCCTTAACTCAATGGTTCAGAAGATATGAGAAGTTAAAGTTTTATTTTTCCCCATTTAAAATGCATTGTGTCCGATTAAATGTGCCATTCCATGTATTCCTTATGGAGTAAAATCATATTTAAACTAACATTTTTCCACGATTAAATCTTGACTAAAAAATTATTTTATGATTAAACCTCAACTAAACTAACATATTAGGCACTTTTATTCTTTGGTATCTTTTATTAAACTCAACCGTTTTCGATATACATACTACCAAAAATGTCCCAATGCATTTTAAATGGGAAAAAAATCTAACTTTAACTGTTCAGACCAGACCTCCTTAACCATTGGGTTTAGAAAAAAATTATAAAGGCTAAAAAGTTCCTAAAATTAAGCGTAAAATCCAAAAACGCCCTAAAATATAAGGTGTTCCTTAAGAAAAATTAAAGGTGTCCGCCATATTGGAAAATGGCGGCCATATTTTTAAATTTCATAGTGACTACAAAAATCAGCGTTAAAAATTAAGGGAAGTGCCCCATAAGAAGTTCTTTGTCAGATTTATAATAAAAAAGTTAGCTATTGGTTCACTTTAGGTGAGACACCCGGATAATGGGCAAATGGCATTATTTTTCTTAAAACTACATTATACATTAAATTTTGAACCATCGCTATGTTTTGTTTCCAACACCAATCCTCGATTTTTTGGCATTGGTTTCTTTGGGGCTTAGTTTTGTAATGTACTAAAAAACATTAAATAATAATCAGTAAACAATTTATTAAATCAAGATGGATATTAACATTTCAAGAGTCTTACGTACAGCTGTAATTTAAATAAATTTAAGTTATGTGTTTTAAGTATGGCTAGCGATTAAAATGATTTATATTACGATCAACGTTTCTAAGTCACATTAAGTATGAGTTTATTAAGTTTATTCGCAGAACTATGAAAGAATGAAGTTTACAGAGCCACCCGACGATAAATATAAGTAAAGTTGACAAACTGTAGAATTAGTTTAAATTACCTTTACAGTGGAGCATCCAAAAAAAGAGCAGAGTGTAAAAAGGCGAAAGTTTAGGTTCAGGATTTAAATGGAAAGTGGTAAAAGGGTGGTGATTCTAATTGGATATATCAAATAAAATCCCAGGTACGCGGGCGAGGCAAAGAGCATCAGAAAACGTTAATTTGATTTTTTTTTGTTCGGTGTATTTAAAAATAAACTTGATAATTTGCTAACGCATTGTAATCCAGGTGGTCGAACAACGTGGAAAGTTTAGGTATGAATTTTCAAAGCACATAAAGCAAAATATATTACTTGTTGGTTAACAAAAGTAATTATTAAAAATTAAAGATTGGTTTGTTAAAAAATACTTAACACGTCCTCGAGATGTGAATTTATAAAAAATACGTTTGTAAAGTAAATTTATAGAATCTTTTTCTCTCGCTAAATATTTACTCTTAAAATTAAGGTTACAATAAATCAGTTTAAGAATGTATAGACCAGCATAGTCTATATAATTAAAAGGTAATCAAATATTCCTGTTAGACTTAGTTTAAAAAAATAATTTTATGATTGGGCCAAAACTAGTGTTTTTAATTAGTAGTTTTTTTGCATCGCTTTCAAAGTTTCACTTCTGTTAAATTATAGATAAATCACTAGACAAAGGGGAAAAAAATATATATACAGGGTTGGGCAAAAGTCTGGAATATATAAAATAACTTTTATATTATTTTGCAGAAAGTGATGAAACCTTACAGTTGTGTATCTAGTATAAATAGGAATATTTTGGCGTATCTTCTCAGTTTTTCGCACGGTGAGGGGACGGCCCACGCTGGAAGTCTTGAAATTCTTAAATGTAAGCATACCTCGACTTATACCTCATTTTAAAGGTCTTAATTAGTAGATTACAACAGCGCAAACCGCGCCTCAAAAGGTTGATCCAATCAGAAGTTACAGCTCCGTAAAGATTTTAATGTTGGCCATTAAACTTAGGGATAAAATCAAGACTAATATCTTTATCAAGCTGCAACTTTTGATTGGATCAACCTTTTGAGGCGCGGTTTGCGCTGTTATGATCTACTAATTAAGACCTTTAAAATGAGGTATAACTCGAGGTATGCTTACCCTTAAGAATTTTTGGACTTCCATCACGGGTCGTCCCTTGGTCATGAGTAATTTCTTTTAATACGTCAAATTATCCTTATTAATGAGAAATACATGTATCTAAAACCAAACTACATCGTTCCGAGTGCTTTATTAGGAATTATACTTTTTTCCCTGATTTTAGCCTAGAGTTTAATGGCCAAAATTAAAATCTTTGAGGAACTGTAACTTCTGATTGGATCAACCTTTTGAGGGGCGGTTTGCGCTGTTGTAATCTACTAATTAAGACCTTTAAAATGAGGTATAACTCGCGGTATGCTTACATTTAAGAATTTCAAGACTTCCAGCGTGGGCCGTCCCCTCTTCGTGCGAAAAACTGAGAAAATACGCCAAAATATTCCTATTTATACTAGATACACAACTGTAAGGTTTCATCACTTTCTGCAAAATAATATAAAAGTTATTTTATATATTCCAGACTTTTGCCCATCCCTATATATATTGTTAACAAACATATACTTTAAATAAAGTAGCCTCAAATATTTATTTTTTTAATATTCTTGTTAGGAATCATTGAAGATTACAATATTACTATGTTAAATTACAGACGCACAAGTCAGGAACTTAGAGGAGAACAAGAAAAAGAGAATATAGCTTTAAATATTTATTGTTTTGTTTGTTTTTTAACAAATAAGTCAATTTTGATTTTATAAAGTAAACTAATGTACCAAAGCGCTTAGGCCCAGTTAAGCGAGATTTCATTATTCTACAACTTCCCTCGGAGTTCAGGGCAGGCTCTAAACTACAGGGTGTCCGGGCTAGAGGTATCAAGAGTTAACTATCACGTATGATAAAAAATAAATTTTTGTTAATAACTATGCTAACACTAGCAGATATACCCGCAGCTTCGCCCGCTGAAAGGATAGCTAATTTTAATTCAATAATATTAAGCCTTGTGCAATTTTTAGGAATAATTAACAAATGGACTGATATATTTGGGTCATGTGCGCGCAATTAAACCCTTGAGATGCAGCTGTTAATTCCACTCTAGGTGAAAATGAGAAAGTGTAACGCTTCCTCTAAACATGTTTCCCTCATGATTAGCAAATGGTATAAATTAACTTCCTCCAATTTCCCAATACAGAGAATGAGGATAACCCGGAATATAAAACAAAGAAGACACTAAGGATGGATTTTCGACTTGACATCAATCTGAATTTAGCACGTTTTTGAAAATAAACCGAAAACTGTGAGAAAAAGTAGGAGGTAAATATCTTGGCCAAAAACCTATTTCCCCAAAAAGTTTCTTGTTAAATTTTTAAATTTTATTCTTTTATTAGATTAGTTCTCGTACCTTTTCTGTTCCCTGAAAATATTCTACAGGACTCCAATCCATAGTTAGGAAAAACTAAAATGGCCGCCATTTTGAATTTTTTCAAATAATCTATTCTAGCCGTCTGAGAAAGAATATTTTCAAAACCTTTCTTTTTTCGCATCTATAAAGAATAATTGTGTCAAGTTTCATGGCCCAAAGTCTTGTGGTTTTTGAGAAATTAAGCTTTGAAAGCTAACAGTGACCGCCATATTGTATTTTATAAAATACCGTATTTAGGCCTTTAGAGACAAATATTGCAAAATCCTTTCTTAGTACGCATCTAAAGACTGTAAGGAATATTTGTGCCGAGGTTCATGGCTCTAAGCCTTATAGTTTTTGAGAAACTGTGATCAGCCAGCCAATGGGTTTTGGCTTTTATATACAGGGTGTCCATTAAAAACGTTTCAGGATTTCAGGAGGTGATTCCTTACATCAAAACTAAGAAATATGCTTGTTTGATATGTTGTTTGATATATAAGAAATATGTTAAGAGATATGTTGTTACATCAAAACTAATACATGCTTGTTTTATGGCAGCTATATCAAATTTGCATGAATTCTATTAGAAAAATTGCAGTAACTCTGATAATTGTTGTTCGATCTAAATAATCTTCATATCGTTTTGTAGGAAACAATATTGCTCAACGTTTTTGTATCTTGTACAACTTTTGTAAAATTTTCGGTTTTTAAGATATTAAGTTTTAAAATATAAAAATGGCTGCCATTTTGAAATGGTACAAAGTAGAAACTTGATACTCCGCATCAAAATAGGTCCTATTAGTCAGCACATACATCCCAAGTTTGAAGTTGATATCTTTAGTAGTTCCAAAGTTATGCAAAATCATGTTAAAAACACATACAGACCGACAGACGGATAACCGAGCATTTTAGGACCCATATTTATAAGAACTTTTTTCTTAGTTTTGATGTAAGGAATCACCTTCTGTAACCCTGAAATGTTTTTAATGGACACCCTGTATATAGATGTCATAAATACAACCAAGATTGGTATCTTATTCAGTAAGTGATCACCTAACTACGGCGGTAGTCGAGGCTGCCCACTACCGCCGCGGCGCGACGTGTCTTAAGTAATTAAAACAGGCCTGTGTATTTTTGTCTCAATGTTTTTAGTTCGTGTCGTTAATTTTATGTGTATATGTTTTTAAATTTATTCATCGACGAAGCCATCCAGCAGACAATGATCTTCACATCTTTTAATCAGCTGAAGATGACGGTGGGCGGGAAATGAATAATTGCTCGTTGTAACGTCGAAACACTGATTCTTCATGTTTAAATCATTTTGAGCTATCCTGACTGTTACACAGTAAGTAATAAAGTCTTAAAATATTCTTGAAATGATCTTAATAGATCGCCATACCCCGACAACATCAGCAATGTTATTCTTTCAGTCTCACTGAGAGACATTCTAAGAAGGATATTGAAAGGATACTAAAAGTGACTAAAAACCTGAATAAGAATAGTGACTAAATCTTCCAGCGTTTAGTTCACAGCACACACGTGTAAAAAGGAGTATTCCATTGTTTAAAAAACTTAATCATACGGTTTGATTTTTCTTAATCATAATTTAAAAAAAACTATAAAAACCTTATCATATGGTCGTATGTTTTCAAATGCAACCGGAAGTCTGTTTTATTTACCCATAAAACATTTTGAATCGCTGCCATTTCGTTTAGGAATAACCTTTCGGGGTCCGGTTTGCGGCTTTGTATTGTACCAGTTAGGACCTTTAATTTGATGTACATCTCACCTATGCTTACATTAAAGATTTTCTTCTTACCCCTTGCCGTCCCTCTTGGATGATAGGAACCAGATAGTTGCTTAAAGTAGTAGATTCCTGTGATAGGTATGTACATCAAAACAGGTTCCATCCTGTCTATGTTGGTGTAAGGGCTATTAAACTATTCCGGGACTTGTAGATTAGTTCGGAAATTAAAACTTTAAATGGCTGCCATTTCGGTTTGGTTGTTTTATACTCATTAGGACCTAATTTAATGTACTTCTCAACCTATCTTACATTAAAGATTTTCTTCTTACTCCTTGTGGGCCGTCCCCCTAGAGGAGCGGGAAATGAATAATTGCTCAGACAGGTAAGTTTTTATGATCAATACGTATACACGAAACTGTATTACTGCATCTGCCCTTGTTAAAAAAAAAAACATTAAGAGGGTTCCCTACCTACCCCAAAATATGCCTAAAACACGCTCCGCGCGGTGTCATTTAGCGCCTACAGTTATCAAAATAAAATTTAATTTAACATAGCATTTCAAAGATAAAGAATTGTAGAATGTTAATTGCTAATCCAAAATCGTTCATGTTAACGTATTCTGAAGATACATTCCGTTGAAGTTGACCAACTTTAACGCCATGTATCTTTTTGATGAGTGAGCATAAACGATTTCGGAGAAGCAATTAACACTCTGCAACTAGTTATCTTTACAATTATATTTCCGAATAAGTTTTAATTTAAGAATTGGAGACGCTAAATGACACCGCGTTTACCCCTCCACCGGCTTGCGCAGCGAAAAGTGCACAAATTTAACATGGGCTCTTATGGAGCCGCAGTGCCAAAAGTCGCCGCTAGTGTCGCAGAAAAACTAAAACTGCCGTTGGAAGGGGACCCTCTTAAGCCGTTCCGGGACTTTTTACACTCTGTACATACAGGGTGTCCGGAAATAATTGTAGAATATTTTAGAATATGATATTATAGGTAAAAATAAGAAAAAAAGTTCATATAAACCTAGGTTCTAAAGTGCTTAGTTTTCTATCTGAGTGTCTGTGATTTGTACATATTTAATCATATCTCATGAACCTCTTCACGTATAAATTTCAACCTTGGTTAATGGATGACCACTATTAATAACATTTTTTGTAAGAAGTATTAAACTTCTACTTTGTACTATTTAAAAATGGCGACTATTTTATGGTTTTAAAGCTAAATATCTTAAAAACCGTGATTTAAAAAAAAAATTTCAAGAGCCAAAAAAGTTGCAAAATATAATACAATTAACGGTGATATTAATATTATGATTATTGGACTACTAGTAACGGAGACATTTGACATTTTCTGAATAAAAACATAGTTCTTCAGAACATATTGCTTGAAATTTGCATGTTTTTATTCGGAAAATTCTAAATTTAATTATTACTAGTTATTCCATCGTTATAATCATAATATAAGCGTTAATTTGATTAAATTTTGCAAACTTTTTTTCTCTTGTATAATTTTTCTGAAAGTTACGGTTTTTAAGATATTTAGCTGTGAAAAGAAAAAAACAGTTGCCATTTTGAAATAGTTCAGAGTAGAAATTTGATACTTCTTCCAAAAATAGTTCTTAATTGTGGTCATCCAAATACTAAGTTTGAAGTTTATACGTTAAGAGGTTCGTGAGATATGATTAAATATGTAAAAATCACAAACATACACACAGACGGAAAAAAGCACTTTAGGACCTATTTTTACACGAGCCTTTTTTCTTATTTTTACCTCTACTATTATGTACTAAAATATTCTACCGTAATTTCCGGACACCCGGTATATAAATTTGAAAGAATGGTGTTTGGTATCTGGGGGCCCCAAAATAAAAAGTTATTATGGTCTCGGGCTTAGGAGTTACCGTGAGACCTACGGTAATAGCTTCTTCCCTATAGGGGAAATTCGCTAAAACTACATTTATAATCCATCAACTATATTTATACAAGATCTTAGTTAAGTTAGTTAGAATGTAGCAGTATTTAAGGCAGTTAGTTCTCACCGTCACACGTGAAAGCTACAGAGTAGGTAAAAAAGTAAAATCTGATTACCTCAAGTTAAGTGTTTCGTCACCAGTGTAATGTAATACAGCACACCCTGTTTAAAATCGTCAACATTTTAGACAAAATGCACTGAACAAATTTGGCAGATTTATTTACTTTCCGTCGTTTCAGTTCTTTTCACCATTTCCTTCACAAGAGAAGTGGCATTCATTTTGGGCGTGGTCCAAATAATAAATTGTGAGTTCCGACGACTGTCCCTTCCAGTGATATAAACAGATTGTGATGGATCTTCGTCGGATATTGTTCAAAGTAATTGCTCTCGTCTAGTAAAAGGAACCACAGATCTCAAGGGGGCCCGTTTGTGGTCATTTTAAACCATCCCTACAACGAGCGTTCATTTCTCTGCATGTTTCAATTAGTTACTTCAGATCAGTAAATTTATACTTTTGTATAAAACCATATTGTAAGAGGGCAACGTTCAAGTTGTGTTTGTTGGTAAATTAATTTAAAACTAGTGGCTTGAAGGGGCTAAAAGCCCTAGTGAGGGAAAATTCAAAGAATCCTTATTTATTATAGTACAAAATTCCTTCATAGCAAACTGATGATATTGATATCTAGCCTACCACATGGTTTTCAATCAAGTATCAGCATCACATGTTTTATGTAAACAAAACAGACGTTTTTTAGATTGCAATGCATTTTAAATGGCAGATATTTTACGTTATTTCTCGTTTTCTGATGAATTTTAAGCAATTACATTATTTTTCCCGCCATCACGGAATAGAGACCTTTAATTTGAGCCCTCTCCCATCTTTCTACGACTTGCCAGACGTCCACAATTTTGACGCAAAGAATCGCCTCTCGAAATTAAATATATGATGATGGATATTTAAAACAACAGTTTTTATATCCACTTGAGGAAGTCATACATTTTAATTATGGAACAAAGTCTGTATATATTGGCCTAAAAGGTTTACTGAAAATAATGGATTAATCAATTAAGCATTAAATGGGTCATTGTGCGAAGTAAAACTGATAACGCTCTGCGGAGTTAGGTTATGTTAGGTTAGATTGAAATTGCTGTCATTCCAGACTGCATGTGGGTGGGGAATAGCCGTTGTTACTTATTTTAACTCACTGCCGGACTCCTAGTACCGGAGAAAATACAGCCAATTAAAGAACAAAGGCTCTCTACGAGGATATTATGGAAGTGTTAAAAGTCCGACCAAAAAAACAGATGAAGACAAGGAGTTAAGGAAGTGTCCCGGGGACTATCCAGAGCGTCATCAATACAAATGCTGGCTCGACGCAACCCAAGGCACAGAAGGTGTAGCCGGCGACGATTGCTACATAGGGAGCTCCTACAAGCAGTTTTGGTAATCTACGGCGTTACGGCCCGAGTCAACGACGAGAACCACTTGGTGAACTCCTGGTAATAGGCGGAGCTTCTCTACCAACAAGACTGTTGGTCTTCAAGTGAAGAGTACCTCAATGAATCAACGATTTATCGAGGTGGTACAATTTATTGATTAGGGATGTTCCGATATTATCGATATCAATAAATATCGATATTTTCGTTTCGATATTTCTGATATTATATCGATATTGAGGATTCGATATTATCGGATATCGGAAGATTTTTGTGAACATCGGCTTTTGATATTTTACATATTTTACGGCTGTTTTTACAAGCTAAATATATATTGTTAACGGTTTTTATTCCGTTATTTTATAATGTTATAGCTTAATACGTAAAGATTTGGTGTTTGCTCTAGTTTTAGGCATTGATTATAGTAACCATGATCAATTGCTATGTTGGCAGCAGTTCAAATTGAATTTTCTGTCTTTGTATTACTCTATGTCGTGTCATCTCTGTGAGACTCAGTGTATTCAAATATAATCCTTCAATCAAATTGTTTGCAGTTTTATTATGATTTTCCAGAGCCACTCTTTAGACATGAAAAATACCTTTATTTCACAAGTATTTTAAAATGAAAGGCTCACTGTAGTGAAATCGCAATAATTTCTTTTCGCAACACTACACTAGTAAGTAGCCGATTTCCGCTTCCGTTTCAGTGTGGGAAGTCGCCGTTTACAAAAGAGTACGGCAAATATCAGCTGTAGTGAGGTAACAAATCAGCTGGAGTGCGGTAAAGAGTTTGCATTGAGTATTTACCGCACGAGTGCGGTAAATGCTCAATGTTGCCAACTCAAGAAAAAAAAATCGTATATCACACAATTTACATTCATTATACATAAACACAACATACACATTTTAACTTTGACAACCACATCTCAATTGTAAATAAACTGTTTTCCCAGGTTGCGACTACGTACAGTTAATAGCGATAAGTTAATAAAGAGCATTATTATTTAATCAATTGTTGCCGTCTGTGTGACGATGAGACGTATTCCTAGAAAGGCTTACTCGGTCGCTGAACAGCAGAGATAACGCTTTTTTTCATCTCCCCCGCACAGATAAATATAGTTTTGTTCGTATTTTCTCTCTACAGTTTAATTAATATTTTTTAAATCGTTTTACTTTCATCTTAGTCTAAGCTTTCATAAGCTTTCATAGACGTGTTATTTTTCACTAACCCTGTATATTTGATGCTGGTAGTGTTGCGAAAAATATCGTACGCAACTCATCCGGGAAGGTGTTTACGTTGCTCGCATGAAATTCCCGCGCTCCGCAGTAAACACCTTCTTCCCGCACTAGTTGCGTAATATACTATTAAAAGGAGTATAAATATCATTCGATATTGCCGATATCGATATTTTTGTTTCGATTTATCGCTGTATCGATATTGAGTCTCAATATCGTTATCGATATCGAATATCGGAAGATTCTCGATATCGGAACAACCCTATATCGATTTTCCGAGGTTTTCGATATGGTAACATTTATGCTACCATGTATGAATCGCCCCAACCTATAGCAGGCCCATCGCAAACTCCGACAGATGTCGGAATATAGTACCAACCATTAGCTTTGATTGGAACACTTGAACACCAATGGGTCCAACACCACCTGGAATAAATTGGAATGCTAGTATCTAATTTAGCTCCACTAATACTGCAACCGGGAGTAAAACCCCTAAATGCACTACCCGGCGTTCCCGGTTAGCATCTTGACGTGAGCGGTGATGATCCGCAGAATGTCGTCTGTTGTGGTGCCCCTGGGCGCAGAATCAAATCAAATCAAATCAAATCACCTTGATTTATTTTGGAAGCAAATGTACAGTGGGTCATGTCAATTATATTCAGTGAAATACAGTTTTGTCATTATAAAATATGTTAGTTATTTTTTTCCTAATATGTAAATTAATATCAGTACATTTATTACAGCTACAACTGACTCAGAAAATAAATAAAATGTGGTTGGTAATACTGGCTCATTAATAAAATTAATTAAAAAAATAAAAGGGAAAAACAACAGCTAATAAACTTTGAAGAAAAAAATTAACAGATAATTGCCTAAATAAGCCATAACAAAATATTAAAACATTAAAAGTTATCGTTACCTACATACAAATAAAAAAAACAAAGATTTAATACTAACAAATAAGTATTAGTGGAGCCAAGCTGGTAATCAGTCAAATTGCCTCCAATCGATTTGGCTCAAATTGATTGATTTTCCAGACTGATTGGAATCAGTGATGGCAAAAGTCCGCAAAAAACAAAATCAAAACATTTGGAAACTAGAGTACCAATTGACTTTGGTGGTGTAGGTGGGGACCATCTTTCGACATTTGTAGGTGATTGTGATGGGCCAGCCGTCGGCTGTGACGTCTCATTCCTAGTCGCATTTATCAAGGATCCATTGAGGTCCTCTTGACGTTGTTGGTGGATAAGGTGTTACAGAAGAAAATGACACCTTCTTGCATGAAGGAATCGAAATGAAGAAGAAAATGTCGAAGTATGTATCCAGATTGACAATGATACGTTGTACACCCGTTAGTTTGTATGTAAAAAAATCTTCAATTTGATTCTGTTTTTAACACATCCATGTATTAAAAATCACAACAGCTGGGACAACCAAGCGGGGACCCATGTTTGGTTACGGGACTATGCGATATTGCTTGATATCTTCTTCTAAACATTATTCTTTGTGAGTTTAATGGAGTATTTTCATAATGGTCCTGAATGAAGCCGAATAAATACAAATAAGAACCCAGAGAGAGTATCAGCGTCAATAAAACAAAAGAGTACAGTAAGAGGATAAGTCGTAGAATAAAAACTATCTTCAGAACACAATAAGACTTTTTGGCCTGTTTCAAACAAATATTGCTGATGCTGCTTTCCTCAGACTTTTTATTTCGACTCTCCAAAAACTATTGAAGCAGATTCATTTCTTAATTGTTTCTTGTTCCCGAGTGGAAGACCTGTTTTTTCGGCTCCAGATTACTTACTAGAAGTGGAAAAAACAGCTCAGATTGGGAAAGATAACAAGCAATATTAAATAAGTTTGAAAAGTCTCATAACTTCGCCTATGGACACTCAAAGATGGGAGTAATGTTCTTCCCTCCATTTAAACAAGTTCATCATACTAATTTTCATTCGAAGAGGCTGCGAATAAGGTCGCTCAAGTATCCAATCGATGTCAAATTTGTCCCAGACTATAAATTATGTGTCGCTAATTTTCTCTTTCGTCAGTGTGCTTCGACTAACAGAAGATCAGTACTGTTAGTCAAATATTAATGTATCATATACGTTATAACCCGAGGGTTGTCGATGCGATCCTGACCAGGACAAGACTGGGTCCAGTTGCCATTTGTAATTGGGCGATGAATTAATGATGCTAACTTACAAAAGGTCGCCGTTAGATAATAACAAGACCCGGGTTTGGACCGTTCCCGAACAAAACGTCACAAAAGCCAGTGTCGTAGAAAGACACAAATTAACATTCGAATATATACCTTCATACACATAATTTTCACCAACCCTTACAATATCCGTTGAAAATTCATAACTTTATAAGTTCTTCATCAGTTTTCTTTGAAGTACGTACACAAAATCTCCAGCTTAAAATTATCTCAACACTGGCAATTAACGCCCTATTGGGGTCCTTCAATATAGGGTATTCTTCAACTGCAGGTAACACAAACGGGGGCCTGAGGGCGGAGCCCCCAGCGAGCGAAGCGAGTAAAGTTAGTATATACTGTGTTTTTAAATGGTTAATTCTTAACCGAAACATGACAACGGCATGACCTTAACATCTTCAAAATTTCAAAAGCAGATTTTAGGGTAATTCAAACCTTTATTTGATAGAAAAACATTCTTATGCATTTTATTTTCCTTTAGACCATAAAATTTTAAAGTGAACCTACAAACCCCTCATTGTCGGTAGTCTGTTATTTTTATGGCAAGGTAAATTTACATTCGTCTTATTTCACTTTAAGTGTTGCAGTTGTTTCTATAGAAATAGTAAAAAATTCATTTTTTAATCACACCATTTAATACTTAAAAGCCTTTATTCCCTTTGCAAAAATACACAAATATTTCTAGAACTAACGGTAAATTTATTCACACAATTGCATCCATTGATGAAGGTTTTGCACGATTTTCAACCGATGTTGATTGGCCAACGTTTCTGTGTTGGAGACACCAAACCTCCAGCAGTCGACTTCAACCGATGTCGATTGGCCAATGTTTATGTGTTGGGGACGCCAAAACTCTAGCTGTCGACTTCAACCGAATGGCAGCCTCTTGACACAGATTCACAATGTCGTAGCAGCGGGAGTCCGACAGTTGTGGCATGAGGCGGCCGCACATGAAACAGAACATCAATGTGACTTGGCGAGTGGCGCTGTGAGCGACCCCTCAATAGGCAAGCGTGCATTAAAGAAATTCCTACAAATTAAATTGATTTCTGTAAGAAACCGTTGGTCTCATTAATGTTAAATATCAAACCAATGTTTAAAAAAATTGCAAGTTTAAACTATGAACAACTTTTTTTAAACAAAGGTCTCAAAAGGGGAACCTGACCAGTTTTTTAGAGCCTGTACGAGCTATTTAAATTTATTTTAGTTTGAAATATATTTGTTGTTAGGTTTTTTCAAAACTGTATTATGTAAAAGGGTGCAATAAGTTATCAAGCACTTTATCTAGTAGAATGCAGATCAATAATAAGAAACCGTTTCATGTTTTATCAAACAAAATTGTTTCCTAATATTGGTCAAATAAAATGAAGAAATGCCTTTATTTCCCTAAATTACAGCATCACATACAACACGGGGGTTTATAAGAAACGATAAGGCCGACATAGGTCAATAACCTGTGTGTACCTCTGAGTGTTCTATTAAGTAAAAGCTTTGAATATAAATAATTAATTGAAAGTCAATGGTAAAAGTCAAACCCACCCCACTTTCACTCGGACGGAGAATGAGAAACCAAGTACTTACATTAACTGCTCCAACTGTTTTGTGATATGTGTCAAACATCGATGCTGCTTTTGTCATGACCTTAGTGCTAGTCTCCAAGGTAAGTGTTTTAAAGGCGAATGATACTGTGGATGTGTAAATAACAAAGTATTATTAAGAAGGAAAATAATAATGAAATCAGGTTTTCTCTTAGATATTTATTTTTTTTCTGTTATATTTACGTCCAGGATACCCGTTTGGATAAAAGAAATTCTTAAAACACTTAAGAATTGCATGCGAATGAGCTTCTGATTGTGACATCGATTGGAACCGTTTGTACCGGTTGTCATAAGTCTCAGCTCTGGCAAGATCAATAATGCGACATTCTTTAATATATTTGCTTATAATTTTAAATTATTCTCAGGGTGTTTCAACAGAATCAAAAAATTATCGAAAATAACTCAAGAAAACTTGTTGTGAATTATATACTTTTAGTTTTTGTACTCGTGCCAACAGCCGCTCTTGTTGGTTGCCACTAACACCGCTAGAATGTGCTACCAGTCTACAACTTTACTAAAACATTGAGTAAAAGCATATCTCTAAAGTGGTTTTAGACGCTGTAAATAGTTAACTCAAATATACTTCACATTTGATCGTAGCATGTATAAAAAAAAGAATGTCATAAATGAATAAGTGGTTTTTAATTAGATTTTGTTAATTTTGAACAGGTAATCTGACAATCTGAGATGGGGTTCTCGATGTTAACTTAATTTATGTCGTAGTATATTGTTTCAACAACGTTGGGTGTTAGTTAAGTCAGGTGCTAGATCCCACGTAGATCCAAGTAGCCGTTCTCTGATTCTCTGAAGAGCCGCAAGTCGTGTCTCTCACCTGAGATCGACGAGCGGCTCCATTAGCGAAGGATTTTCCCACTGAACAAGGAATTGTCGGCATCACCTGTACTGTTTGTTTCTCTGAGGCACGGGACCATGATCTATTTTACAGGGTGTTTTTTTTTAAACGCAACCCATTTTTAAGATTGAATAACGCACATATAAATATTAAATGAGTACTGTTTTATTGATCTTTACATTTTATACAACCTATTATTTAAGTTGGATCACATTTAGTTTACATTATGTGCTCAAAAAGTCCGCCATTGGCATTTGTATAAAGTTATGTTCTCTCCATCAAATTCCCGAACACGTGTTGCATGGTGCCTCATTGCATTTCTTGTGTTAAATTTGTAATGTTTGTTTTGAGGTGCTGAATATCCTGTGAATTGTTTTCGTAGGCCTTACGTTTTATGTATCCCCAAATAAAATAATATAGTGGGATCAAATCCGGGGATCTTGGGGGGAAATAATCCTTCACCGATAAAATCAAGTTTTTGGTTGCGTTTTTAATGTGTGTGATTTTAAGCACGATAACTCGCGTAAAAGTGGTCCGATCCGAATGAAATTTGCCACAGACATGTAAAGTAGTAATTATCCTACGAAAACAATTCACAAGACATTCAGCAACTCAAAACATCATTACAAATTTAATGCAAGAAATTTAAAGAGGTACGTCGCAACACATATTCGGGAATTTGATGGAGAGTGCATAACTTTATACAAATGCCAATGGCGGCCTGTTTGAGCACATAATGTAAACTAAATTTTATAAAATTTAAATAATAGGATGTATAAAATGTAAAGATCAATAGAACAATACTCATTACACATTCATACGTGCATTTTTCAATCTTAAAAATGGGTTGCGTTTTAAAAAAAAAACACCCTGTACTATATAATTCCCTAAGGAATTTCTTGTGTACAGCAAAACTCCTTTATTTTTGAACAAGGGTTCCCAGATGTTCGATAATTATCGTATTTGTGCGATTATTTCTCTACTTCCAGTACGCGAAAATATACGATAATTTTGGATAGGTGAAATTGCTTGAAAGAGAATAAGATTTAAAATGAAAACAATGGTTTTTTATACAAGTTATTTGGCATTGTAATTTAACAAAATCATCCTTAGGGTACGTTCATACCGGAGCCGGGAGGCAAGCACCTCGCTCCATCGCTCCATCGCCGGTTCACACCAGCCAATTAGAAGCGATTCTACATGGGACACAAGCTCTGAGCCAGGGTCAGAGCAAGGGAGCAATCCTGGATTATTATTTGTAAACAAAGCCTATTGTTGTAAGAGTCAGATGGATATAGTAAGTACGTGGGAATAAATGCAAAGAGGATAAAAAATAGTGTGATTCAACTGTTATTACAGAAAATAATTGTATATATTATTTTTATTTGTTTTATTATTATTACACATGTTAAATTGATACAAATAAAGAAGCATAGGCCTAGCAAATGTATTAATCATAAAAGCGTAGTTTTCAATTATTTGTTCAAACAGTTCTAGGCCTACTATCATCAAACAGATCGGAAAGACAGCAGCCGATGGCGTCTTGGAGCTTTCGAAGTGCGATATTTTATTGCGTTTGTAAAAAAATATTCGCATAAAGCAAGTGGCAACAGAGGGGCAAATCTTCAACAGGTTAAGCATTGCAACACAAAGTGCGTAACCCCTTTGGATCTTTCGTAACTAGTGTAGTATAACTGGCGCCAATTCTTGGGCCCACGCCGCCGTCCATAAGACTAATGTTAATTTTAGCATTGGTCTTATGGACGGCGTGGGCCCCAAGAATTGGCGCCAGTTATAATATCATGTGTGTACAGCTAGGGGCCGTCTATAAATTACGTCAACAGAAAATAGGGGGTTTGGGGATCAGAACAGAAATGACGGTAGGGTGATGTGCTTGAAGGGGCGGGGGGTAGACGCTGAGAACGTCGTTTTTCAAATTTTGTTTGAAAACCATTTTCGATAGGAAAATATTAAACATTCAATGTAAATTCATTAAATTAAGCCTTAAGTTAAACAGCTTAAAAATTCATCAGAAACTATGAACTCCACCTTTACAATATCCGTATAAATGGTCATTTTAGCTCTGGTCTAAACATAGCTATTGTAAGGTAAATGCGATTTTAATGATCAATATTTTTAGACCACCTCTTTTGCAGTTTCGGAAGAGTCAAATTTGCTATATAAACAAATGTGGCAATCGACATTTTTATGTAATAAATAACCTATCTGGATATTGTCTCAATTTTAAAAACTCATCGTCGTCGCTCGATTTGATGACATTTCAATGAAATTTAATGTAAAACACAAATAAAATATAAATATAAAAATAAAAGTAAAATTAATCAATATAAACAAAAATATAAGTGATAAAACTATTGTGTATATGTAATAAACTTTCACTGTTGAAGAAAGAAATTAATAACTCCAGAAAGACGTAAAATCACCCAATGTACAATTAAAAGTAAATTCGATAACCAAACATAACAATAAACAAAGATGTTCATATGACGTTTCATTTCATTATCGTATGTCTGGCTTTAGATCATATGACATCTAATTAGGATATCGTGGCGCAATCTCCGCTTACTCGCTCAGAGCAATGCTCAGAGCCTGGGTCAAAGCTTCCCTCCCGGCTACCCACCAGGCTTGCCTCCCGGCTCCGGTATGAACGTACCCTTAGTCTTCTTTCTGTTGTCTGTTACTTGTTGTCATATTTAGGCCAATGCGGCGAGCGAGTGGATGGTCTTTGCTTATGTGTTTAGTACGTTTTAAGGTGGAATGTATATTTTATAGTTTATAAGTAGTCTTTCATTTATTTTTCAATTTAATAAGCTCAGACACCTAAGACTTCAACCTAAATAATGCTATACCGCCCTGAATGAAAAAGAGGAAAAAGGATTTTTTTCTTTGAGGATTAAATAATGCTGTGTTAAACCATGGCTGAATGGTTTGAATAACATCATTATGGAAAAAAACTTGATGCACAAATGTATAAAACAGTAGTTTGTTGAAGTATTTTTTAAAATGAGATAAGACTTCAATTTTGTGTTTTAACTTTGAAAATGCATATTTAATGTTATTGCTTGCTTTGAATGATCACAGCTTTATTTTTACTGCTTTCTTCCCTAGTATTTAATTTCGTTTTTAAAATTCATACATATACATATGAAAACAGAAAATATGCTGATGTATTTTATTTTACCATTGAGATTGTTTACTTGTCTATGATTTAACCGTATTTGTACCTTTGTACCATAGAGTTGCAAGAAATACGAAAATTTTAGTAGCTGGCGTACGTTAATGGGATTTTAAAAACTGGGAACCCTGTTTGTGAACCGATTTTGGTAATTGAGGTGTCAAACTAAAGGTAATTGCCTGCAGAAGTCATGTAATAATTGTCATCCCCAGTTTAATGTGCTTTGCCCCACTGGACTTAAAAGTTTCCATATACGTAACCCGCCAAGGGAAAAGGGACCTTATCTTTCCAGAAAAAAGTTTACAGGACGCAAGTTTTAGAGGATAGGGTCAAAAAACACATTTTCTGATTTTTATTGTTTCTTATTGTCCATATGTTTCCAAAAAGTATTTCGTCCATGTTACACCTAAATTTAACTTTTAAAATGGTTAAATTAATTTTTTTCGAAACCCTTGCGATCTGGAGAAAGGGGACCTTGACTTCCTCGATGCTATTTTGACGCTTTGAAGTTAAGAAAATCCGAGAGTTCTGAGAAGAATAAATGCAGGACTTGCTAAGCCCTTATCCAGGAATCAGATCATGAAAATGTACAGGATCGTCCAAAAGGAATTAATCGTCGACGTAGGTCCTGGTCTAAGTGAAGTTTCAAAACAAAAATTAAAAAATCAACCAATAAAAAAGTAAAATTTCATATTATGTTAAGATTTTTTATCATAAATTCTTATTTGAGTATAAAATTAAAATTTACTTTAGTTCTTAACCTGTAAAAAGACATTTTGTCTTTAAATCATCGTGTTTTTTTATCATCGTGCACTCTCATCTATTTCAGCAAAATTAAAAAAATACAAACAATTGACGAAAATTCAATGGTGGATTCATATTCAGCTTCATAAGAATTGTTACTTTATGACGAGTTATTAAACGTTTATGAAAAATTCTGAATGATCAGTGCGACCATTTTTGAGTTATTTTATTAACTTACCCACACCGTGACGTACAACGAATATTTGGATCCGTCAATACCTAACCATGGATCCCCGACCGATCCCATAGATAATTACAACATCTGTGGGAGTCAGAGAGCATGCTCAGTTTTATGATTACACTACGATGATTCTCTGAAGAGGTCATCCCTTCATTCCTCTCATGACTTTCCTTCGTTTGTTCATCAGTTACTCTGAGCTCTGTGGCCAAAATCACACGAAAATCTGGTAAACACGGACATATTCTCTTCCTATCTCGGTCCAGCTGGAGGGACTTTGAAAAGCGTTTTCAAACGTAAATAACGTCGAGCATAGTTAGCATTGGGTGAGAACTTTAAAGTATTTTGCTACAAAATAACGCCGAAAAGAAGAATTTTTTTCAGGTTATATGGGAATATTCACGAATGTCCAGCCAAATAAGACAAAAAATATGATAGGTGGGGGAATATACTAGATGGTTTAAAATACGCACATATTTTTGTCAGGCCCATGTAAACGTTGCACTAAAGGTGCCCGTGGTACTTAAGATGGATGTTCGCTCGAGAAGGAATTAATCAGGAATTGAGATATCGTAATTGAATCTTAAAAATTTCTTCATTAATCTATACAAAATTGTAGGCCCTATTCCTCCACGAGTGGACTGTTATGTATGACGTTCAGATGTGTCTAAAGGCCCATTCACGCTGTGCCCCGCCGCCGTGCATTGCATGTCATGCAGTCTACATTACATCGTTAGCCTTAAGAGCAAAAGCACGACGTGCCATGTATTCGTCCTGATGTCGCTGGGTTAAGTTTGAAAAGAACAAGAAGTATCATAGTTGAAGTGGATAGTATCATTGAGTACATGAAGAGTTGTAGGCCCGACTGCGACCCTACAAACTCACCTACCCTACCTGGTGGCTAATGTTAGAGTTGGCACCAATTGACCTGTTCACCACTCTGCTGAGTCTATGAACGGAAACAATAAGTAACGAGTACACTAGTAAGTAAGACAAAGTCTACATTAGTAGAAAAGAAAAAGAAAGAGCAAAAGCACGACATCGTCTCGTGTAGTTGAGCTGAGTTTGAAAACACAAGAAGAGAAAGTTTACATCATTAGCCTTGAGAGCAAAAACACGAAGTGCCATATAATCGTATTGGTGTAGCTTGGTTGTGTTTGAAAAAACAAGAAGACATACCGTACAGCCGCTCCCTACTTAGCCAGGGGATTCTCCTCCGTCCGTGACGGTTGTTTGTTTGCTGAGGGATGTCTTCTCCTCGGCGTCTCACCTCCACATGTCTCATTCAGTCCAACTCCATCGCTCGAGAACCGGCCTCCATTCTGCAAACAATATATTTGCATTATATAAGTCTTAGTTACTCGTTGCATGTTTCAGAAATTTTTTAGGTGTACAAAATTTAATAATTGTGTTTTTTTTATTCATAAAGCACAGGTCAAACTTAGTGTTTGTAAATTATGTTTTTTTAGCCTATCAATATTTCTAACACTTGTTATTCAAAAGAGGATTCCACCTTACCTTTCCCTTTAGGAATTAATGTGTAAATCAATCAAAATATTAGTTGAATTTGTGAAATAAATAAAAAAAATGCGATATTAAATTAACTGTAACCTAGCAACATAAGTTGCTGAGGTTTTAAAGGTTTAAGTTAGTGTATTTTTGAGGAATAAGTCTATTCGCTGATTTACGTTTCCAAGCAACTGCGTCATATTGTTATTAAACTTTGCGTTCATTTTTTTTCTGAAAGTATGTTTTTTTACAGCTTAACGTATTTCGGAGCCAAAAGAAAATGACGGAAAAAAGGAAAGTGAACTGAAATACTTTTTAAAATAAATAATGGTAAAAATTTGAACATTTAACAGATTTTAACTTACTATTTTTATAACATTGAGAGAAATCATAATCAGTCCACTTTTAAATTTCAAATGCATGCTGAACAACAATTTTTTATCAGATCTGTTATCATAACCTTAATTCCCAATTTTTTTTACAATCTTTATTCTGGATCAACAAATACAATGTTTTGCACAGAAGTTATAACTATATTAAAAAGAAGAAACGTATTGAGTCGCATATCGGGGTCGCTCCGCCAGTAGACGGATGTCATGATTGTGTTATCAATTTTTCATAGTTTACATATATCATATTGCAGGTGCTAGGGTGGTTGAGTATGCATTGAAAGTCAGAAGCAGTTTGATTTTTGATTATTGTTGGGGACCCCTATTAGTTGACAAAAATTGATGTGGTCAACCTCCCAGCAGGGCAGCGACGTGGGGGAAAGTTAAGTCCTACGTGGAAGTTCATATAACACTAACAGGTTGATTACAGGCCTTAGCGAAAGCAAAAGACTAATCGTAAGTAAAGACTCTTTGCCGGGCATGCACGGATGGGACCATGCTAGAAGTGGCGCGCGTCCCTTTTGTGCATGCGACCCTCCATCCTCAAAACGGACGCTACCCCGGCGGAATGGAACTATGTAGGGACTGGTGCGCGTCCCGTCTGTGCATGAGACCCTCTGTGCTCGGAACGGACATCAATGAAGTCGAGACTTTGGACTTCCGGAGGGGCTCAACAAGGGCTCAAAGAATTAAAAACAACACGCCTCACTGGTTAAAAAAATAAAACGTGTTTTTTAAATGTTAGTATTCTATTAGTAGTATTCTAAGTTTACAATGTTGTCAGTAAATATTATAACAACTATAATACTAGGTATTTATAGTTTACAAATTTATTTTGTTCGTAAAGTCTGTATTAGTCCAACAAAAATGTATAAAAAATACCCCTACCAAGTTACGTATGCGTAGAGGTATTAAAAATAACTTTGCATTAATAGATAAAACTATACTTTTTCAATTTAACTGGTTAAAAATTGGATGTTTTCGAAAGCAATATGTTGTGCATTATTAACTACAGTGTGTAATAAAAAGGTAGCAAAATAACACGTTAAAAATACCGGGTGTCCCATAATAGTCCCCCCCCTAACTTTTTCCTACATTTTTTCAAATATCAATTCCACACCACCACCAAACATTATTGGGTAGTTAATACTTCATTTTGAGGGGGTACCCAATTTTGGCCGCCATCTTGGATCCGCCATATTGGATCCAAAATAATTTTTTCAAATGTAAAAGTGGTATTGTGACCCATCATTTCGAATTAGATTTTTTCACTGATTACAATGCCGCAATCCGTTTTTTAATATCTCAATTGGTTCTCAAGATATGAGTACTTTTAATTTATTTATTTTCAACCAATTTTAACATTACAAATTGATAAAATAGGCCCATAACCACAAAATAATGCTAGATAGTGACGAATAACCACCATCAGTCATTGTTGAGCGATTTACTCTTAACTTTCACCAATGTAAATTTTTTGGCCGCCATCTTGGATCCGCCATTTTGAAATGAGGTAAGTTATTTCAAATATAAAGTAGGTATTGCGACCCATCATTTCAAACTAGTTTTTTACGCCGAATTCAATGCCGCAACCCGTTTTTAATTATATCGTTTAGTTTTCAAGATATAGACATGTTTCTAATAAAAATCTCAAAAATATGAATTCTTCAAAAACTAAGTTTTATAGCTAAAAATGGGTTGCGGCATTGAATTCGGCGTAAAAAACTAGTTTGAATTGATGGGTCGCAATACCAACTTTATATTTGAAGTAACTTAACTCATTTCAAAATGGCGGACCCAAGATGGCGGCCAAAAAATTTACATTTGTGAAAGTTAAGTGTAAACCGCTTAATAATGACTGATGGTGGTTATTCGTCACTATCTAGCATCATTTTGTGGTTATGGGCCTATTTTATCAATTTGTAATGTTTAAATTGGTTGAAAATAAATAAATAAAAAATACCCATATCTTGAGAACCAATTGAGATATTAAAAAACGGATTGCGGCATTGTAATCAGTGAAAAAATCTAATTCAAAATGATGGGTCACAACACCACTTTTACATTTGAAAAAATTATTTTGGATCCAATATGGCGGATCCAAGGTGGCGGACAAAATTGGGTACCCCCTCAAAATGAAGTATTAACAACCCAATAATGTTTGGGGGTGGTGTGGAATTGATATTTAAAAAAATGTAGGAAAAAGTTAGGGGGGGGGGACTATTATGGGACACCCGGTATATTTAAAGTTATCGTTTAAAAATGTATATATGAATGCCAGAGTATTATCAACACGATAATTCGCATTTGTCTGTAGCTCCGAGCGTCCATCCGTCCGAGGCGGTTTCTCGAGCTGTATTATATGTAGCTGTTTTCAATGGTATAAACCTAAGAAAAGATAAATATAGTAATGACTATACTCCAAGTTTGAAACGTCATTGATGGTAGTGCAGGAGTGAGACAGAGTTTTTTCAGGGTGTTATGATTCGAACAATAATGTGTAGAACTTCTGAACTTAAAGCAAAAACTAGCATAGATAAAACTTTGTTGTATCAATATAGTTGCAATCTTACTTTAAGAAGAAAAATATAGCATTCAGGCCTTCCTTAGCTGGATAAAAGATTTTCCCATATATTTAACATTTTGTTGTGAATTCCAATACATTGTTAAACATTGTCACGCAATAAATATTATTATTACATAAGATTACAATTATTGGAACGCACGCATCAGCCCCAAAAGTATAAACAATGACAGAAGTTTCAATAGAAACCATTGAAGTGCGTGAAGAACGCGGCTGCCCGGACTCAGGTAGGTGTCTGTTTGTGCATACAGGGGTAGCATGTGCAATTGAGACCGAAACCAGAAAGCAGGTAGGCGCCCATTCGTACATGGAGGGGTTGCATGCACAACTGAGACCCGACGCCTTCGCCCACACGACACTTTGTGCATGCTACACCTGTATATATGCTGTCTGGCAAAATGTGATTTAAACTCAGCCTTGCTGCTAGGAAATTGTGATACACTCAGAGTGAAATAAACTGTTCCATGTAGATGCAAGTGGTATGGCCCTGTCCGGCTGGATGGATATAAAATCATTTTTTAACCTTTAGGTTTTACTTCGAACCGATAAAATTGGTTATATTATATTTGAGCAGTTGAGAATTTATTTCAGTACTGAAATACGCCTACTTTAACCGTTTCGAGACACAAAATACGCCAAATTCGACTACTTATAAATTGATATGTCCAAAATTACAGATTTCAATTGTATCGTATGACTCGTTTCAACACATACATCAACTTTAGGCGAACTTTACACTACATATCAAACTGAAAGTACATTTTTAATATGTTCCTGAAGTAAATAAGCTTGTGAAAAAATTAAAGAGATCTGAGCTATTGGGTATAATAGCGATACTAAAATATGCTCAGTATAACAGTTTTGTTCAACAAGATCCACCAAAGTCACTTACTTATTAATCAATTTGTATCAAATTACAGTTCGCAACTGTATCCTTTAACTCAATTCAAAGCTTAAGTCGACTTAAGGCGAACTCTGTTGCGAACAATATGCACGGGTTACTTTATGCTAAGCCATACAAGACGGGTAAACACTTGTACTCGGGCATGCGATGTAGTCTACTACATAACAGAGCCTATCAACATGCTAATACAAACACTACATCACCAGCCGAGCGCCGAGCTGTGTTATCCAGCTTTGCCGTGTTTGCCATAACTGCTTTGCTGCAGCTGCACAGACAAGTAGAACAGAAGAACACTGAGCCTATACGGTATATAGTGTTTTGCTACAATACACTTTTTATACGGGTGTTCGGACATTATGGTAAAATATTATTGCATATCACAGCAGAGGTAAAAATAAGGAAAAAAGTTAGCATAAACATAGGTCCTAAAGTGCTTCGTTTACCGCCTGTGTGTCTGTTTGTGATTTTTACATACCTCACAAACCTCTTAACGTACAAAATTCAAACTTGGTATATGGTTTACCAATATCAAGAATTATTTTTGTAAGAAGTATTAAATTTTGACTTTTTACCATTTCAAAATGGCGATTGTTTTTTTTTATTTTCAAAGGTAAATATTTTAAAATCCACAAATTTTAGAAAAGTTATACCAGTGACAAAAAACTTGCTAAAATTAATCAAATTAATGCTGATGTTTGGAGGATTAATATGGGGGAAATTGCATTAGTTCTGATTCAAAACATGGTTCTTTAATACGAACTTTCTGAAAGTTTCATGTTATTATTTGGAAAATTTACAATTTCTCCATTATTAGTTGTTTGATAATTAAAATCTTATTATGAGCGTAAATTGGATTAAATTTTGCCACTTTTTTTGTTCTGCGTATAATCGTTCTAAATTTGAGGTTTAAAGATATTCAACTTCGATAACAAAAAACAGTCGCCATTTTGAAGTGGTAAAAGTAGTAATTTGATATTTCTTGCAAAAATAGTTCTTAGTAGTGATCATCCGTACGTACAGTGTTTGAAGTTTATACGTTGCGAGGTTCGTGAAATAAAATTAAGTAAAAATCACAAACAGGCACTAAGACGGAAAATAAAGTACTTTAGGACATATATTTATGTATACTTTTTTCTTATTTATACCACTGCTATCATATGCTAAAATACAGGGTGGTAGGAAGTTAGTGTTAAAATATTTTATGTGATAAACTACATGGTATTTCTGACAAAATGGCACAAATATATATCATGGTTTCCATAACCTTGCAATAAGTGAATGATGGATAAAATAAGATTTTTTCAAAATTGTTGTCCGTGCTCAGATTAAATGGCTATAAGTGCATCAAAGATTGTGTTTTTATGGATTTCATTCCCATATTTAGAATCCTCATGAAATTTCAAATAAGAATAATACAGAAATATTCAGTTTCAATACCCTTATAAACTCTTGTTTTCTAATTAAAGTCTAGATTTGTGTTTTTTGAGAAAATTTAAATTAAGTTTGAAGCGATTTTTCTGTGTTATACTGGACTTTAGAATGTGTCAAACATCATAAAAAACTTTCCCTTTTAATAAGCTTTTAAATGATGTATGAAAAACTACTATTGCTCTAATTTATTATTTATTAACTTAACGGTATGTGGATGATACTGTATACTATTATGATCACGATGAAAGAATTATAATTTACTGTATTATTGTTCTTTGGAAATTACATGAAATTTATGTAATGATTAAACTTTTGCTGGTCTCGCAACAATAAAAGTAATGAAACAATAAAAGTAAAAAAAATATCAAAAAAGTATCAATTTCAAGAAGATTATCAAAAAGTGATAAAAGTATCAATCTCAAGAGGATTATCAATTTCACTTTGCACAATGACCAATTCAATGTTTGATTTTCTAATTCATTACTTGCAGTAAACCTTAAGGGCCAATATGTTCAGACTTTTTCCAAAATTAAAATGTATTACTTTCTTAAGTGGTTTTAAAAGCTTTCGTTTCTAAATAACTATTTTAAATTAATTTACCAACAAACAAACTCTTCGAAACCTTAAAATATGACATTACGTAAAAGCATAAACTTCTGTAAGGAACTGAACTGAAACATACTTAGTCCAGGCAACGAAAGGTTATAGAGGGAATTGCATGGATTACAATTTTTGACTTTGTAAATTTGTTTGGACTAGTTAGGAGTAAAACTTATCAAAAGTCCCCGCCCCTAAACTTTGAGCCGGCTGGGCTGGAAGGTCCTAAAGGTACAATTTTTTGGTTTTAGCGAATTTCCTTAAAGGAATAATCTATTACGGTAGTACTCATGGTAAGACCTAAATCCAAGACCATGTTAACTTTTCATTTTGGGCCCCCCAGAAGCAAAAACACGATAGCGATAACCTACTGTTAACAGACAGTAGTTTATGTCTTTTAACACGATAGCGGCCGTAAATATGGTCCGATCTTAATGAAATTTGGTACAGACGTGTAAAGTGGTAATCACTCGGACGAGTTCGTGAACCAGCCCGATCGGACCACTGGAAGGGGGGGTAAAGGGGTGTAAATCCCCCCCAAAAATGGGTTTTTTGAGTTTTTCACATAGAAAAATAAAATTTATCAACTTTTTGTTGGCACCATTGAATTCAGCTAAAAAAAACAAACAATTTGGTATTTTGAATCACTGCTCTATGTCCATTGGTTACCGAGATATTGAAAGTGGTAAACACAGTACGTTGTCTCAATGTTAACCTTATGGGAAATAAGTAAAATTCTATATCTCGCTTATTTCTCAACATATCTTGATAAAACTTGGTAAATGGCTTCTCCTAGTTCCGATCTACTAAATATTGAATTAAAACCAACCAGTTTAAACATCCCTGTAGCAGCAAACCTGCATACTCATTCCCCATGTTGTTCTTATGGAGCTTACAAAAAACATGTCAAATCTCGCTATGTTGGATTAACATATGTTGTTTTGTATTTGAAATTCGCTGAGTATGCAGGTCTGCTGCAACGGGGGTATTATTTCCTAAATATCTTGAAAACCATAAATTGTTAGTAGTCCCTATTAAATCGAAAATTAAATAAAATTAAATTTCCTGTAAGAAAAATATATAATATGTCTACTTTGGTCCAACCGTTTACAAGGTAAGCACTAATTTTATTAATATTTAAAAAAATATCCCTTCTATAAGAAATACATTTAAATTAGTGGGTAACTTAGATGCCCAATTGGGCAACGCTTTTTTCACCTAAAGGAAAATGAACAGCATTCAGGAAATATTGACAACATTTCCAGTAATTTGACACCTCAATCATAAAAATTGGTCTAAAATTAAGGCGTTGGTGAGCTCACAAAAAACGTTATTTTTCAAGGAATTATTACAATTTGTTTGAATTCCTTGAAAAATAACGTATTTTGTGAGCTCGCCAACGCCTTAATTTAAGACTAATTTTTATAATTGAGGCGTCAAATTACTGGAAATTTTGTCAATATTTCCTGAATGCTGTTCATTTTCCTTAAGGTGAAAAAAACGCCCAATTTGGCATCTATGATACCCACAAATTTACATGTATTTCTTATGGAAGGATATTTTTTTTTAATATTGACAAAATTAGTGCTTACCTTGTAAACTGTTGTACCAAAGTAGACATAATATACATTTTTCTTACAGGAAATTTAATTTTCTTTAATTTTCAAATTTAATAGGGACTACTAAAAGTAGATAGTTTTCAAGATATTTAGGAAAAACCAAAAATTGTACCTTTAGGCGTTTCCAGCCCAGCCGGCTCAAGGGCTAAGGGCGGGGACTTTTGATATGTTTTACTCCTAACTAGTCCAAACAAAGTTACAAAGTCAAAAAGTGTGATCCATGCAATTCCCTCTATACCTCTTTTTGAGCATTCATTGCCTGGACTAACTGTACAGAGAAATAAATGCTCGCTGTAGGGGATGGTTTAAAAATGACCACATACGGGCTCCATTGAGATGTGTGGTTCCGATCATTGCACGGGAGCAATTACTTTCAACAACAGACGAAGGTCCATCACAATCTGTTCATATCACTGGAATGAACAGTCCTCGGAACTCACAGTTTATTATTTGGACCACGCCCAAGATGACTGCCGCTTATCTTGTCGAGGAAATGGTTACAGAACTGGAACGACGGAAAGTAAATAAATCTGCCAAATTTGTTCAATGCTGTTTTGTCTAGGATAATGTTGACGATTTTAAACTGGGTATACTGTATTACATTACACTGGTGACAAATTTATCGCAGAAGCACTTAACCAGATCAGATTTTATTTTTGATCTAATCGATGACAATTAATATCGATGACATAACTGCAGCTTTCTTGTGCGGGGCGACGGTGGCGACTAAATAACTAATAATCTCTTAACTGTCAAATTTAAATAAGCTGAACTTTAGATTTAGTTCTTTGACTTAAAATATACTTTTATTTTTAATAATCGGTACTGGACATACAGGGTGATGGTACTTGGTGTGACAAAATTTTTTGGGTGATAATATGTAGTAAATGGAGTCTAAATACCCAATTGGTTTTGTTTAAATAAAAGTGATATCCACAAATCTTCTAATTATTTTCACAAAAATTTAGTCTTTCCACGAAAAAGATTAAAGTTTTTAATTTTCCTTTCATCTGAGGCCGGTTTTCACAGAATTTTCTGAAATCTAGAAAACTTGGATTCAGTTAAGATGGTTTTGAACTTGTAAGTCATAATTTTATGATAATTGTGGCCTTTTAAACTAAAAAAATTGGTGTTTTGTAAAAACTTACGATATTTTCAAAAAATAATGATAGTGTTATTTTATAATTTTATAAATGTCAAATTGCATGATAAACGTTAAATGACAGTTTGTCTCGAACAGTTTGTGCAGCTTCGATGATTCTGTTCGTCAACTCCTCTACAGAGTCTACGGGCAAAGAATAAACAATTTCTTTCACTATTCCCCACACGAAAAAAACCAAGGGGAGACCGGGCTGGTATATAATGGATCAAATACAGACGAAATAATACTAAGAACTTGTCTTTTGGAAATTAAATCACCTTCATTCTAGTTAATAGGTTTTATATGAAGGCTATCAAACTTTGTATTCCATTTCAAACCAAGCAAATTTACATTTGTTTCACTTTCAGTCGTAGTTTTCTCTTTTGGAATTTGAGGCATAAGATCCTTTGAACACCAACATCTAAGGTTCATGTTAATATCAGAGAATAAACTTGAGGCAGTTTTGAAAAGCAGTTGTGCGTCGTGTTCTGTGTCGCAACCAGCCAGGGGCGGCTCCGGGACAGTTTCTCGGGGGGGGGGGCAAGTATGAGAAAATTTGGTTCATCTTTAGTCACCCCCCCAGTGGCGTACGCAGGATTTATTTTCGGGGTGGGATACACCGGGGGGCCGGGGGTATGGATTCCAATTTTCCCAAATAGCACGATGGAAATTCCCATTTTTTTATTTTCAAATTGTAGGCGGGGGAAGGCTCCCCCCCTCAACCCTTCCAGAACGACGCCCCTTCGCCTAGCCCTATAATAAAGGTCTGCTGAACAGGCGTTTTCATATTATTTTTTCTAGTTGATAAAAAACCGTTATTTAAATGACGCACATCGTGCAACATATGTTTTCTTCCCCTTTGTTCAATAACACCAGACGCTGCCAATATTCGTTTCACAAAAGCAGTTAACCAAATACTTGTCATTAAAGGTGACATCCAGCTGCATGTCAAGTATTGCTAAAACAACAACACTCGATAAGCCGAAGTTTTATTCACAAATTTCACTTCTTCATTCGACAACTAAAAGGTAAGGTCTAGTTGCATAGTTAAAAAACCTTTTGCTAGCTTCAGTTTTACTATACAGGGTGAGTTTTAATTGTCCCCCCCCCTTACTTTTTTTACATTTCTAAAAATAACTGTCCCAGACCCCGCCCAAACATTATTGGGTAGTAAGTACCTCGTTTTGAGGGGGTACTCATTTTCGGCCGCCATCTTGGATCCGCCATATTGGGTCCAAAATAATTTTTTCAAATGTAAAAGTGGTGTTGTGACCCATCATTTCAAGCTAGATTTTTTCACTGATTACAATGCCGCAATCCGTTTTTTAATATCTCGATCCGTTCTCAAGATATGAGTACTTTTAATTTATTTATTTTCAACCAATTTTAACATTACAAATTGATAAAATAGGCCTATAACCACAAAATAATGCTAGATAGTGACGAATAACCACGATCAGTCATTGTTGAGCAATTTACACTTAACTTTCACCAATGTAAATTTTTTGGCCGCCATCTTGGATCCGCCATTTTGAAATGAGGTAAGTTATTTCAAATATGAAGTTGGGGTTGTGACCCATCATTTCAAACTAGTTTTTTGCGCCGAATTCAATGCCGCAACCCGTTTTTAGCTATAAAGATTAGTTTTTGAAAAATTAATACTTTTTGAGATTTTTATTAGAAATTTGTCAATATCTTGAAAACTAAACATGATAATTAAAAACGGGTTGCGGCATTGAATTCGGCGCAAAAAACTAGTTTGAAATGATGGGTCACAACCCCAACTTCATATTTGAAATAACTTACCTCATTTCAAAATGGCGGATCCAAGATGGCGGCCAAAAAATTTACATTGGTGAAAGTTAAGTGTAAATCGCTCAACAATGACTGATGGTGGTTATTCGTCACTATCTAGCATTATTTTGTGGTTATGGGCCTATTTTATCAATTTGTAATGTTAAAATTGGTTGAAAATAAATAAATTAAAAGTACTCATATCTTGAGAAGGAATCGAGATATTAAAAAACGGATTGCGGCATTGTAATCAGTGAAAAAATCTAGCTTGAAATGATGGGTCACAACACCAATTTTACATTTGAAAAAATTATTTTGGATCCAATATGGCGGATCCAAGATGGCGGCCGAAAATGAGTACCCCCTCAAAACGAGGTACTTACTACCCAATAATGTTTGGGCGGGGTCTGGGACAGTTATTTTTAGAAATGTAAAAAAAGTAAGGGGGGGGACAATTAAAACTCACCCTGTATAGTTAATCATAATATGTTTATGACTTTACTGCATTTCAGGGTGTATAATATTTTTTAAGAACGCAATTTTCATGATTTTCTTAGCTTTTCCAGGTTTTTTTGTATTTAAAATTCTTCGCTATTTAATGTGGACGATCCTACCCTCTAGGCAGCTTCGCCTATCCGGGTTCCCAATTTTAATTCGAGATGTCGGTTTCTTTTCTGTTTACCTCGGGCTAGGACGCTGGCTCATGGTTCCTCCCCCCTTTTCCGGAAGATGAGGTAATGTAATTTCCTGCAATCTGTTGTGAATAATGTCTTTTTCTCAGATTAACCGAGAGTGTTTAGGAAACATTGCATCAGTGGGTTGTATTTGTTATTTGTCTAATTGTCATACTATTTCTCCAAGGTAGTTTATTATTATTATTTTTACTTGTATTTGCTCTATTTTCATGTTTTTAGTGGTATCCATCTATTGTAATATTGTTAGTTTATTAATTGTTGTTTGTGGCAATTTGAATTAGATTTTTACACTTGCTTATATATTATATATTAAATATGCATAGGTTGTTAAGGTTTGTTGTTTGTTTCGGTGTTAATTTTCAATAGTGGCTTAGTTAATAATGATTAGTTAATAATGGCTTAGGCTAATAATTAGTCAATTAGGTTTAATTGGTGATTAATTAATGATTATTTGGTGATGATTGCACATAATCAACAAGGAATATACAATGGACAATTATGTTAAGTGCATCTTTATAATTGGGTGATAAACTGTAGAGTTACATGTAAATTAAAATAAATAAATTCAACCACTTCTACAGACTACATCTACAGGTTTTATTGTATCATTTGTATAACTTATTTAAATACTAACAGTCCAAAAGAAAATCATAAGCGTTAGGTAAAAGCATTAATAGACTATTGATAAGCCGAAATAACAATATTTGAAATTTGTAATTTTTAGAGTTTTTTAGAGATGCTAAAATCTTCAAAGCTAAACATCTCGTACTTTAGTTATCAGGTTTCTTGGATACACGTATCTTTGGTTAAGTTTATTTTATATCTGCACAGAACTAGCTTCAATTTTATTTGGACTATTTTCATTCAAAAAGGGAAATATACATATTAGAAATTTTCTATAAATTGTAAGTATCGTAATTTATGTTTTTCCGAAGTTTTGTCTAAGGAATTAACACCTCTATTCACAAATTTCTTATTCAAAATCATAATGACAATAATTTCACCTTTTAGTTTTTCACTTTTTAGTTGACTGTTGTCACTAATATTAAAAACTTCTTTGCTCCTAATAAACATAACCAACACTTTAATCGTAATGATATCGTCCGATTATTCAGGTCATTATTTGAGTTTGTAGAATTTCTTTATAAAACATTTCAAAAGTTATTTCTGATCACAGCTATAAGAATTTTACTAAAAATTAATTTAAAGATGTGATATATATTAGTTTTCAGTTTGATATTTCAATTGTTCTCAAAAATCTACTAGCACTTTTTAAAATAACATTTTTGTGGTTTTTACAATTATGTTACTAAATAAAAATAATGCATGCAACCATGATAATCATTTTCAACGTTTAAAAAGACAATTTTTACAAGATGCGCATTTTAATTACGTTACAATTTTTTGTATTAGTTTGTGTGAATAAAATTTAGAGGGACGATAGTTCCTTAAAATTTTATAAAAAGGTATAAATTGCTACTTTCTCTCTTTACATTAATTGAAAAAAAATTCTATTAGTTTATATTTTATTTTAACGTTGATAAAACCAATGTGTCTAGCTGCAGTAAAAATAAAACTGCAGCAAGACAATGATTAACTGTAAAAAAGACTATAAATGATGATAAAACTGTAAGTAATTAAACGACATTGGAACTTATTCCTTAAATAAGCATACATTTTGTCTTGGACAGCTTAGTTTCTACCAAAGGATTCTTTGTAGAATTTTTGCAACAAAGCAAACTCTTCTATATTTTTTATTAATTTTAAATTTGAACAATTTAGTTAACAGCCTTCAACTTGTATTTAAAAACGTAACCATAAATAAAAAATAATTATTTTCTGTTATAAAAACTACATTACTCTGGTCCAACTTCACTTGCGAACACTTACGGAATTTCGTTTATTGAAGTGCTGCAATCTGTGGTTAACTTTTAGAAATATTTCAAACATTTCCGTATGTTTGATTACAAACAAACTTAATTCTGTTTGGTCTGGTGTAGACAGATAGCGACACTAATCCGAAAATTAACAACATTCGACAGGCACGATGTTGTCTATACCTACTTTTGACCAGCCCCTATTAAAATACATGCAGTAATAAGATTTCCCCTTGTTTCGTCCAAAATTTTAAAAACTTCAATTTATATAGTTTGAAAACATAAAAGGATCAGAATAAAACTATGTTTTCAAACAATATCCAAAGATTTTAACCCAAACTAAAATCTATTAACAATAAACAATTGTTCAACTTCTTCGACTTTTGATCCATTACTCTTAAGTAATCCATAATATAACAATATAAAAATACCCCCGTTGCAGCAAACCTGCATACTCAGCGAATTTCCAGTGCAAAACAACATATTTCAATCCAACATAGCGAGATTTGACATGTTTTTATAAGCTCCATAAGAATAACATGGGGAATGAGTATGCAGGTTTGCTGCTACGGTTATATTAAAACTGGGTAGTTTTAATTCAATATTTAGTAGGTCTGAACTAGGAGAAGCCATTTACCAAGTTTTATCATGATATGTTGAGAAATAAGCGAGATATAGAATTTTACTTATTTCCCATAAGGTTAACATTGGGACAACGTACTGTGTTTACCACTTTCAATATCTCGGTAACTAATGGACATAGAGTAGTGATTCAATATACTAAATTGTTTGTTTTTTTGAGCTGAATTCAATGGTGCCAACAAAAATTTGATTATTTTTATTTTTCTATGTAAAAAACTCAAAAAACCCATTTTTGGGGGGTTTACCCCCCTTTACCCCCCCTTCCGGTAATCCGATTGGGCTGGATTACGAACTCGTCCGAATAATTACTACTATACACATCCATGCCAAATTTCATAAAGATTGGACCATTTTCACGCGAGTTATCGTGCTTAAAGACACAAATATATATAGATATATATATATTTATGAAAATGAACGAATAGTGTTTTTTGATTCTGGGGGCCCCAAAACGAAAAGTTATCATGGTCTCGGGCTTAGGTCTTCCCATGAGTACTACGGTAACAGCTTCTTCCCTATAGGGGAAATTCGCTAATAAATCAATACTTTTTTATTACTTATGTTTTATACAATAATAGCTATACCCGGAAGACGCGTTGTCATGCCTTTGTACTAAATATCACCTGCTCAAGTAAACACGTCAATATTAGCTTTAATGTAAACAATATCTTTGCAAAGGTTAATATGGGAACCCTTTTAGGCCTCTGGCGAGGAACCCGATTGAGTTAGGATGAAATGGACGGCTTAAAAACCTTCTCCGTGAAATTTTGCATATATGTACAAAGTTTCAGCAAACGATCCAACAGTATCCGAGTTATTAAACTTCAAATAAATGTAGAAACCGCCATCTTTGACTGTAAATAATTAATAAACCTATTCTGATGGCCTAGCTGTAGCTAGTTTTGAGTGACCCAGCTTTTAAATTTGGCATAGTCTGAATAATAACAGAGGGTGTTTCCGTCAACCCCTTGTTTTAGCAATTTATTAAAAAAAATTGTATTCTACATTTCATAAATCAATGATCGATTGGCTATTGTTAGTTTTCCGTTTCACTATTTATCTACTCCTGAGACCTAAATTAATCAAATTCGGATTAATTCATTTAATTAAATCAAATGCATCAAATCAATCGGGAGAATGAGCTGAACAGGCATTTGCAAGAATTTTTAAGATCTGTTGGATATTAACGAATTTACGGCCAGAAACTTAGTGACATCAGCACACTCTGATGGTAATTCACTTTAACTAGGAGCTCTTTTAATCCCAGGCCACTCAAACCTAGTACCATTGACTTTGAATCTGAAGCAGACCTTCCATTGCATGATCATATGTGCACTAGGTTTTGAGTGACCCAGGATTACAAGAGCTCCTAGATATAGTGAATTAGAATCACCAACAGAGTATACTGATGACACAAATTAATTTAGGTATCAGGAGTAGGAAGAATAACAGTAGTGGGCACTTGGGGCTGCTGGCCCAATCAAACTTTGACAGCCAGTCAATTTTTTGACAGCTACTTCCGGTCACGTGACCGGGAGTGACGTCATCAGCTGTGACGTAGCTGTGACGTGTTGGTGGTGGGCATTTAAAGTTTAAATGCCCTGCTGTGCTGGGTATTTAAATTTTAAATGCCCGGAAGTAGGTCAAGGTCGGTTGGGGATGTTTTTAAAAAAGATCTTGCATTTTCGGAAAATCCGAAAATGCATGATATTTTTATTTATTTATTTGTTTTTTTCAAAAGTATTATTTTACAAGTTAGTAAAGTTTTCTCCCAAATTTGAAAAGTAAGTTGTTGTCGGTAATAAAATTTCTTGCTTATTTTCATTTTTCTTGTTGTTGTTGTAAGTTGGCAAAAATACATTTTTTTCGTTTTGATTGTTTGTTGCATAAAGTTCTAAAGATAAACCAAACCCAGTGGTTATAAGTTGTTTTAGTTCTTCACAAAAAAATTTCTAAATCTTTGTAAGTTGTAAGATTGATAGTGTTGTAGTGGATCCCGCGAATGTTGAGAGACATGACTAGAGTTGTTTACTCGACTAGAGGTGTAGCAGGAATGATTATTGCAAAGCCGGTGGTGCGGGTACCTCTGTAGGTAGTGGGGTTAGTGGTGGGGATAAAAATTGTAGACACTTGTTTAATCACTTTGCATTTAATCGTTGTTACAATAGACCGAGTCGATGTTGCAATTCTTCTAGTTTATCCAACCGGTTCTTTTGATATGTTTTGCAACCACATTTACAGTAGCAGAAAGAATTACATTTTGTACAAGCTTTTCCGTCAACTTGATCTTCAGGTATTTCAAAACATTTCTCTTTGCAACAATAAGATAAAAGTGGTAGATTATTTCTTTTGGATGACATGTTGGTTGTAGCTTGTCTTAAACAGAACTGAGCCTCTCAACGTTAAGGTTTCGTATTTATATAAAGTATTCGAATAAAACTATCGATTAAAACAATCGAATAATACTATCGATTAAAAGTTCAAGGTCATCCGTTTGAGTTAAAAAAATACAACATATCAGTATATAAATAACATATACTGATATGTTGTTTTGTTATCTTTTTATTAAAAACATGTTTTTGCAATATTTACAAAGTTATTTTTGTGCGATGTGCAGAGTAAGTTCCGTAGAGTTGTTCCCGCTCATTCTGTGTGACACCAAATATAATGATCCTGGCTGAATTTCCCGCAGATCTTCATTTTGCAGCAACTGGACGAATCGTTTTAAAAGATATACTTGAAACTTTGGTTCATCACCTGGTGTAAATGGTGCATCGGATAAAGATGGGACGACTGCGGTCTCCATGCGTTGTATCAACTTTCTTCATTTCATGAACAATATAATGTTTCTGTTCTTTTAATTCTGAACATTTCTTGATAATTAGAGTATTTGATTTTGAATGTAAGTTGAATTGTTCAACTAAACATTGGAGAAACTGTTGTGATGTCATCTTCTTCACTGGAGATGTTGTCCGTTCGGAGTATGGAGTTAGAGTGATACTCGGGGTGTGTTGCTTCCTCGTATTTATAACCTTCGTAACCCCCACCACATTCTTCTTTTTCTTGTAAGTAAGCAGCCAAATGATATGCGTTTTGTAATGCGCATTGAGATTGGTTGTGTTTCGGATCTATTGTAAAAACGCAAATATTTCTAACATCAAAGTGAAAGGTTTTGTCCACTTTTATGTTTAAAACTTCTTTGTTCGTGTACTGTCGTATCCAATTCTTTTTTTCCAATCCTCTGGTGTATATATGCGTAAATTGTTTGCAAAAATGAAACATAATCTTGTGTACATTATTGTACGGTAGAAAACCTTCAAACCAATGGATATGATGAAAATTATTTGTTAACCATCTGTTTGTTATTTTAGCTTTCGACTTTAGTGCATGGATAGAACATGGTGCTTCAAATAAGAATGGGTACGCCACTTGTGTGAGCAAATCTAAAATTACCAATTCTTTTATGATAAATCTATCATCGTTTCCACGAAATGCTTGAATTCAATTACACAAGGTTTTGCTGCCATTTCTTTATCCTGTCTGCTCATCACGGTGTCTGCTGATCAACTGTTTTCCACACCACGGTAGGTTAGATATATGAACCAGGCCGTACAGTTGTAGGCGCGTTGGTGTATGTTTAACGTGGGCACCGTCCCCAGTAGGCCTACCCCACGGTTTATTCTTTTGTTAAATTACATTGTAGTTTTAACCTAGCAAAGTTTCTTCTTCTGTATTATTGTTGTTGTTGGTTTCTTCTTCTGTACTGTTGTTGTTGGTTTCTTCTTCTGTAGCTTCCGTTGCAACTTCAGTAAAAGGTTCAAAGTTTCTTAACTGCCTCCACATTTCCACTTCGTGAGGTATTCTATTAAAGATGGATGTATCTATTGGTCCGTATTGTAAAGTGCTGTCTGGTTGTTTTTCGCATGCATCTACCAGATATTCCTTAATAACAGAGCTTGAAAATACTAATTGTTTCATATACCTGGTAATAGGTGATGTTGCATAGTTTAAAATGTAGAATTCTTCACGTGTTAGTAGAATTTTATTTTCAAATTGTGTTGAGTCTTTAATTCTTACTTGTTGTTGACCACGATGTTTAATAATGTCAATTTCATTGTCACAATCCAAAAGTCGAATGTTAGTTTTTCTTCCAAAGAAACTGTTGGCTAAGTAACATTCAATAAGATGTAGATGTTTTAAAAAGGAATCCCAAGCATTTTCTGAAAATAAAACCATCTTTGTACCATGGCTTAGTATTACTGCGGGAGAGTAGTCTAATGATTTTACCAATCCTATCGATACACTTTTACTCATGCAAGATGAAATAGGATAAAAGATGCGAAGGAAAACTTCAGTTAAAATGTTTGGTGGAATATTTTCTTCAAGTTTTCTTTTCTTTCTTACGTTTGTTTTATTATTTTCCAACTTTTTATTTTGTTTTCCAAACTTTAAAAAGTCATCAATTTCCTTTACAACATTTTCTTCAAAATGTTTATCATCATCATTTTCCAATAAAGGTGCTGTCTCTGAAACGCCTTGTACAACTGATAAAGAACTCATTTTGTTTATAATGCTGTAGACGATGTTACCCATACAATTGTAGACAGTCAACTAAACAATTTGCGTTCCCGCTCCTGCTTTTATAACCGAGTGGTGGGGGTATTTTATTTTCTTTTCATTTTACAACACTGCTTTTACTATACCGGTTAAAGGTGTATATGTAACAATTTTATCATGTAAAATTAAACAATAAGCAGATGTATCTTTGGGTACATTTTGTTCAAATTCCATTTCTATTTTTATATCCACACTGGAAGATTTTACAGATTCATTTTGTTTGGAACAATCAACTACAACAATCGGATAGGTAGATTTAAATTGGTTTGGCGTTAATAAAGGTGTGTTTGTTTTTCCATAATATGAATTTTGGAATCTTGCGTACATATCGTACAAAACGCTAAACCTGTCTTTTGTAAAGTTTATGTTGAAGTTGTCGTATGGAAAGAATTGCGAGTTTATAAACACCTTAAAATTTGTAAGTTTGCAATGATCAAACTCACCAGCATGTTTAGTTATTTCATTTCTTCTTTTTGTTTGTAATCCAAATATTACATATCTTGCCTTTTCCAAATGAGTAGAGGTTTTTATAGTCCATGTATGACGTTCTACATGGACGTCATGAAATTCTATGAAATTCTATGAAATTCTATTTTGATCGTTTAACCGTACATGCGGTACTCTCCAAACAATCTTGTCTAATTGCATTTTCCATTCTAAATTAGCTTCTGTTGTTCCATCAGGCGCCATAATAATATCTTTGTCGTTTGATGATCTTGTTATATAACAATATCCTGTTGTTGTATGGGAATTCTTATTTCATCATTATTATTTAATTTTGATGAAGCGTAAGGGTTGTGCGTATGATATTCCTTTTCCCATAAGGTTTCGTCGAATGTCGGACCCTGCGCTATATCCAATATTTCCATTATTAATAAGTTTTAATCCAATTTCTTCTAGAAAACGAATGTTATCACTTGTTAATCCTTCTATAGCTGAAGTGCTACTGACTTGTTTACCAGTCAGCTCTTTCTTTTTAAATGATAACCCCATTGTTATACGGTTGATTTTATATGTATTCGTATAGTTATAGGTTCGTCTCTAAAATCAATGATTTCCGTCTTGATCTAGTATGTTCACCACAATGTCTGAAATAAAACTGGTGTTTAACGGTAGGTACACCAAGTTTTGTGGCTTTTCCACAATTTTAAAACCCGGAGCGACCGTTGGATAGAATGTGTGCAATATATGAGTATTTTCACCATCTCTATAAGAACCATGAATAATATTACATGTAACATCTATACTGTTAACTTTCATTATTGTCACAGTTCTAGCACCTGAATGGTTAATATTAGGTTCTAAAATTTTTGTTGTTTTAGGAAATCCTAATAAACTACCAATTGAATGTTCTTTGCTAAAATCTATATAATATTTAGATTTAATTTCAGCTTTCATAATATTGTTATTTCCTTTTATTGTTATATTATCTTTTCCCATATGATTTTGTATCGCTTCATTTATATCATCAATTTCATATGCTCCAGTGGGTAAACTAAATACTTGTATATCTGAATATTTGTTTGTATTTTTATCTTTTGTTTTGTAATAATGTATTTCGTCATTAACATTTTCAGTAACGTTGGGAATAGAATTATAAGTTGTTATATCTAATAATGCGGCTTCCCATAATTTATCTTTTTCCAAACGTAACGCAGGGAAAAGAACACTTCGCAAAGTAGATGAAGTTCCAGTTAATGATACTGTATAGGAAGACATCTTAAAGTTGACTAACGCTTTTTGTTAAAAAATCTAAACATAAATGTCCACAGATTACAGTATCATCAGGTTGCTCTCTTTTATAATTGTATAGTACATTTTTAGCTGTTTTAAAGTAATATTGTAGTTCTTTTGGTGGTGGGAGATTACCAAAACTATCAAAGTAGTAAATAGTTGATCCTGGTTTTTTATAACATACCCAATGAGTGCCTGATCCTTTATTATTATCTAAATTTACTATTCCGGTTTCATTTTTCCAAATTTTAACAGGTAATGCATCTTTCATAAACACTCCTCTAAAAAATGGAATTTTTAAACATGAAACATAAGTAATTAATTCTTTATCTGTTAATTCTTTATTTGGAATTAGTAATTGTTTTTTTCTGTTTAATACACACGATACGGTCTTAGGTATATATAATCCTCCTCCTTTTTTTTATCATTGACCATATTGTTTGATTCTTTTTATTTTTACCTGCGGTGGATCGTCGTTTTCTTCTTATATTTCCTCCACGTTTCTTTGCAGGTTTTCTCCTCCTTTTTCCACCTCCTTTCTTCTTTCCACCTCCAAACATCGTTTTACCCTTCATTGCTGCTGATACCGCTAAAGCTGCTGCTTTTTCACCGATACTAGCGTCACTGGATGTTACTCTTTGCCAAGCTTTTTCAGCAAGTGCTCTATCCGCTATTGATCTATTTTTAGTATCTGCAAACTTTGAATATGCTATATCGTGTTGTTTGCAGGCTTGATCAAGTTTATTTATTCCAAAATCTCCTCTAGCAAGTCTTTTTTTCAATTTTGTTCCAGGACCACAATATTGATAACCTCCTGGTAAATGTAGTTCTACAGGTAATAAATCGATAGCTTTATTAACTATAGCTCCAACCGGCTTAGTAATAAGAGAAAGTGCTGTTGATGCTATTCCTCTTCCTCTCTTTATAACGTGTCGATTATGACTGATGCGTTGAACTTTCAACATGGTCTTTTATAGTGAAAAGAAATGTCAATACTTGTTTATTTTATAAATGCTTTATAATGAATGATTCACTTATCCTTTGACATTGTTTATTTATAATAAACATGTAAAAGTATGTTTGTTTATGGGTAATAAAGTGTTATCCAACCTTGCGGTATGATTGTATCTTCTTTATCATTATTTGTAGAAGATCTTAAAGTATTAGTTTCCTTATTTAAAAAATATTTTTCCATAACATTTTGTTTACCCCAAAGTAGTTTTTGATCACATTTTATAGGGTTTATTGTGTTATACACATCATATAATACTACGCTTAATAGTCTTACAATGTAATTTACATTAACAGCATCATTAAAGTTGCGAGGATCATCTAAGTTGCTTAATCGCAAGTATTGACAATTAAAATACTCCTTATGCCGATCTTTTCTCAGACTTCTTTTACGCCATTCTTCTACTGTAACTGCATCACCGTCTGCTATTCCTGTTCCAACATTAACTAGTGGTCTTCCTTTGCAATCAAAGACTTGTCGACGACCTGTTTCATATACTTGTAATACAGGAACTTGTCCAATTGCTGCTTCATCAGTTTCATCCGACCCTTTTTTAACATTAGTAATTATTTTTGCATCAGCATCCCATTTCTTATTTTTTGATTTCATTATTTGACTTATTGTAGCTGCATCTGATTTTGCAGTTCCTTCCTTAACGTTAGTCTACACTTCATTTTTGCAATCAGTTGTGTTAATATCATGTGTAATACAATGATCGGTAATATATTGAAGGTTTACAGCATCTTTCATAGCTTTAGGGTCTCCAATATCATGTATTACAAAGTTGTAAAAGGAAAATTTATCTGTTTTTTTCAGGGATGACTGAATGTAAATACTTTTTTGTAACTGAATCTTGATCATTAACAGGATCTGCTATATTGGCTATTCTAAGATCTTTTGCATCATATACTTTATTATTACTCCTAGGATCATATCGTAAGGTTTGGTTTATGTACCACATTAAATATTCTTTATTTACCGAATCATTCTTATCTATTGGTTTTGGAAGATTTACAATTCTATAAAAATTAGCGTTATACACTTCATTTTGAAGCTTTAAGCTAGGTAATGTTTCACTTCTTAAAGTTTTAAAATTTACCGCATCATTATCATCTTTTGGATCATTTACAAACTTTAAACGTTTGTTATTTATATCATAATCTCCATCGGATGTTAGTGGTAAACCACCTCTTTTTCCATAAGATCCTGATTTGCTTCCAGTTTCGGAATACCGTCCAAACTTATCCACACTCATGGTTATACTGAATATTTAATCAGTTATACTTGTATTATATATACACATATTTTTTATGCAATTACTCCTCGATTTCGCAGTTCGCCGACCAAAGCTACCCATTCATTTTCTAAACCACTATGTCCGGCTTGTTTAGCTTCATATATCAACTTCATTCTGTCAACCAATTTGTTTATATCGTTGTAGTATATTATATTAGTATCATACAAGTTTTTCAATGATCCTTTTCCTGATAAACTTGATTGATTTGTTTTTCTCCTTTTATGTAAAATATTTATTTCAGCAGAAGATAATGATTTTCTTTTTATGGGTTCCCTTCTTTTTGGTGGGAAAAGTTTAGCAATAATAGTTTTATATTTTTCTGATGCATTTCTATGAACATTGAAATTTTTAGAATAATTTTTCTTGTGCGCATTTGTATCCTCCAATATTTGTTTAAAAATGTTTAAATCCTTTTTAGTATATTTATTAGGTTTCGGTTAAAAAATAAGTTCAAACAATCCTTTTGTACCCTTGTATTGTTTATTATTTATAATAATATTGTCATGTTCGTCTACATCAAGTTTGCTATCTCCAATCATTAGCCCATTTTCTTCTATTCTAGCACCAAAAGTGTGATATTTTCGAGTTGGCTGTGCAGAATGTAACATTTTTAATACAAATTGTCTTGCAAGCGGCCCTTTATACGCAATATCCGAGCCCAATTTGCTCAAGTTGGATGGATTAATAGACTCTTCTTCTTCTTGTTGTTCTTCGCTTGTAGAAAGACCTTCTTTTTCTGTTAAAACATCCGTTTCTTCACCTAGTTCGCTTTCTTCTTCAGTTGTTTCTCCTTGTTGAGTAAAACTTGTATCACCTTCATATTCTTCTTTTTGTTCAAATTTTGAAATGGGTAAAATAGCATCTCCGGAAAAATTAAATGTTGAAGGTTTAACATTTTCCCCAATTGTTTTAATGACTCAGTAATAGGTTTAAATGTTGATTCCAGAAATTTCTCTCTTTCACTTATTCCTAATCTTAACGCTCTATTTTTATGTCTAATAGAATCACTAAGTGATTTTATTTCTTTTAATAGCTTTTCCTGATTAACCATGTTTACACCATGGAGACTTGTACGATAATGTTGTTAATTAATGTATTAAAACAAATTTATCAAAACCTATGCGGTAACGACCATCTGTTATATCTTTATCTTTCATAATTACCAAAAATCCGTATTTTTCCGCCCAAGCTTTTCCACAGAGCTCTTTGAATTTTTCAAATGACATATCAGCATTTACATGGTCGTTGTATATATGTTTTAGGTTTGTATCGTCTTGTTTGAATAAAACGAAAATATTTGCATTGTCTCTAATTAGTTGTTTTGGAATTTTGCTATATGTTTGTCCGATATATATGCTATCAATATTATTATGTCTTCCCATGGCAAAATAGTTTCTAATAGTATCATGATTTTCACTAGATACATCATCAAATACAAATAAAGAATACGGCTTAGCCTGGTCTGGTTGCATAACACTGTCACTAGCATTAAATTTGTAATAGTTAACATCAGGCACATCAGTCAGGATCTTTTCCAACAATTGATACTTTGGTTGATGTAAGGACTTTGAAAAAATATATAGGTTATTAAATCGCAATCCTTTTGTGTTTGTAATTAAGTTAAACACAACGTTAGTTTTGCCACAGTTTGAAGGACCGCTTACTATACATCGTACAGTGTTTGGAAATAAACTGCCGTGTTTACCATTGTTGATTTTAACGTTATCTACAGTTAAATCATCAATGTTATTAATATTGAATTTATCTTTATGGTGAACAATCTCCATCTTATCCAAAGGCAGAAGAGTAAATAAGTTGATTTAAAACTAAATCAAATCTTTTATAGGTATCCACGAATCTTCAGTTTTGTCAAACCCCAACCAACGTACTTTAACTTGGTCTTTTTTCCTTTGCAACACCTTTTCAACAAGATAGACATCGCCTACTGTTGACTTTAACAATTCATGTCCGTAAAAACCGCCTTGTAACAAATTTCCTTTGTTATCTTTTAAAATATAAGTTTCCGGTACAGTAGGTTGTACTTTATACACTGTAAAAACTTCGTTTGTCCAATTTAGGTATAAAAACTGGCAGGTATTTTTTAGTAAACACTCCTTTGTATTTACTAATTCGAACTTTATCATTTACATTAAATTTTCTTGGTTTTCTTTGTTCCGCTTTTGGCTGTGTATTCTTTTTAATTCGTTGTAAAACTAGTTTAACGTTTTTCTTATTCACTTTGTTAGGTGCCATACCAATAGTTCTATGAAACTTGTTGTTGTAATCGCTTATTAATTTTGGTAAAATATCAACCCATACGTAAGAACCTCTTTTTGAAAACATTTTATACATTGCACCTTTTAAGGTTCTATTAAATCTTTCAATTATAGCTGCCTTTTTCTCAGAATTTGTGGAATAATGATTCATCTTATATTTTTTCATTACAAAGCAAAAGGTTTATTAAAAAATTCTTTCCCATCATCAGTTTGTAAATGTTTAATTTTATTTTTATCTCTTTTTATAGCTACTTCCATAGCTTTTGTTATGCTGTTACCCGTTTTGTCTTTTAATGGCAAAGCATCTGCAACTTTAGTAAAACAATTAATAATCGTTAGTATGTATTTAAATCCTTTATTTATTTTACTATGCGGTTGCATTTCAATTAAATCTGCTTGATATAAATCATTTATTCCTTTCACAACAGTATTTCGTGGAAACTTTATTCTTGCAGGTTTATGAAGTTCATTAACAATCTTTTCCTTTAACTCTGCCATGATGTTTTTACTAACAAAATCAAGTTAGTATTGAGTGTTTCTTTTTCTGTATCCGCTTTGATAGTTCAAGGTCATTTCAACATATTTAAAAAAAAGGGGAAATCACAGCAAGTATGCTGTGATTTCCCCTTTTTTTCTTTTTTCTTTTTTTCTTTTTTTTCTTTTTTTCTTTTTACTTATCAATAGGATTGAGAGAATAGTGGCCGAATGGTAAAGTGTGAATTTTGTCTGGAAGAATGTGTCGTTTGTCATCATTGGAGCAGAGTGCTTTTTTCACTTCTGTTACGCTGTACAGTTGATGGTTGAAACTTCTGATGGTGTTAAATTTTGCAGTTATAGTCGTTTCTTCAAATAAGCATTGCTTGTAGTGTTCGAAATTTACAATCTTCTTAAGATACAAACGTTTTACACTCTTAGCTTTTTTAATAACATTGTTTTCTTCCTTAAGCAATTGTAGTGAATACAATTTTGACATTAGTGCAATAAGTTCTTCCAGTAAAATTCCATTTGCTTCATCTTTAAATTTTCCAAGTTTCTTTTTGTTCCGATCATTATCATAATTTAAATGATCTTTTGGATAGTCACTAAAATCAAATTCATTTTTGTGAACAAATGTTCGAAGATCCAAATACATATCTTCAGTAAGAATCCAGTATATGAAAGCATCCGTGTCCATGTAGGCGATTCCGATGTTATCTCTACCATAGAAGTCGACCATTTTGTTGTAGTGGAAGTCTTACATGTGAGTTTTGGAAATATCCAAGATTGACATTCCAACATACAACGGACGATCCATTTTCACGCTTGTCTTCTTCATAGATACTGCCACCAGGTTTTCATTGATGATAACGGATGTTCCAAAGTTTGGTTATTGTACAAGTTTTTCTAGTTTTATAGGATCTGTAACTAATTTAACATTTTTGTGTTTTCTTTTGTTTTCCAATGTTTTTCCAAATATCGCATTATTCATTAATTTAAAAAAGTCCTTTTGAAATGTTGATGTTGCAGGTGCTCTTCTTCTGGTGTTTGAATCAATGTACGGTTTTAACCAGCATGATTGGGAAAATTTTAAAACTCTATGAATTTTGGTTATACGTAAACCCAATTGGAGTGCTTGTTGAACAACCCAATAGTGAGCTACGTATCTTTGTTTATTTTCAAGAGTCATCATTAATTTTGGATGTTTACCAATTGGTGAAACTTCTGTTTTTGCAAGGAGCGGAAGATCGTTATGAAGATCATGCAAGTGTTCTGGATATTCAAAGTCACAGTCCAATATGTATCCGGTGTCTCCGTCTTTTGAAATTTGCGAAATATCACCAATAGAGTCTGGATTAACCCATTCAAAGTTTCCAAAAGGAAGTGGATTAGACATGGCCCATCCGTATAAATTGTTGGCATCGAAATATCCTGTTGGCATCGAAATATCGAAATATCCTGTTGGCATCGGAAGATATTTGTTGTTAGCTTTAACATGTCTAGTAACACTTTGGGTCAATCCACCTCTAACACCCGATTCGATCATCAACACCATGTCAATATCTGTTAATAATTGAAGGTTGCACTTTGTTTCTTTTAACATAGCTTGCCAAGCTAGTCCTGGAGAAGTATAAGAATGAAGAGGGTCTAATCCGTAGGCTTCAAAACAAGTGTTTCTAAATTCTTCCATCACATCGCAAAGAAGGGTCACATCAAGTTTTACATAAAAGTCAGAATAGTCTCCCAGAGTGTTCATTTCCAATTCGTCCCAAACTCTGCATGCGTGTTGATAGTCTTCAGGTGAAATGCCCATATCGGTAAGTTTACTTTTAAATGCTTCTGGTGGAGGAAGTGATGTTTCTTGAAATTTATGTAGTCCATCGATGTAATCATACGGGAAAACTCCTTTCCGAAGAACCAAATCCATTTTTTCTGCAGGTACAATTTTGCTTGTTTCTATTAAATTTTGTCTTCTTAAATTTTCAGAAAGTTTCATAAGACTGGAAGGCATAAATCTAAAAGAATCAACAAATCTAAGTTTAATTTTGCCCACCTTTTTTGAAAAGCTTATAAAGTTTTCCATAGTTTGTGCCAAAACATCTATTTCACCGTTGTCTCTTGCTAATTCGGGAATGATAAAATGTCCATCGTATCCACTAAGATTGTGAAAAACCACAGGAATAAAAGATGGTAGTTTGTAGTTGATGTTACATCCGTTGCAAGCTGCACCTCTGTAGGCTCCTGTCAGATGGTCATGGTCGCGAACTTTAACTTTAGTTCCTGTGAATTGATTGTTACACAAATAGCATGTCATAAAGAAGAAGTTCTTCCGGCGTCATAGGTGACATAGGAACCACATTGCTATACAATGCTTCCACTTTCCCAGCGATGTTGTATAAATCATCAACAAAGTATCGAGCTGCTTCTTCTCCACGATAGATCTTCGGTGTAGATGTCAAACCATATTCTTGAAGATGTTCCTCAGACAGAGTGGATTTTACTATTAAACAGTAGCTGTTTGGTTTGTGAAGTTGATACTTTGTTCTGATTGTAATTTGCTCTTCTTCTTCTTGTTCAAGTGGAAGCAATGAAGATTCAAAATCGGCATACACTACAACTGGAATTCTGTATTGTTGGATAACTTTGTCAAATTTTACTTGCGATCTGCTAGGGTGTGGTAATTTAATTCTTACTTCATAGTTTCCACTGCATAATTTTTGATGTTCCATCAACCATTCTGAACCACCTCTTCTTAAAGGTTTGTTTACAAAACAAAAACATCTTTTACAAGTCGTTTTTTCTTCTTTATGTTTTGATAACTGTTTGCAAACTAGAGCTTCGAAATCTTTAATATATACGTAATGTGAAATATCACCCTTTGTTGATTTATTAATAATAAATCAGTATGATCTCTGCGTTCGGTGAGTGTTATACGTAAGGGGTAGACATTGTTGGATGAATCTAAGCCAAAGATGTTTACAGATGCAAAAGGATTTTTCTTTTCAAATTTTGATATGTCTTGAATTGAAACAGGATAAGTCATGCCTTGAAAGTTATACTTATAGCAAACCTCATCGTATCCTCTACTCGGTCGTTCCACATGATCTGTTACAAATTTTGCAAGCATCGCATACTTGAAACATTCAGCATCTTCATTTTGTACGTTAACACAAGATTTGGTAACACAAAATAAAATAAGGTATGAAAGAAATATTCCATCAATATATAACGACTAATAGTTTATTGTGGTAGCAAATAACGCAAAGTGACTAAACAAACACCTACCGTGTTTTATCCCCCCACCACTACCCCCATCATCACAGGTACCCACAGCACCGGCTTTGCAATAATCATTCCTGCTACACCTCTAGTCGAGTAAACAACTCTAGTCATTTTGTAGTAGTATACTTTGTTAATGTTAACTTGTCGATTCCATTTTTAACATGGTATTTTAATAGAAATGAAAATCAACAAAACAACAATTAAGAAACAGTTTGTACAAAATAAAAATATAAAAAAAATATCTTGCATTTTTGGATTTTCCGAAAATGCAAGATCTTTTTTAAAAACATCCCCAACCGACCTTGACCCACTTCCGGCCATTTAAAATTTAAATACCCAGCACAGGAGGGCATTTAAACTTTAAATACCTACCCATACACGTCACAGCTGATGACGTCACTTCCGGTCACGTGACCGGAAGTAGCTGTCAAAAAATTGACTGGCTGTCAAAGTTTGATTGGGCTAGCAGCCCCAAGTGCCCACTACTAATAACATTTAGTGACACAAAAGACAAACAATAGTCATTTAATTTATAAAAGATATGATACAACACTTTAAAATAGATAGTCAAAATAAGGGGTTAACAGAAGCACCCTTAACCAATCCCTCTGTTAATCAAACTATGACAACTTTAAATTCTGGGTCACCTAAAACTAGCTACAGCTGGGCCATAAGAATAGGATGTCTATTAATTATTTATAGCCAAATCAAGTACCTACACATTTGATAATGCGAATGGAATAGACCGGGAGCTGGGAGGTCAAAAATTACGTCATAAGGTGCACATGTAAAAGCTGTGCCATTTTGAAGGGGCATCCTGGGGGGTTTCAAATATGGGTTTGTGAGCCCTCAATCTGGGGGCTTTCTCTAAGGTGGACAAACGTGAATGTGACTTTTTTGAATTCTCCATAAGAATAACATGGGGATTAAGTTTACGGGTTTGTTGCAACAGGTATGTACAAATCGGGTGGTTTTAAGTCAATATACAATAAACCTTGACTAGAAGAAGCTTTATGCCAAGTTTTATCATTTTATGTTGAAAAACAAGCATGATATAGCCTAGACTTTTATTTTCTCCCCATAAGAATAACATGGGAAAAATGTTTGCACGTTTACTGCCACGGAAATGCAAAAATGGGGGATTTAAGGCTAATATACAATAGGTCTTAACTAAATGAAGCCACATATCATGTTTCATTAAGATATGTTGAGACATAAGCGAGTTATACGATTTTATTTATTCCCCATAAGGTTAACATTGGACTACGTTTTGAGTTCATCACCGGCAGTATCTCGGTAATCAATGAACATAGAACAATGATTCAACATACCAAATTGTTTGTTTTTTTACGCTGAATTCAATCGTGTGAGTTAAAACGTGATCATTTATCAGTTGTTCAGTTGTTCTACATGAAAATTGCAAAAACCCCTTTTTTATTGGTCATTTTCATGTTTGTCCACCTTGGAGAAAGCCCCCAGATTGAGGGCTCAAAAACCCATTTTTGACACCCCCTAGGATGCCTCTTCAAAACGGAATAGCTTTTACATGTGCACCTTATGATGTAATTTTTGACCTCCCAGCTCCCGGTCTAGAAGGTCCGCTTCAGATTCAAAGTCATTGACAACATCCTTTTCATCATACTGACACAGAAACATCTGTTTTCAGTTCCTCTTTGTTGGCTCGAAAGTTGTCAATTGCCGTCCTAGGCCGGCAAAAACTTTTTGTAAAAAATCAGCTAATTTGCAGAAAACCGACGTTTAATGCTTGTTTATTGGTTACTTTTTAGAGGAATGTAGTAGCAAATATTTGTTCGGTTTGTTATAGGCTACGTTTGAAGGATTGAGAAAAGTGGTGGTTTATGTAAGGACTACGTTATGATTGAAAGTATGTTTTTTCTGAGTGAAATGAAAATGAAAATGAAAAATCGATTTGTTTCAATATTTTGCATACATGAAAGAGGCATACAAACAATAATGAAAAAAGTTTCCCACATGGGCTATAGCCTGTGCGTGGGAAACGAGTTCATCAGTCCATCGGTCACTTTCCCACTCACAAACAGAAAATAAACGATATTAAGTTAAAGAAATCATAAATTGAAAATGCAATATTTTCATTGTCTTTGCAATATTACGGAGACAAGGCAACTGACAAAATACCATGCCATGCAAACACAAAAAAGCGGATGCGATATTCAGGGACTTGGCCGCACTCACGCACGCACACGCACACCAAGCATACCCACACACACTCGTACACAAGCTGCAGCACACTCACACATGCACAGGCACACATACACACAGCATACTCGCATACACACACCTACGGTACACATGCAGGCAAACTCTCGATCGCGGAGGAATGACCTACCCGCGTTTACCCTCACATCTTCGTGCTCATTCACTAAAAAAACCTTATCGATACTGGGAGTAAAAGTAATTTCTGATTTCGAAAGGCCCGATTTCGACTAACCACTTGTTGATCGTGTTTTTGTAAGTATCAATACTACACGGAGGGGGTTTTTTAATATAATCCGGAACTTTTGAAAAAAAACAATATTTGCAATGTAATGAGAAGACGTGGATGTTATTGTCTTAACCAGACGGGGTGCGTTAATGCCGGAATTTAATGCAGCTCGAGTTGAATGAGAATGTGAAATTGGACTGAACATGCTGCTATCTTTGTTTTTATAAATGTACAAAAGAATGCTCCTTATATATAGTTGAGATACATTTAGTACTTTGAATTCTTCAAAAAGCAAGTCAGATGGATATCGACGATTTTTCTGTAATGCTACTTTAATTATAGATTTTTGGATTACATCAAGTGGAGAAAGAACGGTTCGAAAACACCCACCCCAGGCTAAGATACCAAACTGAAAAAGTGATTGAATGTAAGCATAGTACACGGTTCGCAATAAATCAAGGGAAAGTATTTTGTTGATTGATGAGAAAATAAAAATAAACTTACGGAGTTTATTCCTCAAAAAATTAACGTGGCCTGTCCACTTTAAACGGATATCAAAATTCACCCCCAAATATTTATACTCACACACTGTCTGAACACATTCACACGACACACAGTTCTGCTGACCGCCACACGTATGAAGCCGTAAATTAAAATTTACAGGGTCATGATCGGCTCTCAAAGAAATAGGCAAACACTTGGTTTTAGAAATATTAACTGTGAGCCGACTCTGGTCAAACCAACGCTTGACGGTGAGCAGCCCGCGCTCTGCCAAAGCAAAAGCCTCCTCCCAGCTGTCACCTTCAAACAGCAGGGCGGTATCGTCGGCGTAGAAATATATTTGGCCTCGTGTCAAATTAATTTTGCCAAGGTTGTTTACAAAAATTAAGATTAGGAGAGGTCCTAATGTACTTCCCTGCAAAACCCCGTAATCTATACATTTTGGTGAACTGGATTGCTCGCAAATTGAAACAATTTGAAAACGATTGCTAAGGTAACTCTTAAACCAATTTAGCGTAGTATCTCGTACACCAATGCATTCAAGTTTCTCTAGCAGCAAGGTCCTATCTACAGAATCAAAGGCCTTAGCTAAGTCAATAAATATGATTAAGGGTTTTTTATTCCGTTCAATCGCATTGTGAATATTTTTCGTTAATAAAAACAAGTTATCATTTAAATTTTTGTCTTTCCGAAATCCGAATTGATTTTGGAACAAAATTTCGTGTTCAGTTAAATAATTTTCGAGTTGGTATCTTACGCATTTCTCAAGTAATTTAGACAACACACTACCTAACGTTATTGGTCTGAAACTAACAAATTGGTCTTTAGGCCCGCCCTTGTTTATAGGAATCACCTTACCCAATTTAAATGTTGATGGGAAAATACCGTGGTTAATACTATTGTTGATTATATGAAGTAAAGGTGTTTTCAAGAAATGGAAATAATTTTTTATCAATAAAACTGGAATATTATCTGTGCCAGGAGCAGAACCACCCTTCAAACTTTGAACAATTCCCCAAAGGCCCACCTCCGTAATCGGCTCCAGCCGGAAGTCGGCGTCCACGCGAAACTCTCGGTCATCCACTACAATCTCGGACACAGGGGGCACAGCACTGGCTAAGTAGGCCCCTACACTAACGTAGTGGTCATTTAAACGGTCCGCAACATATTTTACGTCATCGGGTTCAAACGTTAATCTATCATTAACAAAATTTTCAACCGGAAATCTTTCTTTACTTTTGTTTATCCCCATAACTTCCGATATACTACTCCACATTTGCCGTTTATTATTTTTCGAATCATTAATTTTATTGCGATAATACGACTGCTTGGCGTGCTTTACTAAATTTGACAAAATATTTCTATAATTTTTAAATCTTGCTTTTAGACCGGGAGCTGGGAGGTCAAAAATTACGTCATAAGGTGCACATGTAAAAGCTATCGCGTTTTGAAGGGGCATCCTGGGGGGTGTCAAAAATGGGGTTTTGAGCCCTCAATCTGGGGGCTTTCTCCAAGGTGGACAAACTTGAAAATAACCCATAAAATGGGTTTTTTTGCAATTTTCATGTAGAACAATTTATATGATCAAATTTTAGTTCACACCATTGAATTCAGCTTAAAAAAACAAACAATTTGGTATGTTGAATCATTGCTCTATGTTTATTGGTTACCGAGATACTAAGGGTGATGAACTCAAAACCTATGCTAACCTTATGGGAAATTAATAAAATCGTATAACTCGCTTATGTCTCAACATATCATAATGAAACGTGATATGTGGCTTCATTTAGTTAAGAACTATTGTATATTAGCCTGAAATCCCCCATTTTTGCATTTCCGTGGCAGTAAACTTGCACACATTTTCCCCATGTTATTCTTATGGGGAGAAAATAAAAGTCTATATCATCCTTATTTTTTAACATATAATGATAAAACTTGGCATAAGGCTTCTTCTAGTCGAGGTTTATTGGATATTGACTTAAAACCACTCAATTTGTACATACCTGTTGCAACAAACCTGAAAACTTCATCCCCATGTTATTCTTATGGAGAATACAAAAAAAGACACATTCAAGTTTGTCCACCTTGGCGAAAGCCCCCAGATTGAGGTCTCACAAACCCATTTTTGAAACCCCCCAGGATGCCCCTTCAAAATGGCACAGCTTTAACATGTGCACCTTATGACGTAATTTTTGACCTCCCAGCTCCCGGACTTATTTTAAGGCCGTGTTAAAAGGTTGTTTTTTGAGTCGCTTGCTCATCATATCCCTGGTCCGAATCGATCTCAGCAAACCTGCAGTCATCCATGGTTTTAAACGTGAGAGTTTACTTCTTTGTTTGAAATTCATTGTTGGTGATGGTGATTTTATATTTTGATTAGGATTTTTGCGGACATTTGCCATCACTGGTTAAAAAAAAAAATAAAATAAAAAATGTGAGAGTTTAGCCGAAAAATTTTTGATTTTAGTTGACGACTTAATAATGCTTTGAAGCTGTTCTACGAAAATATTACAACTCAAGTCAAAATCGAGTAGTATGATGGAAAGTATATCATACGTTACAACGGCCGGGAAGTTTTGCCGTACTCGCAAGAAAATCCCGCACTCGCTTTCGCTCCCGCTGGAACCATCATGCTCGTCCGGCAAAACGTACTTTCAGGCCTAGTAACGTAATATACTATTTTTATAAAATGAAAAAGATAGATTAAGTGGACTTTGATTTGATTTCAGTCGACTGACGAGGAGAGATGAACGCGTTAGTGCTATGCTGCCTCGTGCTGGGGGCCCCGACGGCTTACGGAGATTACCCAGTTTTGGCCTATTGGGCGTTACCCAACCAACAATTGACTTGCGACTCCCAAAAATGGGATGACGAACAGGACTCGACCCAGTGGAACGATGGCACCAACAGATGGAACGGGGGGCAGGGCACGTCGGCCGTCAGCTTCGACAAGGCACTGTGAGTACACAAACCAGCACATGCCGATCTTATTAGCATTACAGCAAATGAAGCGGAGGCCGCCATCTTAGTCCAGGCATAGAATGCTAAAAAAAAAGGTATAGAGGGAATTACAAGGAACACATTTTTTTGCAGCTTTGTTTGGACTACTTAAGAGGTGAACATATCCAAAGTCCTCGTACATAGCCCTTGAGGCGAGGGAAGGGGGTCTGAAGGTACCATTTTTAGGTATTTCCTAAATATCTTGAAACCATCAACTTTTAGTATTCCTTATTAAATTGGAAACTTAAATTTCCTGTAAGAAAATATATAATATGACTGTTTTGGTCCAACCATTTGCAAGATAAACACTAATTTAATAATGGTGTAAATACCTGCTTTACTGGTATCCAATGGTTAGTTGACGAGCAACTAGTTTCGACTTTTTTAACCAGTCATCTTCAGGCTCAAGGTCTTCAAATCATCGTCGGTTGAAGAGTTGTAATTTTTTTAAATAACAACTCTTCAACCGAAGATGATTTGAAGAGATCCTTGAGCCTGAAGATGACTTGTTAAAAAAGTCGAAACTAGTTGCTCGTCAACTAACCATTGGGTACCAGTAAAGCAGGTATTTACACCATTATTAGTATTTATCGGTATCCGGAGGCTATCAATTCGAAAATGACACTAATTTAATAAATATTTAAACCATTATTCCTTCTATAGGAAATTCATGTAAATTTGTGTGTAATGTACAAGCCCAATGGGGTCACGCTTTTTCACCTGAAGGTAAGTGGACAATATTCACGAAAAAGTGATGAAATTCTTAGTAATTTTGACACCCCAACCATGAAAAATGGTCTAAAGTAAAGGTCTTGGTGAGCTCATAAAAAGTTATTTTTCAAGGAATTATTACAAATATGTTATTACTACAATGTTTTTGTGAGCTCGCCCACACCTTCATTTTAGACCAATTTTTATGATTGAGGTGTCAAATTACTGGAAATGTTGTCAATATTTCCTGAATGCTGTTCATTTTATTTTAGGTGTAAAAAGCGTTGCCCCATTTCATTGGGCATGTATGTTACCCACAAATTTACATGTATTTTTTATGGAAGGGATAAATAAATATCCCCCATAAAATTAAAATAAATATCCCTTTTTGTATTGTTTAAATATTAATAAAATAAGTGCTTACTTTGTAAATGTTGGGCCAAAATAGACATATTATATATTTTTCTTACTGGAAATTTAATTTTCTTTAATTTTAAAATTTAATAGGGAATACTAAAAGTTGATAGTTTTCAAGATATTTAGGAAAACCCAAAAAATTGTACCTTTAGACCCCCCTCCCCCCACCGGCCAATGGCTACAGACGGGGACTTTTGATATGTTCACCACCTAACTAGTCCAAACAAAGCTGCAGTCAAAAACTGTGTTCCATGCAATTACCCTTATGTTTTTTTTAGCATTCGCTGCCTGGACTATAGTATTTATATTTTATTTCTCTTCCCCCAAAACATGAAACATCGTTTCTATTCCACCATAAATTCTGTGTTTATTTTTTCTAGGAAAAACCAATTAATAAAGATCGCAGACTTCTTCATAAAGCTACCAGCAGAACCAGGTCCGGACGCCGCGGTCTTGTGTGACTTCTTTATAGACGGAGCGGACATCGAAGCCTTCTGGGTGACCAAGGCCGATAAGGAGGAAATAGAATCTTTCGCCATCGGTGACGCAGACGGGTACAAAAAACATGTTAGATTTGGAATAAGGGCCGCGAAGGGCAATCCGGGACCCTACGCCAGGGTGGAAGTCTACGGGAAAGCAGCGCCCTCTGTAAGTTTGACAATAAGTCTGATCAGCTGCAATAGTTATTTGTGTATCAGGAGCGCAAAGTATTTCATTGCCGCTCTAGAACTGTAGGTAAGTCATTTCGAGAGCGGCAATGACGGTTTGTGCTCGTAATACACACAATATTATTCCTACCACCATTATTTAAACAGTTTAACTTATTAATTAATCTGTACACTAAAGTTCATTGAGGTCATGTTTGCTTATTCTATTGGAACGAACCGAAAGTTGAGATAGAAACGGTGACGATGAAATCAGCTGATTTAGAATAAGGCAACTAGAATTTAGAATACGGTGAGTGTCATGGGATTTCTGTCCAATAGAAACCTGGTCTCTACACACAATATTATTCCTACCACCATTATTTAAACAGTTTAACTTATTAATTAATCTGTACACTAAAGTTCATTGAGGTCATGTTTGCTTATTCTATTGAAACGAACCGAAAGTTGAGATAGAAACGGTGACGATGAAATCAGCTGATTTAGAATAAGGCAACTAGAATTTAGAATACGGTGAGTGTCATGGGATTTCTGTCCAATAGAAACCTGGTCTGTAGTGTTTGACGTCATAGTTATCTCTCTTTGCCACCTTAACCTATTCTACAATTTAAGTAACCCTGATTTAACGAGCGGTAATGTACATTACCGCTTGATTTTGCGAGCGGGAATGAAATGAAAGCGTAAATGAACCGTTTGCGTACTGTTTACAGGTGTGGCAATGTGATTATTTCCACGCATTGATAGGAAAAAAATTGTATCAGGATGCTGACACAAAATTTCTTCCTTAAAGTAATTTAAAACAAGAAACATTATATAATGAAATAAAACGAATCAACAATTAATTATCTCACAAATGCATACAGGGATAGTGGTTTTTACGTATTTGCCATAAGAATAATATTGGACAACGTACTGCGTTTACCGCCGAACGAAAATATTAATTGTCTCCGCAAGCAGTTGACGTTGACTAATAATTCAAGATGGATTGTTTATTATTTCACATTAAAAACCTTATGACTCTTCTATGCAAATGATTATTCATCTGTTGTATTAAGCATAGCCTTTTAGACCTTTCATTCTTATGGCCCAGCTGTAGCTAGTTTTGGGTAACCCAGAATTTAAAGTTGACAAGGTTTCATTAATTACCAAAGGAGAGTGCTTCTGTCAACCCCTTATTCTAGCTAATTACTTCAAACTTGTACTCTGCAATTCATATACCAATAATTAATTTACTACTGTTTGTTTTCTGTGTCAAAAATTATATATCGCCTCCTGCTAATACAAAAATTAATAGTTGACATCATTTCACTCTGTTGGTGATTCACTCTTTTAATCCTGGGTCACTCAAAACCTGGTACCTCTGGTATACTTTTCGATAATGCGATGGAAGATATCCTTCAGATTCAAAGTCAATGGCATTACTAAACCCGAGTCCAACAAGAACAATAAAGTCCAGTTTAGTTTCTTTTATTTATACAATTTTATTAAGTTTAGTCATTTGTATTTATTACAAAGAGTGACTGACTGTTTAGGAGTCGCGTCCCGCGCACAGGCTATTCTTATGCGGGGACACTTATCATGGTTCAAATTACATTGTAAAATTTTATGTATTTTTTGAGAAGAAATTATTTTTGAATTTAACTATTTTTGACTTTTACAGAGAATATGGGTGACCTGCGGAGTGGGGCGAACCGGGGAGTCCAAGTGCGACGGGTTGGAACTCTGGCCCAGATACCTAGAGGACACTGAAGGAAAATAAACATATTATGTAGAGGAATTTTCATTCATTTACTGGATAAAGTATCTGAATAAATAAATTACTGAGAAAAAGTTTTTTCCTTGGGAATTTTATTTGTAATCCATTTATTTTATGTGTATTTCAGTTATTTAAAGAGCTCTGTCTCTGACTGATAAATATTTAAGACGTTTATTAACGACATTAAATTCCAATTCTTCACATTGAGCCATAAAATACCCCCGTTGCAGTAGACCTGCATACTCAGCGAATTTCAAGTGTAAAACAACATATTTCAATCCAACATCGCGGGATTTGACATGTTTTTGAAAGCTCCATAAGAATAACTTGGGGAATGAGTATGCAGGTTTGCTGGTACAGGTATGTTTAAACTGGTTGGTCTTAACTCAATATTTAGTAGACCTGAACTAGAAGAAGTCATTTACCAAGTTTTATAAAGATATGTTGAGAAATAAGCGAGATATAGAATTTTACTTATTTCCCATAAGGTTAACATTGAGACAACCAGGGGCGGCTCAAGGACAGTTTCTCGGGGGGGGGGGGGGGCAAGTATGAGAAAATTTGGTTCATCTTTAGTCACCCCCCCCCCCCCCCAGTGGCGTACGCAGGATTTATTTTCGGGGTGGGATACACCGGGGGGCCGGGGGTATGGAATACCCCCAAAGGAGGATGCCGGAGGGTATGGAATACCCCCAAAGGGGAGGAACGGGAAATTTTCATAAATTACAACTGTAAATTCGCATTTTTAGGCAATCTAGGGGCACAACAACAAACAGAATAACTCCCGAAATTTGAGCTAATTTGAGACTGCTTACAGATTAAATTCTGAAAATTGTTGATCACATTAGAATTTCAGCAAAATGTTTTTACACAGTCATAGGAATAGCATATTTATTTAGTAGGCCTTACATTAAAATACGACAGATGAGAAAGTAATTAAAAAAATACACATTCTTAACCTTGGGAAAAAATAATGTTTTTCTATTTTATTTCAAAGTAAAAACTATATTTCACATTCTCATTTATTGGCGCCTCGGACCTTCTGGACCTAAAGTATCCGGATCCTAGATTATCCGAGCGAGGTTGATGAATATAATTAGAAAATGCAGGTTGTCACACTTCTGTAGTGTTTCCCAAGTACCAGAACGCGACCGCAAAGCTATGTTGTACACGTAGGCCTAAGCATCGGAGGCTAATAATAATCGCATAATAGTGGTACGTCAAATACTGGAGACCACCGGAAGAAGTTTGATCTCCGAAATTTGACAGACTTATCATAAATCTTTCTAGCTTTGACGGTGAGACTTGGTTTTCACGCAACGTAGGCAGACGATTTTCGTCTGCCGCGATGCTGCTACGAGATCGCCCTACAAACGAATAGCGTAAAGGACACGGCCCTGAGAAGACGACAGTATTCGTATGCCGCATTTTAACATCGTGATTTTTTTACCATGAATATTTCACGTGATATAATGAGACTTGTGCCACATCTGACGACGATGGGTATGGTAGTAATATCGCGGACACCATTAATGACCACTGTTTTCATCAGTAGTTTTTGCTTGCCTAATGTTCTTATAGGCCCACTCCCACCAATCACTCACGATAACCTCAATAGGTAAAAATACCCTAATCCAATATATCATCCCCGAACCAATTATCTTTAAAATAATATAATTTAACTATTTAAACCCCTTATAAAAGCTTAGTGAGTGTGTAGTGTTCTCTCTTTCATAGCAAGTTTAGTGATACCACCACCTTAATTGTGAGCAAGATATTAATCTTCCCAAAAATTTCCCATAACCCAAAAATTTCGGGGGGGATACATCCCGATTTCCCCCCTTGGGTACGCTCCTGCCCCCCCCCCAAATACTGTTTATCAACACCTCTTACTATGAGATTATTAACACTTTGTTAAAAATTTTACATAAGGGGCCATCCATAAATTACGTAACGCTAAAGTCGGCCTTATCAGAAACCCCTCCCTCCTTTTAACGGACAAGTAACGCTGGCAGTAAACCCCCTCAAAAGTTACGTAACACTGTACTATCACCCCCACCCCCCCACAAAAAGTCAAAACTTTGTACTTTGAAGATAATTTGAATTTGTTGGAATAATTTATGGAATTAATTATTAAGGTTTAATAGGTGCTTAACGTTGCGTTGGAGCCCCCTTCTCTCCTTTGTAGCGGTACATAATGCTGACGAAACCCCCCCCCCTCCTCCCGTAAGGGCGTTAAGTATTTATGGACGGTCCCTAATTTAATGATTAAATAATTTGTTCATTTTTAAAAAGGACTTAGACAGGGTAAATTAACTCCAACTTTGTTGTGATTGTACGTTTAGTTGAGACTACAGTAATATGGTATAGTCCGAATAAGTATTGAATGCCAGATAGTATTCAAACGGATCAATCACTTACTCGATGGTCTTGGTAATAATAAAATTATTTCAATCCATAAATACAGGAAATAAGCGCTAATTTCATAATAAACGTATATTGTTTTGTTTTCGTCATAAATATTATTTTCCAAACCCAAATTATGGCGGCAAACATGGCCATCTCTAGAAATAGAGATGGCTATGCGGCAAATCGTGACGCGCTGCCAACCTAACAACTTAAAATGTCTCCTACTATTAATATCGAACAAAAAATTTAAGCTTGAATTAAGTGTACATAAGTAACAATTACTGTATATAGAAATAAAAAAGCTTCGTCTTCGAGAATCTTGTATACGAAACGGCTTTTCCGATATTGGGTCAAAAATTATTTCATATACACAAGAACGAATTTTTGTAAAACTTTGTTTGAAATTAAAAAAAATTCTGAGCTCTCGGGGGGGGGCATGGCCCCCATGGCCCCCCCCCCTGGAGCCGCCCCTGCAACCAGTAACCATGTTATCTACATAAAAAGAATATTCCAACCTTTCAGTGAGATGATTAAGTTCTGATTGCGATAAGTGATACATAATTGTAGCACTAAGGAGAAACGGACTAGATATTACTCCAAATGGAACTCTACAAAATCTAAACTCAACAACATTTTCTTTGGTGGCAGCTGACAAAGGATCTTTAAGCCACAGAAATCTAGTTCCATCTCTATCTGGTTCCTGGAGATCAATTTGAAGGAAGGCCTTTTCGATTCAGCTGTGATTCCTATACAATTGAGTCTAAACCTCAAAAGTAAACTGCACATATTTTCCAAAATAACAGGTCCGCGATAACTTACTTTTTTACTTTACTTTTTTTAAAAAGAGGGTGGCGGCCTCTTTTTACCTTGCATTTGCCCCCCACATGGGCCTCAGGCCTGTGCATGGGAGTTATCAAGCAAACCCAAGGAGTGAGCCGGTACAGTACAAGGATGGACTCGATCCTGCGACGCTGCCGCCACAGAACCGGGGCCGAGTGCGCTACCAACTGCGCCACCGACTCACTTAAGATAGTCATAAAGACAGTCATTGAGACAATTGTTACTACTTTTAGTTTTAGCTGACGCATCATAAACAATTCTGAGTTTGGTTGATGAATTCGATATAGTTATCACAGGATGGTGAGGTATATAATGAACAATGCTTTCCATTTTGACACCGACACAACCGCTTACACGTTCAATGATACCTGCTTCAAGCTGAGTTTGAATTACAGAATCATACTCAGAGAGAAGATCTGGTTTACTTGAAAGTCTATAAGTTAACGATTTTAAACGTCCAAGAGCTAGATTGTAGTTAGTAGGTAAATTTGGAGGATAATCCTTCCAAGGCCAAGTAACGGAATATCTACCATTGTAAAATTTTACTGTTTCATTAAACTTATTGAGAGCAATATCATCGTCTTTGACATGTGGATCGTCCCGAATTCCAATAGTTTCCAAGCGCCTTAAGTTTTTAACACTATCATCCTCATAAATTTGAGAGTCAGGCTTCACAAAGTTTGGTGTTCCAAAAGATATGTTATTTGGTTTTACGAGAGTCAAGAAAGAAGAGTCATATATGGGGGACTGTTGAGTATGAGACCCATTTCTACCACTCAAAATTCAACCTAGTTTGGTGTCAATTAAGTACAAACCTTTGGAAACTTGAACTCTGTTACCTCTTACTACATCAAAATAATAATCATTCCCAAGCAATAGATCAACCCGAGTTGTGGTTAGTTGTTCATCGGCTAGTACTAGGTTGGGGTAGGAAGATTTTATTTTGTTAATATCTAAGTCAGTTGTAGAAATTACTTTACCCGTAATATGGGGAACTATGTTAGTTTGGATCACAAAACAACTATTATCTTTAAGTTGTATCCCGACATCTACTACTTGAGTCTCAATATTCTGAGATTTTTGATTTCCAAATGTAAACAATGATAATGTTTGATTTTCTTTACCCTTTAACCCCAATCTAGAAGCAAGCTTTTTTGATATGTAGGATCTTTGACTACCAGTGTCCAGGAAGACTCCACAATGTACTAGTTGGTTTGTTTCTGTATTAAGTAAACTAATAATCGCCGTTTGTAGAACAACCTTTTCTGATACCGAAACCAAAGCAGCTTCCACTTGTGATTGTGGAGAGTTAGGATTGAGTGAGCTACTCTGCTTTGCATTATTGTTATTAAAGTTGTTTTCAGTCAAAGCAGTAACAGGAAGAGTTGGGTCTGATCCTACTTCTATTAAAACTAATGAATCCTTAACTGATTGGTTGAAAGGAAACTGTTTAGTACACAGACTTCTGTGGTGGTTACTCTTCTGTTTACAATAAACACATATCTTTTCTATTTTACATTGTTTCACGGAATGTCCTTTCTTTAAACATATATAACACCTACCTTTGATTGCGTTTTTCCTGTCTTCTGCCGTTTGATACTTTAAGCATCACTCCAGTGCTTATCATTACAAAAAATACAAATCATATTTTCATTACCGACAAGAGATTGAGTGGTAGTCCATCCTCAATTTCATGATCAGTTAATGGAGAAACTTCATTAAAATCAATGAAAGATTTGGAATTAGAACAAGTATTAAGATTCGTAAGTTGTTCAGATCTTTCCCTGGCAGAAATTATATTGTTAATACACTTGCATAACGTCTTAACATCCCTATGACCTGTAAAGTTCATTTCTTCTGTTTTCATAACGATGTCATAAGGTAATTTACTTGTTATCAAACTCACAATATAATTTGAAGAGATATCTTCACCTAAAGTCTGAAGGCAACGCAAGTGTTTCTCAATTGTGTCGAAACCCTTCCTAAGTTTGCTTGTATCCTTTGAATTAATTTTTGCCAAGTTCATTAAAGCACTGCAATGTGAGTTTATCACTACTTGTTTGTTAGCAAACCTTTCTTTAAGGAGATTGACTGCAATGTCATAATTTAATGTAGTGAGAGAAAGTCCAGCAATGCAAGACTTTGCATTACCCCTCAGTTGTGAAATCAAATAGTTAAACTTATCAACATGGCTAAGCCTAGTGTCATTGTGGATGGACGACTCGAAGGAGTCCCAAAACTCTTGCAATTGTAACACGTCTCCATGAAAAGTTGGTAACATTGATTTAGGTAATTTGACAGATTAGTTTTGAAAATTAGTAGTTTGCATTACCTCAAGTTTCGGTGAGTCGTGAATTGTGAGGCTTTCTAGTCTGACCTCCAGCTCTGCCTTTACTTCGTCATAGTCCATTAGAGTAGTGACGAAGTCGTTTTCTCCAGTCCCTCTTTCATCGTCTGTAGCCTCTACACTTTTTTTGGGCGTTGCATGTTGTAGTCTTTCATAAATGTCCTCCACCCTCTTCACGTATCCGGCTAATGTCTTCATCCTGGTATTTTTACTATTTGGACGGGGATATCTTCCTCTTTCAGAAGTTCGTTGGTTTCATTTATCGATAATTTCAGTCTGTCAAGAGACGATTTGAAGTGATTCTCCCATCTAGATGACATGATTGTTTCTTTTATTCTTTAGTAGTCAGGATAATACAAATAAAGATCGCTTTCGTTCTGCTACCATGTAGTGGAGAAATAGAAATTGTGGGAGTGTACAATTAGTTTAGTTCAGTAAAGAAAGTCAAATTAAAAGTTAGTTTATTCATACAACATTCATTTTTCTATTCCTAACAACAAAAGTACAAAAGTAAACAAGATCCTAATTTATATTAAAATCAGCTGGAATAATTATAACATTTGGTATATGCCTTTGGCACAAGTGCGAAACCGTTTTAACTAAGGAACAATTTTACCAGCTTTCAGAAAATAATATTCATGTCGTCAACAGATAGAAATAAGATTTAAAATTTTAAGCTTTTTCATGGCTACCTAAGTTTTTTCTAAAACAAATTAAAAAATTCATAGCTAAGAAACCACTTTGAGATAAACAAAAAGTATTGTGTATTTAGACTCTATTTGTTCCATATTATCACCAAAAAAATTTTGTCACACCAAGAAGTAATCACCCTGTATAATATAAGTTTTTATATATGAGATTTTGCATCAAATTTAGGTAATTAAATAAACCTTTTGTTTATATACTATTATAATTATAATATAATTATATTACGCAATATTTTAATTACGTCATTTACGGCAAATCAAAGTAGTATGTTTCAAAACATGAAATAAAATTCGCTTTCTCCTGATATAATTGCACACCAGAAGAGCAATACGAGTAGTCGAAAAGATACACACTATCAGCTAGCGCTTTAGCCACAGTCCACTGGAAACTGAAGATGGATCACTTGTTTATGTTATTTTTTCTTCTCATAAATCGTAAGCAGTTACAACTTATATATTTTTCTTTCCTTTTTATATTGTCTCCCAATTTGCAGAAACTGAACCAAATATAATTTTAGAGGTTTATATTTATTTCATACTTGTTATTAGTTTAAATATTAATTTAATTATTTTTAGTTTAAATGTCGCTGCTGTTTTAATAGAATTGATTAAATTTCTTGCACAAAGCGAGCCGTTCCCTTTCACCTGCGCATTTGGGCAGTTACGGAATAGTTTAGAGCCTGCCCTGAACTCCGGGGAAGTTGTAGAGTAATGAAATTTCGCCTAACTGGGCCTAAGCGCTTCGGTCTATTACTTTAAGAGAAGAAATTACAATTATCTACTCAATGATTGTCATAAAACTATAATTATTTCAAGCTAACTCAATTATACGTTTGTAAAAAATATTTTATATAGGTATTGCTCTGTCTGGTGCTTCATGTAAGTAAGTTAGTAAGTGAGTGAGTTAAATCTCTTGGACCTTAAGTGAAACTATGAATGTACGGCAAAAAATAAATTTAAAAAAATTAGGTTTGGACGATTGTTGAACTATGTATTTTTATTCCTTAAACAATATTAAGCATGAACACCTAATAAGACTATGTGTTTCCTTTTTAAAAATATATTCCATGTTGGTCTTTATATTCTTATTATATCACGTTAATTATCATATCCTGAATTATTATACAACATTCATTTTTGAAGGCAATTATTTAACCAAGGCAAAAGTTATATCGTTAACAACTTTAAATAAACAAACTTTTCATTGTGTATTCATATACGTCATATATGGACGTGTAAAGTATATAATTCTTACCAACCAATCATGTTTTAAACTAACAACACATAATTTTCGCTTATTTGCTTAAAAAACAAATGCCTACAACATACAACGTTGCTCGAATACCTGGAAAGCAACACAATTTAGAGAAAAATGGATAAGCAAATTTCAATCTTGTTTATTTTAAAATACACCAAACTGTAAAATCAAATTAGCGTTTCCGCGATGCTCTTTGGCTCGCCCGCGTGCTGGGGGTTATATCCAATTAGAATTAACATCATTAGAATTAACATCCTTTTACCACTTTCCATTTAAATCCGGATCCCAATCTCGCCTTTTTTCACACACGAAGCTCTTTGTACAATTCTTTGCTTTGAAGGTAATTTTAAACTAATTCTATTATAGCTTGTCGAATTTACAGAACTTCATGGTTAAGTTTTTCTGCAGAGCTGATTTTTTCCGCATAGACTATACTAAACGTAGTAAAATTAAACTTTAACATTAAATTCATAGTCATGTTTATCAGAGGGCTCTACATTATTTCTTAAAACCTTATAGTTACTTATTTTACAAAATAAAGCGCAATTTCATAACGTTAACACCCTAACGTTCAAAAAACCTAAATACACTATTAAAGCCTTTTTTGACACTGCTGATAGGATAACAATACGCAGCTACCAAAATTTAGTACCAAGGATATTACCATCAACAACAATTATATTTACAAATGATTGTAAATATAATTTGTATTGATGGTAATATCCTTGGGAATACCTTGGTTGCCAAGTATGAACTTGGCAACTTAACTTGTATAATGTCAGAAAGAAAAGTTATAAAAATAGTTCACGACTTGGGTTATTCTGTGTCAGGATAGAATGTAGCGGAAATTGGTTTTGTGCAGAGTATTGCAGTTGTACAATCTGAGTTACACTGACTACATGGATTCAGAGCTAGAATGTGCGAGCTTGCTAACATAAAATTTCCTTGAGCTCCTAAATATAAAACTTCATTGCCATTTAAAATCACTTCAAATCAAAACAACACAACAAGACCCGCCTCTTCGTGCTTATTTGTTTTCCTCATGCTAAAAAAATGAATCAAGATTTAAGTCATTTATCAAACTTAAAACATGTGAAATAAGTTTATTTAGTTTAAAAATAAACTGAAGTCTCTTGAAATGTTAATGTCTCTTTTAATTTTATTAATTGTTCACCAATTTACTATTTATTTGTATACAGCGCATTACAGAAATAAGCACCAAAGCACTTACTGCCAAAATCTCGAGGACTGTGATGGAAATAACTCATGAGAACAGTTCAAAATTTTATGTGTAATGTAGTCTTAAGCAAAGTAATACTACTTGCCCATTTTTTATGAATTGACAGTAACTAAACAATTTATACTTGAGTATGCTTCAGTCAGGAGAATTTATGTCCTGAACTTTAATAATTAAAAAAAAAAATACTCAAGAAAAAGTATACAGTACAGAAATCAGAAGTAAAGTGATCATCCGATTCCCATTTTACTCACATCTTCAGTTAAAAACACCGCTGTTAAAGAAAGAATCACAGAGGAGAATCAAAGGTGGATTAGATTCTTCTCTGCGGAAGAAAACTTTAAGCAATAAAGAAAATTTTATTTCTTTAATAATACAACTTTTATTATGCTATATTACAGCCAAAGCCAATTACACTATAAAATCGATAGTACTTTCCATAAGGGTAGTATAAAAAACAAGCAATAATTTTCAATAAAAAAATACAACTTCAGTATTCTTTTACTGTCCATTACGTGACACTGCTGATAAGACAAAAATATGTAGCAACCATTAAAGATATATATTAACAAAATCAATTCCATTTTAAGATATTTTTATTTTTTGAAAGACATGACGAGTGAAAATGTTTTACGTACATTGTATTTCTCTTTTGTTCAAAGTCGTTTAGAATACGGGTTAATTTTCTGGGGAAATTCTAATGAAACCCATCTTAATCAAATCAATATACAACAAAAACACATAGTACGTTTAATGTCTTTTAAAGGTAAATTCGAACCATCTCATCCTGTCTTTGTTTAAAAAAAGTTCTTCCCTTAAAATATTTTTTCTTTTTAAAGTTTTGAAAATGTTTTTTAACAGAAGTGGGAATAGGATTCCAAACGAAAATTCTTATAGGAACAAACTTAGGAATTGTGAGCAATTTACACTACCAAAACCAAAAAATACATTTTTTACGAAAACTTATAATTTTATAGCACCTAGAATTTTTAATAGGTTGCCTGACGGAATTAAAAAATCCAAAAGCGTAATAATTTTTACAAGAAAACTTAAGAAATGGCTGTTTAGTTTGGAAGAAATAATTTTTTGTTTTAATTTTGTTTTTAATTAAGGTATCACATGATAGGGGCGCACTTTGGCGAGCTTTGCTACTCAGGGACTAAGCATTGCATCCCCCCCAGCAATGCTAATGCAATGCAATTATTTTTTTTGGTTAGCTTTGACGGCACCTGGGTAGGTGCCACGAGCCGCCTGGTAGCAAAGTGCGGTGCGTGGTTTGAGATAATAAAACCATAGCTTTGTCAGTACTAGTTGTAGGAAATTTTTACAGTTACTTTTCGGACTGTTATAGTATGGCACAACAATTCAAGAGATCGTTTTATTTATTTTTTCAGTTATTAAAAATTTTATCTGATAGCCGTTTATTTTATTTTGGTTATTTTAAGGAAGGAACCTCCAAACAGGCTAAGCCTTGGAGGCCCTACATTTTCTCCTAAGTAAATGCGCACAAAATGTACAAATTTTATTTTATTTCGTTTATTAGTAATTTAAGTATGTTTATAATATATTTTATTGTTGTTTGTTATTTTTTTCCAAGTCAGTCTGACGGTTGAACAGTTGTGGACTCTTATTTTGAATTAGAAGACTGCATGGACTTTATGAGACTGTTATTTTTTTAGTTATTATAATTATTTTGTAAAAAGTGCATTAATATTATTGATAAAAGAACAATGTATATTATTTTTGTCGGAGAAAATAAATTATTCTTATTCTTATTCTTATATATACCGGGTGTCTCTCCTAAAGCGAACTAATAGCTAACTTTTTATTATAAATCTGACAAAGAACTTCTTATGGGGGACTTCCCTTTATTTTAAAGAAAGAAAGAAAGAAAGAAAGAAAAAGGTTTATTTCTCAAATCACACGTACAGCAATACAAATTCTCCGTATTAATACAAATATAAATACAAATGGGCCAAAGGTACAGGTTTAAATATAACGTTAAAAAAAATAAACATAAGACACCAAGCTGTAACCTTTCCACGTGCAACTGAGAAATATTACTTTCCTCCAAGGCTTAGCCTGTTTGGAGGCTTTATTAATATTTAACAATATAAAATAAAAACAAATGGCAATAATGTAACCGAAACATTTTTCTATTACAAACTACATATAAACTAAATAAATAACTAACTAAATAAACAAACTAGTAAGTAAAATGCATCTTCCAAACTACTGATATTAACTTCATCTTGATGAACAAATATAATATATTCACAATTATATTTTGAATAAAGCCTTTACAAAAAAAATCTATAATACACAAAGAGAAACAATAAATACAATAACTACTGAAAAGAAAAAAAATGACAAAATGATCAATAAGAAAAAAAATTATAAAAAACCAACACAAATCTGTGGCACAATGTTAAAAGGAATGTTTTGCAGCAAATTACGAAAATTATTTAGGACATTATATTAAATAGTAGATCCTCAATATTTTGTACATCAAATAGCCATGATTTCAGCTTTTTTAAGTAAATTTTTATGTTTAAAGATTCCTTTATGGTCTTCGGTAATTTATTGTATATTCTTGGTGCTAAAAAAATTGTAGGATTTGGTAAAATATGTATTGGCTGGTCTCGGTACAACAATATTCCTGCAACTACGGAGCTTAATTTTATAACCACTATTTTCTCGACAATTTTTGCTTCTTTCATAAAAAATTTTCAGAACCTTATAAACATATAAATATCTTATGGAAGTATTTTCAGTGAACAAAAAATTGTAAATGATTTCTCAAACGGTTTTTTCTTTTAATCATTCTCATGAAATGCTTTTGTATAGTAAAAATTGCTTTAAGATTTGTGACATATGTACCTCCCCAACACACTACAGTAGACGCCCTCTAGTTCGGCCACCTCGGGACCGGACCCCTGGCCGGACTACAAAATGGCCGGACCACCCGGATGTACTATCAAAATGTAAAATAACCCTATTAAATCCCAAAACCTTTGTTTAAAAATCAACAAAACACGCTATTTAAACATATTTACAGTGTTTCATTGCCAAAGAAAATATTTTGACGTCTCTTATGTTGAACTGTCATATTGCGTCACTGGTTTTACCGATACCGTACTGAGGATATAAAGCGAGCAGAAAAACTCTTTATTTACTGTAAAAACACTAGAAATTTATTTGCCGAATTAAGTTACACGTATTACTTGAATCATAACCTATAAAAATGTTAAGAAACATGTTATTTTCTTTTGTTGTATACAAGTGAAATCCAAGATCAAATCTCACTGTAAAGTCCTCATATTGAAAGAATAACATCTTTTGTTAGTTGAGGTCAAGTGTGTCCATCAATTACAAGCTTGTCCGTAATCTAAACTGACATAAATAGTTTACTTCTTCGGCCGGAAACTAAAGATTCAGGATAAATACTGTCGAAGGTCATTCCCTCGCGGTGCGGCGTGGTGATATGACGGATATGGTTCACCATCCTAGGACCGGCCGGACCATCCGGCGGCCGATCCAACCGAAGCCGAACTAGAGGGCGCCTACTGTATTCCGTATTCTATCCTACTATGTACTAATGAAAGATACAGTGATCTCAACAAATCTTCTTTACACATACCTCGAATAAAATAAAACAATCTAACCGTGTTACTAATTTTATTTTTAAGGTTTGTTATATGTTCCTTCCAATTTAATCTTTCATCCAGTGTTACCCCTAAGTATTTTATACTAGTGGCACTTTTAACTTCAACACAATTTTCAATACATTCTTTATCTTCACTTATACATTTTACACATTTTAAAATTATTTTATTTTCCTGGTTATAACTTCCTTTAAGTGAAAAATTTATGACTTTAGTTTTTTCTGCACTTAAAACCATATTATTTTTACAAAACCACCACTGAATTGAAAGCAAATCTTTGTTTATCTTTAGTGCGACATCATTCCAAGATTCCCCAATGTAAGATAAAGCAGTATCATCAGCAAAAGAAGTTATATTTCCATTTAAATTGGCATTGCAAAGGTCATTAATATATATTAGAAATAAAGTTGCCCCCAAAACCGATCCTTGAGGTACCCCAACTACTTTTTAAAGCAGATTTTTGGAGTCACTTCGAAATATAAAAATATGGCTGCCATTTTCCAATATGGCGGACAAGTTTGATTTTTCTTATAAAACACCCTGTATTTTATGGCGTTTTTCAATTTAACGCTCAATTTAAGGCACTTTTATTCTTTCTCATTTTTTCTAAACCCATTGGTTCAGGAGATATGAGCAGTTAAGATTGATTTTTTCCCATTTAAAAATCATTGTGTCCACTTAACTGTGCCATCCCATGTATTCCTTATGGAGTAAAAGCAAAATTCAAAATAAAACATTTCTATGAGTGAATCTCAATTAAAAATTATTTTATGATTAAATCTCAACTAAACTCACATTTTTAGACACTTTTATTCTTTGGTATTTATTATTAAATCCAACCGTTTTCGATATACAGACTACCAACAATTTCCCAATGCATTTTACATGGAAAAATCTAACTTTTACTGCTTGTATCTTCTTAACCATTGGGTTTAGGAAAAAATGAGAAAGAATAAAAAGTTACTAAAAATGAAATATAAAATCCAAAAACGCCATAAAATACAGGGTGTTCCGTAAGAAAAATCAAAGTTGTCCGCCATATTGGAAAATAGCGGCCATATTTTTAAATTTCGAAAGGACTCCAAAAAGCAGCTTTAAAAATAAAGGGAAGTCCCCCATTAGAAGTTCTTTGTCAGATTTATGATAAAAAAGTTAGCTATTGGTTCACTTTAGGTGAGACACCCGGTATGTTACAATTTTATTAAAAAATATAATAAAAATAAATAAAGTACTAAATATGCTGAACACAAAATATTTATACTTGTGAGTATTGTAAGACAATTAATAATTTAGTGTTCAATAAAAATACATATGAGTTTTATATGTTATAAATGTACCATAAAAATATCCGAATCAGAATTAAGAGAATCATTAAGTCTCATAAAAACCTGGGGGTTTTGGTTCTTGATTCAATCAAGAAGTAACCAAGATTGGTTCTTGAAAAACGAGGAAGAAATATTTCACACTACGGACTGGCTTCCAGTAATTGCTAACAAATTATAATTTATGACTCACCGTTTTCTAAGCAATCCAAATATTAATTAAAAATAAAATTTTAACTTTTGGCAAAACCAGTTGTTTATTGGTATGAATTAACCTCAAGACGTACGTGCTGATGAAGCCTCTGGGATAGAGGGGCGAAACAATTGACCACGCTAGAAGCAGACATTTGGATTGCTTAGAAGACGGTGAGTCATAAGTTATAAGGAAGAAATAATGACGTAGGACGGGGCCGCGGCGAGGGGGAGAGAAGTCCAACTGAAATGAGAGAGCGCCGTCGTCCATCGCACCTCCCACCAGCTGTAGAGATATAACAGGCGCCGTCGTCCATCGCACCTCCCACCAGCTGTAGAGATATAACAGGCGCCGTCGTCCATCGCACCTCCACCAGCTGTAGAGATATAACAGGCGCCGTCGTCCATCGCACCTCCCACCAGCTGTAGAGATATAACAGGCGCCGTCGTCCATCGCACCTCCACCAGCTGTAGAGATATAACAGGCGCCGTCGTCCATCGCACCTCCACCAGCTGTAGAGATATAACAGGCGCCGTCGTCCATCGCACCTCCCACCAGCTGTAGAGATATAACAGGCGCCGTCGTCCATCGCACCTCCCACCAGCTGTAGAGATATAACAGGCGCCGTCGTCCATCGCACCTCCACCAGCTGTAGAGATATAACAGGCGCCGTCGTCCATCGCACCTCCCACCAGCTGTAGAGATATAACAGGCGCCGTCGTCCATCGCACCTCCCACCAGCTGTAGAGATATAACAGGCGCCGTCGTCCATCGCACCTCCTACCAGCTGTAGAGATATAACAGGCGCCGTCGTCCATCGCACCTACACCAGCTGTAGAGATATAACAGGCGCCGTCGTCCATCGCACCTCCCACCAGCTGTAGAGATATAACAGGCGCCGTCGTCCATCGCACCTACACCAGCTGTAGAGATATAACAGGCGCCGTCGTCCATCGCACCTCCACCAGCTGTAGAGATATAACAGGCGCCGTCGTCCATCGCACCTCCACCAGCTGTAGAGATATAACAGGCGCCGTCGTCCATCGCACCTCCACCAGCTGTAGAGATATAACCACCGACCACATAGTACAAATAGACAGATCTTAATAGCATTGCAGCAAATGAAGCAGGGGCCGACATATTTTTTCGGTGTAGAAACACAAAACGACACCTAAAACCGCGTAATCTGACAGTGCTCATGTTTCAAATAACTCGTAGTTTATACTATTTAGCATTGAGGCTTAAGGTTGAAATTTTGCATGTGAAGAGTCCTTTAGATTTGAACAGTAATATATCAATCATATTACCAAAATAATATTTGTTCTATTTAAAAATGATAAAATTCGTAAGTTTTTATTCAACTTTTAAACATGACATGAAAAACGTAGTCGGCTGCTACTTTTTTATATTTTGGTCAGGTAAAATAAAAAACTGTGGAAATTGTTGCTAAAGAGTTGAATTTTTTAAATCATATGCCGTAGTCTGGTCGATAACTTAGTTATTGTGGGAGAGTTTATCCGTGCTGCGCCTGCATAAAAATAAAATCAATCCTAAACTGCTGTTTACAAAAATTTCGTCGACTGAAAAAACACAAATGTGGTATCAAATTAAAGGTCTGAATCTCACGATTACTATGGTACCAATTATAAATGGTTTAGAAGCAGTTTACGCATCATAGGAACGCTACAGGTGCATTTCGCGGTGACAGCTTCTCTTAAAAAATGTCAGGACAGGCTTCTATGTTATCGAATTTTACGTTGTGTAAACTGCCTTTAAACAGTCTGTAATTGGAACCGTAGGGATTGTGAGATTCAGACCTTTAATTTGAAACCTTATTTTTAATCTTTTACGTAATTTGTTCCGCCATCTTGTCACCGACTAAGGACAATTTCTTGCTTCATCGCGCGCGGGCCTATGCTCCATCTATTTGTACTATGGTTGATGGATATAACAGGCTTATTATTTTTCGTCTTTTTGATTATTTATGTGTATTAAATATGTTCAATAGGTCACCATAATGGACATCATTTGCATAGAAGCCATATGTCTTGAAGTGGACATGTCTTACAATTTTTTTTTATATTTTTTTCGAGCATTTCAGACAATTACTTTACATTAGGATTCCTAACAACCGACACTCTAACTTTGAGTTCATTCGCAAAATATAAATCAATTTTAATGAGTTTGGGTTTTGTATAAAAATTACTTGGCCGTTTAAAAACATTTCAGAACTTAAATAGCTGATTTAAAAAAATAAATTATGTGATCTCCGAAAGAAAATTTTGAATGAATTAAAACTGCTTAGAGTTTTAAAGTTTATATTTCGTGCCAATATATTTTTACCCATTTTACATTCAAACTTTATTATTCCCTCGAATATGTATAATATAATGTTTAATATTAACATCTATAAAAAATCTTTTTACAATAAGACTTAGCAGCTTAACTGCATAATGCCAGAAAGAGAAGTTATAAAAATAGTTCACGACTTGGGTCATTCAGTGTAAGGATAGATTGTATAGTATTGTATCTGCGGAAATTGGTTTTGTGCAGGGTTTTGTAGTTGTACGATCTGAGATACATTGGTCGACTATATGGATGCAGAGCTAGAATGTGCAAGCTTGCCCTGTATAACGTCTTATTTGTGACTAGTTCACTACGTGCAGCTTAGTAACGACGCCTTCTTTGAACTAATTCACAGATAATTATTATTAACATTATAACATTAACATGTATGAAAGACTGATATTGTTAAAAAAATGACGATTAACTGAGCGCTGTTTATCTCTATTTTAATCATGAAAGTTATTATAAAAAATGTAATTAAATTTTATTAAAAATATTTTTATTAACAATATACGTTTCTTAAAAGACCACAAATGGCTCAGTCGCAAAATTATCATCCAACAATCACTGGATACGAAATGTTAAGGTAAGTATTTATTTTAATATTCCTGTCAGACAGAACTGTGGAATGCGTTAAAATCTGATAAATCCGACACGGGTTGAGCGGATTTTCTCTTATTGTAATAAAACGAAGAATTCAAGTTATGCAAATCCCTTTTGCACCACTGCGAGAAGTAGTCTTGGCTTTTCTGAATACATTACATTTGTTTTACCCAAACCCCCAACACACATCTACATTTTATTTATTTAATACTTTGCATTAGAATGGTTAGAAAATATAGTTGTTTAATATTAAACAGTTGGAGCAACTATGATTACTAAATACCGGGTGTTCAAAAAGTCCCGGATCGGCTTCGTAATTTTGTTAATATTAAATATTGACCTACGAAACTTAGAACACGTCTTTTGGACACAAAATACTATTTTAGCACGTATTCAGTGACCCCCTACCTCCTTACGGGGACGACCCACGAGGAGTCAGAAGTAAATCTTAAATGTAAACATAGGTAGACATGTAAATCAAATTAAAGCTATTTTTGAGTAGAATACAATACCGCGAATCCGATCTAAATCGGATCACTGAATTCAAAATGGTGGCAGTTTAAACTTTTCTCAACTGCAATTTTTAACCTCCTTAAATATTCGATTTCAAACGTTCCAAGCGTCCGTTCGAGATGCGGTTTGCGGCATTTACTGGGGTCCCTGAATGCGTGCTAAAATAGTATTTTATGACCAAGCGACATGTTCTAAGTTTCGAAAGTCAATATTTAATAATAAAAAACTTATGAAGCCGATCCGGTACTTTTTGAACACCCGGTATAATTACACCAAAACGTATTTTAATCGACAACCAATTCCATTACCTTACAAAGAGTGGAAGCAAGCCGTATTCTCTTTTATTATTGAGGTCGGTTTTTTAAGATTATTTGAATCGAAAACCAGTTATGTTTTGTACAAGTCCGTAGAGAAATAAATAAATTTAAAAAGTGTGAAACCATAACGTTTCAGGATGAAATAATTCTCGTTATGATTTCCCATGAAGTAAAAATTAAAGGACGTAATCTTAGGAACTTTTATTGCGAATGTATGATATAATTTTATGTCCTCGTGCTAATTATAAACACGCATTATTTTAGATTACCATTTAGTAAGCCCTATTTACCTAAAGCCTCCACAGTCAAGTTAATAAAGCTTGTTGTGAAGCTGGGACACCTTGTATACAAGGATATAGCTGAATTATAAAAGTAAAATGGTATATTTATACCGGGTGTCCCAAAAAAACAGGGGCAATTTTTAAATGTTATTGTTAACTAGCTTAAATGTTGTCTTAACGGCTGGAGAGTTCATTGTTGCGGCAAATAAATGTTTATTTGATGCCATTTGGTGTGTAGTATTTTTTTTAGAACGATAGAGAAATGGCTGTTACTGTTAACTCAGAACGCTACATAGAGAGCCGGGCGAGAACTGTGTGAGGGCCCGATCGGTTTTTATGTTTGTGTCGTTTTTGACTCTGTTTTGTGTCACCTGTGGACTTCAGAGGCTGCGCACAGCAACAATCAACTGGTGGGAGAAGCCCAATTATTTAAAAATAGTGAGTATCTTACCGGGACATTTGATTTCCCGGTTTGGTGATGTTGCATGGTCCGCGCGACCCCCCGGACTTGACCTCTTGTGACTGTCGGCTGTGGGGCTATCTGAAGAGGAAAGTCTTTGTTTCTAAGCCCCAGAACATTGTCGAACTGAAGCGGTGCATAAGGAACGAGATCGCTGCGATTCCTCAGACAATGTTGCGAAAGATTACATCAAGTATGCAGAAAAGATAAGAGGCCTGTATGGAAGTGGAGGGACGCCGACACCTGAGGGACATCATCTTCCATAAGTGAAAATGGCAATACAGTGTAAATATTTTGGTGTGATTTGTAACATTAAACTATGTTTAGTTATTGAGTAATTCTATTTTTTTAATGTCCCTGTTTTTCAAGTCCACCCCGTAGTTAACACACTCATTTATTAATGAGTGTGCAGTTCCGTATCTTCTGCAGTTGTATGAAATATTTTTCATGTTAATATGCATATGTTTTACGTTAATATTTAATTTTTAATTTCTAATAAGAAACGCTAGTGTAACAAAAATCACGCCTTTCCCATAAAGATTGTCTTTATTTTAACACTTCATTGTTAAAATTATTTTACAAGAAAACAATATTTAATCATTAAGGGTGCTAAAGTAGTGTGAAATACGACCCTCCATTATAAAACACTCTTATAACATATGAAAGTATCGATACGCACCGGGATCGGATGCAACTTGATCCTCCGTTGTCTGTAAAAGCTGAGTGCACGACGACGTATTGTTGTTGTAGGATAAAATTACTTTTTTGCACTTTCTTTGTAGAAATATTGTGATCTAGAAGGAAATAATTTGTTTATTTTTATTTATATTTATTTATTATATGAACATTAAGAACAGTAATTTGTCAAATCACAATAAGTAAACTCAAGGAGTGATACTGTTCATAGCTTCCAGGAATTCTTCTATGGTGTATACAGGATTCTTCAGCAGGAATTCTTGAAGTGAGCTCTTCAGTTTGTTGCCAGTCAGGTTCCGTAGGTGGTCAGGATGGAGGTTTTTCAGCTTTTGGCCTATGTATGATGGTTTTTTCTCGTAGAGGGCTGTTCTTTGTTGAGGTAGGATGAATCTGGAGGCATGGCGTGTGGGGTAGTTATGAAGGTCCATGTGAGTTTGCAGGTTTAGTTTGTCAACATATAAAATTGCTTCGTAGATGTACAGTGCAGGTACTGTGAGTATGCCCAAGGTCTGATAGGCTTGTCGACAACTTTCCCGTGGCTTCAGGTTTGCAATGGTCCTTATAGCCTTCTTCTGCAGTACAAGTATTCTCTTGAGATTTCCCGCGGACCTTCCCCAGATTGTAAGGCCGTATCTAATATGAGATTCTAGTAGCGCATAGTAGGCCATTTTTGCTGCTTCCAGCGTGCCAACCCATTTGATGCGTCTAACAACATAGACACCAGTGCTAATTTTACTGCAGATGTTATTTACATGATCTGTCCATGTAAGATCTTTGTCTAGAGTTAATCCTAGAAATTTAATCTGGTTGGCTACTGTTATGTTGGGGATACTAGTGGGCAGATCTCTTTTCCTACTAAAATGTACTTGTGTTGTCTTGTCAGGGTTTATTGCCAAGTCATTTTGTTTACTGTAGTCTATGGCTTTTTGTAGAGATGCAGCAGAGTTGTCATACAATTCTTGAGTTGAGTCATTTGTTAGAAGGAGAGTTGTATCGTCTGCATACATTATGCAGACGATAAAAAAAGCGATCCATTGTACAGCACGGCACATTTATCAAATAAAAAAGACAATGTTTCTTAAGGAATTATGGAAGTTTTTTTTGTAATTAATATTACTTTAATTTTTTTATCAGTTCACATTCATAAAACGTACTGACCCTTCAGGCTTTTTCCCATTATGTATTTCTCATTTGTAAATGTAAATAAGAATATTTCTTTTTAAAATCCTTTCAGTTGAATAAACTTTTCTTCATTGTCGTTTTAATATCTAAAGAACAACAAGACTTTCTAGTTTCAGATTGAAATTCAACAGCGGTCGCCACAAAGTAGAGTTAAACTCAAACTCCCCTGAGAGTTTATTTGTTCCAAAGAAAATATTATAGAAGCGACGACCTCTTGTACTACTCAAAATGACTAAAGCTGGTCATTACTAACGGATTACTAATGATAAAAAATGACTGGAAAAAGCGGGATAAATACTTGTTCATGCAATTTATTAATTTTTATTTTTATTTTACTCTAGCCATCACAATTAAGTGAACAAAAACATACAATACCCCGTTGCAGCAGACCTGCATACTCAGCGAATTTCAAATGCAAAACAATATATTTGTAATCTAACATAGCGAGATTTGACATGTTTTTTCTAAGCTCCATAAAATTAAAATGGGGAATAAGTATGCAGGTTTGCTGCTACAGGTATGTTTAAACTGGTTGGTTTTAATTCAATTTTTAGTAGATCTGAACTAGAAGAAGCCATTTACCAAGTTTTATCAATATAATGTTGAGAAATAAACGAGATATAGAATTTTACTTATTTCCCATAAGGTTAACATTGGGACAACGTACTGGGTTTACCACTTTCAATATCTCGGTAACCAATGGACACGGAGCAGTGATTCAAAGTACTAATTTGTTTGTTTTTTTGAGCTGAATTCAATGGTGCCAACAAAAATTTGATAAATTTTATTTTTCTATTTAAAAAGCTCAAAAAACCCATTTTTGAGGGGGTCTATCCCCCTTTACCCCCCCTTCCGGTGGTCCGATCGGGCTGGTTCACGAACTCGTCCAATCGATTATCACTTTACATGTCTGTACCAAATTTCATCAAGATCGGGCCATTTTTACGGCCGCTATCGTGCTAACAGACAAATATATATATCTAAAAATTCGAAGGAATGGTGTTTTTTGCTTCTGGGGGTTGCAAAACGAAAGGTTATCATGGTCTGGGGCTTAGGTCTTACCATGAGACCTACAGTAACAGTTTCTTCCCTATAGGGGAAATTCGCTAAAACAGTAAAATGGGCCCCTGCAATATATCTAATGTTTACTATAATACTCATACCTGTAGTCTTGTTTTGTAGCAGTCTTCGCCGGGAGGTATTGGCTCATTAACTATATGAATGTTTAAAATTTAAATCGTTAGTTTTTCATAGTAAAAACTAAATAGCTTAGATAGTATGATCGCCTTTCCTTCCTGCTATGCTTTAAATTAAGATGAAGGTAATGAGTTTTTTTATCTTATGCTCTCAAAGCCTTACCTTCTGTTCCCCTCTTTCCGTCAGTTAACAAGTTTTATAGCTTCTATTTAACATGTAATAATCAGGCTAATCCATGTAAAACGATATACCTGCTTTTCAATTGAATAAGAAAACTAATATCAGAGATACGAGCTGCTCTTGCCAGTCATTCGTTTGCATTAATTACACTATAAATGTTTTTTTTAGTTATTGTTCATGTAAATTTCAACTGATTTTCTACCCGAAGAGAACCGCAAGTCAACACTTGATAACCACAACGTCAATAAAAGCTTTAAAACCCACATTGAAATATTTATTTCACTCTCAAGCAAGCACAGAAAAGCCTGTGTGAGAGAACTTTAATGTGTTTAGTCATTTGTCTGCTAATTTTTATGTTTTAATGACTGACGAATATGTTGTACATACAAATTTCATAATTAAAGCTGAAGCATTATATTAATGAATGATTACCGACTTCATTCTATTAAATTATCACATGTTACCTGATTTATTAAGGCTAATCCATTAAAACGAAATTTTTGTCACCTACTTTTGAATATGTTTTAATTACTGACGTATACGTTGTAAATACAGATTTCTTAAACAAAGCTTAACCATAATATTAATACATAATTACTGACTGCATTCTATTAAATTATCACATTGTCGTTAGCTGATTTATTGAGGCTAATCTATTTCAACGGAAGTCCTTTGGAATATCACGTATTTACGTTTGTTCTGATTCATTAAACAACCATATCACTAATTTGAAAGATAAGTGAATATGAACAATAAATATAAAATACCCCCGTTGCAGCAGACCTGTATACTCAGCGAATTTCAAATGCAAAACAACATATTTCAATCCTACATAGCGAGATTTGACATGTTCTTGTAAGCTCCATAAGAATAACATGGGGAATGAGTATGCAGGTGTGCTGCTACAGGTATATTAAAATTGGGTGGTTTTAATTCAATATTTAGTAGATCTGAACTAGAAGAAGCTATTTACCAAGTTTTATCAAGATATGTTGAGAAATAAGCGAGATATAGAATTTTAGTTATTTCCCATAAGGTTAACATTGGAACAACGTACTGTGTTTACCACTTTCAATATCTCGGTAACCAATGGACATAGAGCAGTGTTTCAAAATACTAAATTGTTTGTTTTTTTTTAGCTGAATTCAATGGTGCCCACAAAAATTCGATAAATTTTATTTTTCTATGTAAAAAACTCAAAAAAACCCATTTTTGAGGGGGTCTATCCCCCTTTACCCCCCCTTCCGGTGGTCCGATCGGGCTGGTTCACGAACTCGTCCAATCGATTACCACTTTACATGTCCGTACCAAATTTCATGAAGATCGGACCATTTTTGCGGCCGCTATCGTGCTAACAGACACACACACACACATATATATATATATATATTCGAACGAATAGTGTTTTTTGCTTCTGGGGGCCCCAAAACGAAAAGTTATAGTGGTCCCGAGCTTAGGTCTTACCATGAGACCTACGAACGGTAATAGCTTCTTCCCTATAGGGGAAATTCGCTAATAAAATCGTTATAAAAATATACTAGCAGCCACCCGCGGCTTCGCCCGCTTAAATATTAAACATTTAGTTAAATCACACTTTGATTGCAATATGCAATTTTTACTTTTACAAATTACCATATGAACTGACCGGTTTTAATCATATGCCGTATCTGTGTGCTATAAATTAGTTAGCGCTTAGTTGAACCCTCTATTCCACCCCAGGTTGAAATGACAAGTTGAAACGTTTTTCTATAGATTTTTCTGCTTCCCTCAAGATGAACAAAATGCCATGAATTGATACCATTTGCCAGCACATTCTGATTTAGCAAGAAATTTAGTCTTAAAATTACTTGAATCCAACCATCCCTTGTCAGATCATTCCCTTGTCCAGAGAAATGGATCGTAGAGATTATCAATTTTTTCGGAACTTGAAGCCCCTTTAGCCACTCAAACCCTCCTAAAACCTATATGAAAACCCAGTTTCCATTGACGTTTTATACTTTGAATGGAATATATACGCAGAGATTTAAGATTCTAGTTTTAAGTTCGAGTGCTTCTGGCGTTGCATTAAACGCGAGAGAGTGTTTTATAAGTAGTACTAGACAAATGTATCGTTTATGCCTACAATAGTTTTGTTCAGTTTTTCCTTTAGCGAATGGAATTTTGAATCTATGTTGCCTGTTGAAAATATTCCATATACCTTCCACCCACATTTTTTAATCATATAGGACTTAAAAAGTGAAAAGACCGCTGTTCCGATTTTATAATTAACTTTGTTCCAGCCTTTTGAAAAAATTCAAAACTGGTAAACATAAATTTATTTATTTATTTTTTTTAAGAGGGTGGCGGCCTCATTTTACCTTGCATTTGCCCCCCCCCTACATGGGCCTCAGGCCTGTGCGTGGAAGTTATGAAGCAAACCAAGGAGTGAGCCGGTACAGTACAAGGATGAACAGTACTGCTAAAAGTATGCGGCATCATCGGGACTCGATCCTGCGACGCTGCCACCACAGTACCGGGGCCGAGTGCGCAACCAACTGCGCCACCGACTCACTAAAATATAATCTAAAATATAATCACTAAATATAATCTTAGTACGAATCTAGAGTCTATAAATAATATTTGTACCAAGTCCATGGCCAAAATCCTTACAGTTTTTGAGAAAATAAGCTTTGAAAACTAAAAATGGCCACCAATTTGAATTTTATAATGTACTCTGCATTTAAACTTTTGAGAAATAATTTTAAAATCCTTTCTTAGTACGCATCTAGAGCCTTTAAAGAATATTCGCGGCAAGTTTCATGGTTCAAAAAAGTTATAGTTTTTTAGAAAGTGTGATCAGTGAGTGAAACAGTCAACCGTTTTCAGTCATACCATATAAAAGGAAATCGAAGATATTTTTAGTGGGTCTAAATAGGGTCCAAAATAAGTCCACAATATGTTCTTTGTCTGATAAAAGTTTTGATTCTGAAGGAAGTATTTATTTTACATTTAAGTCTGTTGAGATCTTTAACCAAGATGAGGTTTCAGCCAAACCTGACTTGACGGCAAGTCCAACAAAAGCCTCAGTTTAGATGCTTTTGTCATCGTTGCCTTTGATGTTAGGAATACTGATAACGGTCGTTCCATCATAAATTTCCAACTATTAATATTATCTTAATATTATAATCGTTGGCGGTAAATGTTCATTATTAGTACATATTAATAAAAATTGGGCTTCATTACTAATTAATTTTTTTCTTACAGTATTAATACTGTGCGAAACAATTAAGAAATATTTTATTCGTGTGTGTCTAATTATGTGACTATTCATGAATTTTAGGAAGGGGAAGAAATCGAGTGCGTTTCAAAACTCTACTTAAGCTGTTCAATTTACAGAGTGGGACAAAAATCTGGAATATTTTTAGTGGAACACAACTCTGCAACCCCAGTTAGCAAAAGGGTTATCCAGGTAGAGTTTAAAGACACCAATATATTTTAATATTTTATATTTCAAGATGTGGGCAAAAGTCTGGAATAAAGTGAATAACCCCGAAAGTATCATGCAGAATATAATGAAACCTTGTATTTATGTATTTTACATAAAAACAAGCAATTTTTCGTCATTTAGGATTGCTTAGCATTCAGAGGGGTCCTTGGTGGAAGTCTTAAAATTCTTAAAGTCCTCGCGGTTTTCTTAGCGTTGTACCTCATGTTGAAGATCTTTGAAAGTATAAAACAACAGTGGACACTCGGTCGCCAAAGGTGACTTCAATAAAACTTTGCACTTTGTTAAATATTTTGTCGCTTAGTTTAGTGGTGAAATATTGAAATATTTGAGAAGCATATTCTGCTTGGACAACCCTTTTCAACCGTGTTTGTGGTGAGTTCCACTTTGAATGGTCATTAAAATGAGGTTCAAGTTAAATTAATCTTACAATTAATTAATAATTTTTAAGACGTCTATCGTGGACCGTTCCGTATGGATGAAAAATGTCAGTAACATGTGTCTTAATGTTTGTATGTGCTGTTGCGTCGAATACACAATCACAAAGATGCATTACACCTTAATAAATATTTAAAAAGATTTTACAAATATTCCAGACTTGCCCAACCTTGTATGAATGCTGTTTGAATTCACTTTGCGATATCTTTCTTAAATAATTTATTTTTATAGGCTGTTCTTTCTTAAAGTAAACAATGAGTTACAATCCTAGAAAGGTTTTTTTTATAAGGAAAAACGATAACTCAATCATAATTTTTTTGGTGGATAGATGTTATGCTGTTAAAAGATGGGTGGACTTAAATTATTAGTGTTTGATCTAACCACTTGATGCTCAGTATTGCACAGCAAAACACTATATACCGTATAGGCTCAGTGTTCTTCTGTTCTACTTCTCTGTGCAGCTGCAGCAAAGCAGTTATAGACAACACGGCAAAGCTGGATAACACAGCTCGGCGCTCGGCTGGTGATGTAGTGTTTGTATTAGCATGTTGATAGGCTCTGTTATGTAGTAGACTACATCGCATGTCTGAGTACAAGTGTTTACCCGTCTTGTATGGCTTAGCATAAAGTAACCCGTGCATAATATTCGCAACAGAGTTCGCCTTAAGTCGACAAAAGCATTGGATGAGTCACAGGATACAGTTGCGAACTGTAATTTGGGACAGCTTGATTAAAAATAAGTGTACGAATTTGGCGTATCGTGTAGAATAAAACGGTTATAATAAGCATATTTTAGCATCGCAATTAATGCCCAATAGCTCAAATCTCTTTGATTTTTTCACAAACTTGTTCACTTCAGGAATAAATACAAAATGAATTTTGTTTATGTTTGCAGTGTTTAATCTCATATACTAAATTTAATATACAACTAACTGTTAATTGTGTTAGTTCTCACACAGGTTCGTGATATTTAATCTTGGTCCATATAAATCCAAATTTAATATTGTAAATATGGTCCATATTTATGGCAGTCCATATAAAACCATCAATCCTCTTAGACTGCACATCAGTTAACTAAACAGGAAGTTAAACTATACATAGTAAGAATCTAGCAAGTTATTTGCGTGTTACAACAAATATGAGAGGCAGCAGGAGGCAACTTGAATATAATTTACTAGTGTATCTTTTATAACTGTCACATTTATGATCGAGGTAAAAAATGTCCCCTAAAGTATTTCAGAGTTGTATTGTATATTCATTAAAGTTCTAGCAGCTATCACAGAATTATGCGTTCAGCAAACATTCCTCGATGTAATCAAGTCGTGAAGTGCAAGCACATTTCTCATTCAGACATGTCAGCAGCAATTACTCGTGATATCATCAACAGACATTTGACGACAAATACTGAAATAAATGACATTTGCTCTTTAGTCCATTCCACACCATTGTTTACTACACAGTAGAGTGGACAATACCTCAACTATCGACTGTTTCCAGTGATTGCCAGAAATATTGAGATCTGCACTCTGCGTTGAACACTGTGAGAAACGACCGCATGCACTCTAGTTCACAGACATAATTTAAGACCCGAATTTAGAGGTACTCTTAATCGCAAACATAATTGGTGAATTCTATCAAAACCGTGAATGCTTCTACACGAAAAATCAATCCATTAAAGTAAGTTTTTATGTGAACTTAATTTACATAACTCAGTTTACTTTCTTCTTTGCTACACAGAGTTGTCATAACTTTTCCTGGGTTCAAATTCAAGTATGAAAGGTCGTTTGAATTAATATTCAAACAGCTATAGCCAAATTCAAATGAATTGGCTCAGTCCGTTCGGAAGCCCAATGATAAAATAAGTCTTGTGGGTCACATGACTTATGTCGACCTGTAACGGTTTATTTCGCTCTGATGGCATCACAATCTCCTGGCGGCAAGACTGAGTTTACATCACATTTATTTACCAGCAAAGGCAGACAAAGACTTCTTACTGTTTACTCTTATACCAGGTGTACGGGTGGACTGCCTCACTCTATATAGCGAATTAAACAACAATAACAATTGTAACTGATCTCTAACCGCAGTCGCAGCTGAGCTTAGTTAATTATCACTGGTCTGTAAATAAGCGAGGCAGGCCTGTGCTGTGTACATCGAAGGGGCGGGGGACAAGTATGACGAGGGCGCCAGGCAGTAGCGCACCTAGGTATTTTCCTTGGGGGGCTCCAACACCCGTGGAGTCTGGTATTCCCCCCCACCCGGAAATGTTAGAAAATAAGACCTATAAACTCGCTTTTTTAGGCAATTCAGAGTCATAAAAACGAGCTGTTTAACTCCAGAAGTTCAAACAAAGCTAGACTGACCCCTGGTTGTATTCCCAAAAATTCGTATTTCTCAGGTTCTTTTTTTAGGAAAACACCTCAAATTGACCAATAAAACAATAGGACCTTATCAAAAAGAAAATAAAAGAGACGGAATTTTTAGTATGTCTTTGTTGATAGTCCAAAATCCCCGGCTTAACCTAGTTTTTTTGTATTTATTTCACATCAGTTTAAACTCCCAGCCCAAATCTAAAATCCCCGGTTTTCCCGGGTTTTCTCAATCCCAGCAAAATCCCAAAACAGACAACAAAATAACAGTGAAAACTGGGTAAATACCCGTTGCAGACAAAAGTGTCTCAACCTTAACACGTCAAATAATTTATTCAGTAGTAAGGGTGGAAAACACGGTTTCTTTCATCTAGAGGCACGGTCGTGTCTCGTCGCCAAGTCCACCAGCAGACGACGAATGAACGACGTGAGTGACTATATTAACAGCGCAGATTAGGAGCCGATTTTTCACTTTTCAAAAAAGAAAATTAGAGCCTTGATTTAATATAACTTCGCTTCAACATAATAAACTGGTCAAAAAAACTTCAAAAAACACGACAGTTTGTTTTAAATACTTCTATTAAGTTAATAATAAACGTTAAAAGTCACCAAAAAAGTTACCGGTTTTGCACTTTTGAACGAATCCTCCACCTCGATTTGTTCAGAAAGCCTAGCGACTTTATTTCTCATCAGAATTGAATGAAACTTCACACTCACTCCTATTTTTTCTCGTAGTAGTGCCTTTTGATAATCTGAACAAAGTTTTAAAGCACTAGATATCAAAACTAGTAACTTTTTAAATTTTCATTTCAAATCATCGTTGACATTTCAAATGTAAACAAGCTTAGTCCACGAAGAAACTATTTCGTCAGTAAAACTTTGATCAGCTGGTAAGTTTTAAGCGTATTGGAGAGGACGATAGGACAGGAGATACGCTTGATTTGTTTAATTTATTATTTCTTTGTATTGTGATAGGTTTATTTTTTAAACTATTTTTTTAGGGTTCTGTACCAATGAAACCTATTTATATAGTTTTACAAATACCTATATAAATTATAATGAATGTGTGTCTTATATAGTCTATTTCCGTTTTACCCAACCTAAACTCATGTTCAAGATTCGAATCGTTTTAAATTTATGTTCAAAGAATGGTATTTCATTACTAGATTACTAAAGTCTGCCAAAATGAAAGGGCCGGTTTTCATCAACAAAGTCATCGTCACAGTACCTCCAGTAAATACTCTAATCTCCTTGTTTGAACAGAAGCAATATCAGGTGTTTGCGGAAAATTTGTCAGTTAAAAAAGTACAGATTCATACATTAACTATAATTAATGACTCCTATCACGTATAAATACGAAGTTTAGTTGCAGACGCAAGTAGGCCTAATCTTACAAAGGTAGAAAACGGCAATTCAACTCTTAAACATTTTATATTTAAAGATGAGTTTATTCACAAACTGGAAAAAGTCAAAGATTATAGTCATAGCGCCGAATGTTTGATAAGGTCTATCAGAAAAAAAATCCTAATTCAAGAATTATCCAAAGTTTGAGGGTTCACGATTTTGTCACAAAGTATGTCCACTGGTGGTAGAACGAGGAACATCGATCACCAGCACCCAGGGTTAAATCTCGCCAATAAATAATAGCTATTTGTTTTGTGATAATACCGCAACCTTTCGGGTGCATGCATATTAAGCTGAATATCTGCAATGCATGTCCATTGTAACTACTAATCCTGGTCCTAAGAATACCCAAACTGCCAAGGGTTAAGTACCGTTTGCATCTAGAGTTTCATCGAATATTGTACTTATAGGTTAAACACATAAACAGTTGTTTCAAGTTAATTAATTTCAATTCCATTGGCTGTATACTACAGCGCCTTATCAAGGCCACACTAGTGTGGCCTTGTTTATATCCTATGCGATCCAGCATCTGGTAAATTTGGTTTTTAAAATTCTGATAATGTATCGTACTATGCAAATGCAAAAATACAGTGTATTTTAAACTGCCAACTTATCACAACCTCCATAACAAACTATGCCATTGATTCCCCTATGATTAAATTAGCCATATCCCACCAAAAAACGACCAAATTTTAAGTCCAATAAATATCAGAAATCAGTTCGGACCTCCTTTTAACGCAATCGAACAACAAGATTGTGCTGAATTTTTCATTCAACTAATAACATTGTATCAACCCCTTGAATTTCATTTCAAATATATGCTAAAAATTACGACAACATGTTCAAACTGCAACCACAATGTGGATGTAAATGCGAGTAACTTTATTTTTCCAATTTCAATTCCTCACAACACTAAAAAAGCAAATTTGAAGAATTATTCAACCGTCAGTGTGAAAAATGGCAATCAATTGTGGACTCAAAGTGTCCCTATTGTTGCAACCGCAACTACTTACAAAATACCCACGTCGCAGCAAACCTGCATACTCAGCGAATTTCCAATTACAAAATATCCAGTAATTAATCCATTAGGCTATTAAAAAAAGAAAAATAAACAATTGATAAATTTATATATTAAAATTATAGCTATTATAGCTTGTTTTACAAACCCTTTGTAAAAAAATATTGGTAAATGACTTAGTGACAAAACACAAAAAATTCATATAATGAAGTAGGCAAGAATGTTTATTTTTTAAATTATATTAACATAACATTGTTTAAAAATCAAAATTCTAATCAATAAATTGATAAACTGAGAAATTACTCAAAGCGATTCCTTGAAAACCTCAGTAGAGAGTAAATGGGAAATTGACTAAGCCAACATTCTGCTGCCCTATTACTATAAAAACAGGGGGAAAATTAGAACTCGGAGACCTATGGACTTAGAGGAATGATTTAAAATACCAAATTGTTTGTTTTTCGAGCTAAATCCAATGGTGCAAACAATAATTGGATAAATATAATTTTTCAATTTGAAAAACTCAAAAACCCATTTTTGGGGGGTAAAATCGAGCCTTTACCCCACTTAGGATATGTCGATCTGGCTGGTTTACGAACTCGTCCAAGAGAATCTAGTTTTACATGTCTGTACCAAATTTTGTTGCGATCGGAGGATATTTACGAGAGTTATCGTGCTTACAGACACTCAAAAAATGAAAATTCTATTTCCCATATAAGCCCATGTTAAATTTTGAAACAAATCGTGATTTTTGCTGGAAAAATGCGTTTTAACAATAAACTCACTTCATATCCAGAAAGTACGCATAAAAAGCTGACAAATAATATAAATATTAATATGATTGCTGAGGTTACCATGAACGGATATTTTTTTGTCCATTCCGTTCTGTTAAAACGACGGTAATAGCTAGCTTATTTCTAAGGAAATCCGCTAAAACAATAATTTCAAGCAAAAGTAACTATTTGATTTTTCAATTACAACTTCGGAATTCATTCAACATGAAAATTACAGATCTTCTCATACCAGGGCTTAAAATACAGAAATTAAAATAATTGGAAACACATTCAAAGTGAAACATGCTATATTAAATTTAGGAGAAACTACAAAATGTGGTTATTATATTTCACTAGTGGCTTGAAGGGACTAAACGCCCCTAATAAGAAGACATTCAAACGATCCTCAGTTAATATATAGTACCTGGTGGACCGAGCCTTGCTCGGTGTTATTTTATATTTACCAGTTCATCCAGTTACTATAAAATATTTCGATGTCATAAAACTGATAAATATAAACCTTTTTTATTGCTCCATGGACTCTTCATCCCATTTGCTGTATTTTCCCTTGATGGCTGTAGATACCAAACAGCTGTTATGATTACTTAATTTGTTTACACTTTCCTTGTTTATTTTCGTTGCTATCACGGCAACCCATAAGGCCAATGTTAAAATTTTACAACTTTAAAATTAGATTTATTACGTTATTAGATTTTCTCTAGCCAAGTAATCTGCATAAAAGACGTTTTTGAGTCATAAATTACTTATTTACAGACTTTGAAGGAAATTATCGGAGCCGTTTTTGAGATAATTGTGCAAGCAAGCAAACAAGCATACAAGCACAATAACATTACTCATATAAGAGTATAGGATAGGATACGCCTAGGACGAAATACCCTCATAGCAAACTGGCTTTTTAAATCTACTATTTGTTAGATATAGCTCATGGTTTTCAATCAAATTTCAGCATCACATGTTTTATGTAAACAAAGCTGTCGTTTTTAGATCCCAGTGCAGATATTTTACGTTATTTCTTGTTTTCTGGAAAATTTCAAGCAATTTCAGTATCTTTCCCGCCATCACGGTAGAGGTACCTTTAATTTGAGCCCACTCCCATCTTTCTACGACTTGCCAAATCTTTCTAAATCTTTCTTTGTACCTAAATATTAAGAAGTGACTATATAGCGCAAAGAATGTTTACGTAATGTTATTTTTAAAAGACCGCCTAAAACATCTGTGAGAACAACTAGAATACATCGGTTATTGCATTCACACTATATACTGTCTATATTAAATATTTATTTATTTTATTTATATAAAGATTTACTTTAAATGTTATATTTTACTACATTTATCTATTAAAAAAAACAGTGATATCATACCCAAAAACACAAAGTGTTGAAGGGTCGCCAAGCCCTAAAAATATGTGATATCAAAGTGCATACCAAGTCAATTTAATTTCCTGTAGTCCAACAATGTTCATTAGAATACATAATTAAATTTGTTTGAATGCTATTGTTCTGAATACTGATTATAATTCTTCTACATGTACTTGGCCAGCAGCTTATGAATTCATATATTTATGTTAAAAGTCTTCTATGTAGGTCACTTTGGAAAATACAAACGTATAACTAATTTAGCGTCTGTTAAGCTGCTGGCCAAGTACATGTAGAAGAATTATAATCAGTATTCAGAACAATAGCATTCAAACAAATTTAATTATGTATTCTAATGAACATTGTTGGACTACAGGAAATTAAATTGACTTGGTATGCACTTTGATATCACATATTTTTAGGGCTTGGCGACCCTTCAACACTTTGTGTTTTTGGGTATAAAAATGACTAATTGATACCTATGTGAATCAGCCGGCATTGTAAACAAAAAAATATCCGGAATGTTTTTAAGTTTAAACAAATTAAAAATTCAATTTTCGCTGGTGTCAAGAGGGCGCTGATTATACCTTTAAGGGGAGGGCATAGGGGGACACGTCCCCCTGTCCCCCCGGGCCAGCACGGGCCTGAAGCGAGGCTGTTTGGATTACCGTACCCATCGACGGTGTAATGATCATTTTCAGCCCTAAAACAATATTTATACTTCTTCGCATTATATACGTTTTTAAATGTCGAAAGTTTTGATATTGTGGATAATTTGAATTTTTAAACTTCTTAAAACTACAAATCTAATCATAATTTGTTCAACCAACCGCTTCTGCATAGATATACAATTTTTAGAATTTCTATGATTTTGCAGTTATGTTTCTGAGCCAGTTTGTTCAGGTACACGAATGGTTTCGTTTTGAGATCCATGAATGAAACTGGATTCCTAAATCCTAATTATCTTTATCTGCAAGACAATCTTGAATCTCCATACTTCACTTCTTACTTAGCTATAAAAAGCTCTTTGGACTGTTAAAGGTTCGCCCAAAGACACTTAATTTGCAGACTTCCTCAAAAATTTGCACTTAAATTTAAATTTTGTCATATAGCACTCAAAAATTTGCAGACTTCCTAAAGTACCGTATTTTAAATTTCCGTCACATTCCTTTTGGATTAGTCTGTTTAAAGACATACAAAGCTCTTGTACATGTTAAAAGTTACAAAAAAATTAAGTGATTTTTTTTTAATTTTTGTTAGCAAGTTATTTTAACTGGTTTTCTTGGATGCTTTTTACCGCTGGATCAAACATAAAATGAACTAGAAATTACAGATTGTTAAATAAATAGATACACTGTTGGGAATGAACTTTCTTAACTTTTGAAAAATGGCCTAATTTTACTATGTAAATGTCTTAATCCTAACTCGTTATAAGAAAAAGAAAACTGTTTTAATATGTATATACTACAGAATGAAATAAATAAATTCCTATGAACTTGATTTCAAACGTTTCAACAAAATGTGTAAATTTCTTAATATATCAGCTTACAGAAACTCATCAGACCATCAAACCTGTACTCAACTAATCTTTTTGATCTCTTTGAGAAATTTTTATCTCACACGACATAAGACTGATAGTTTACAAGTCTTAAGAAATCATCCCCTCATAGGCGGAGGCTATTTGGCCGACAATACTGGTATTAAATAAACAAAAGCTTTAACATACACGAAAACTCCCTATTTGGATCCCATTACAATTTCGGTACCGATACAACAACGACACCGAAACTTACAATGATTGAAGACAATGACTTGGCTACATTTTAGTAATCAACCATAGTGGAAAAAGGAAGTAAGTCTGGAAATGCATTAATGGGCTTTTGGGACGCCACCTGATTTAAAGTTGTCCGGTTAACGGATACATTGAACGGTCGTTGACAGGCGAATATTTAATGCAGAGTAATTAATGGATACTGCACAGTGCCAATGTCCATTAATGTTACTAATTACGGCGGTCTTGTGTTAAACGATTGTTGACATTTCATTTAAGCGCCTGAGTATATTTATTTTTAATTTATAATATTTATGGGATTCGATATTTCCTAAAAATGGGAAAAGTCCAGGATTTATTTTATGAGCTGTCAAATTGTGGACTCCAGCATTAGTTGTAACAGTTCTTAAGTTATTTTCCATGTCAAAAATTTAGGCTTAGAAACCTGGAGGTCAACGTAATTAGAGTAGGATTCACCTAAGTTGGCTAAAGCATGTAATAATCATCTTATCAAAAATTTGTATACAAGTCACATTGAAAACATTGTTGGTTACACATAATGTCTGTTTAAATTTTCTCAGAACTGTCAAATCGCCACGTTGCGTTTGTTTACAATGTTGTTACAGGTTATAGAATGTTTAAAATATCGCCTATTTTTAGAATTTTTTATTTTCATTCAACCTTTCTACATAGCTGTCACAGTTTAATTTGATTTTATTTCTTGAATTACATGTTTTTTAGTTTGTTTAACTGCTTCTTTATTTTTTCTGGGCCAATAAGGAAACACCTTTTATAAGTTTTGACCGCAATATGAAACAATCTCTCTTTCCAGCTGCTGACTTGCAGCAAGTTGTACTGGCTGTTCAAAAAATCACCTATTTTTCTTTGTAAATATTATTTCATAAGAAAATCTAAGACTATTTACCAGGTCGCATCCATGACACATCCTCTCTCTGTTAATAGATAATTAATTTGGAAAAGCCCCTGAGTAATATTTTAAGCTGCGCAAGTGAACTTCCAGTTGCAATATTGCACCAAAACTTTTCCTTTGCTACAAGTGCTACAGTAAAACAGATGTTCATTGACAATGTTTTCAGCACAGCTGGATTTTATGCTTAAATTCGTAAAAAGCTAATAATTTGTTTACTTTTGTTTTGGCCAACTTAGGTGAATCCTACTCTAATTTCTTTAAGTGGATTTAAAAAAATACCAGATTATGAAATTACCTTTATGGTTAACTTTTTTCCAAAGAACTCTTGAAACACTGGACTGAAGGTAACGTGGAACGTGGGCAGATAGTGAAGACAACAAAAGCCTGTTTAAAAGCCTTTGTTGTCAGACCTTTGATGTTAGGAGTAAGGTAATAACGCTATTCTGATTAATGGAAAATATTTAATCGGTAAAATAAACATTCAAACTTGTTTAGCACTTGGACTATTTTTTTATCATTCCAAGTCGTCTAGATGAAGGTAGTTTACGGTCTGGCAGAGGGTAATAATTTAGTAAATACGTGTATATCTCAATCCCCATGTCAAATCAAACGAGTACTCAAATCCCATGTGTCTCATCTGTTTAAAAAATCAAAAGAAAGTTTTGTATTTTATTATGAAAAACTGCCTGAAATGCTCGCTACGAAGAGCGGGTCTATTTATAGATCCTTCACAATGGTCGCGCCACAATCATCCTTCACTCGTCTGTCATTCATACTTGGCTTAAAATGCCTACCTGGGTAGGTCGCCATTTCAAGGAATGTAATGTATTGTAATTTACTTTAAACTTTATTAGGGATGGCAAAATTGTTCGATTTGTCGATATATCGGTTTTCCGATATATCGGGAGCAATATATCGATGTCTATGATATATCGACCCCCAAAATATCGATATGTCGGGTTAACGATAAATCGAAAATTTTACCTCGCTTTTTGACAAGAAAACTGCTTATTGTAAGTTCAAATGTGCAATCACAGGGAATATTAAGTGTTAGTTAAGTAAACAGAATCACGAAAAATATTATCTTTAATTTAAAACATCATGAAAAAAATAAAATTATACATACACTTTCAAAAAAGCAATGCAAATACTTTCATACAAAGAAAAATTATTGAAAATACCCTAAAAACCCAAATTAAACCACTACAAATAAAAAAAAACACAACGTAGCCAAAAGCAGTCTGTCAAACTTGTTTCACTTCCAATATTTATCTGGGAGAGCGTTCAAAAACTAATTAAAGTTTTGATGATAATTTTAATAAGGGGATCAGGACAGCCAACTGAAACGTTTGTAGACGAAAAGAAAAGAGAGACCATTCAAATAAAAAATAAAACCGCTTTAAAATTAGTGGCTGCTTAAAAAATACATTAAAAATGCTATATGGGTCTACGATTGGAACTTGAATTTCCAAGAAAATTACAAATAAAATGACAATTTTTGTCATTTTATGATATATCGGACCAAAAAATATCGATGTCTCCGATACTATCGGGATGAATTTGTCGATGGCGATATATCGATATATCGGGCCCAGAATGTATCAACAATATATTCGTTGTATTCGTTTGATATATCAACAATATATCGATGTATCAAAAATATATTCGTTGCCATCCCTAAACTTTATTCTGGATGAGACTTCATACACTGTTTCAACATTTTTACAGAGTTCACGGAGCGTATTTATCACTTGTTCTATCTGAGTATTATTAAGGATGTGAAGTTATCCATCTGAGATTCGATTTGAAAATTAATTATAATTTACCATTTTTATTCATTGATTATTAATGGTTTATATAACAATTGATCTTTATACATTACATAAGTGGTTGTCTACAGTTCGTCCGTTTTATCTTGAGCTATGGGAACCCTTTTTGCTTTGCCACCTGAAGCTATTTGACTGGAGTGAAAGTCATCGAACCCCACAGCTGATCTCTTAAGTTGTACTAGCCTGACATAACGACTTTTTCTTGTGGCTGTACCATTAATATATTTATCGTAGTTTGTAAACAAACACATTTGATGTTTGTTGAAATTGATTTTTACATTGTTTATTGTCCCAGTTAATTCGGAATAAACAATGTTTAACAGCTCCTGCAACGGAGTAGGCCATAGCTCAAGATAAAACGGACGAAATAAAATAAGCTTATTAAAACTTGTTCTCCTTCTTAACATAATAAAATTGGGCGGGTTCAAAATAAAGTTTGTTTCATTTTAAAAAACAAATCTTAAGTAACCTTAAGACGAATTTTTTAAGGAGTTTGGAGTTTGATCATTGAGAACAATTGAAAAATAAGACCTAAAGTTCAAATTTAGATGATCTACAGCTTTGAATATTACGAGTAAACATTTAAACAATTTTAATTTAAAGTAATTACAAGGCCTAATGTCATGGAAATACAGGTACATGTATATTTATATGTTATATATTGTACTCCAAAAGAACAGGGTCGAAACTTGTAATATTGCCCCGATATAAAATAAATAACATACTTACGAATTCCTTAGATATGATTTAAATCTTAGAGTGTTCACCAAGTATAAAATATGTTTCCTTCAAAATTCGTTTAGCCGAAGCCTAAAAAATTAAGATGTTAAGCTAAGTTCTTCCTCATGTTCACATAAAACTAAGCGAGGTTAAGGAAAATTTAACGAGAAATTTTATATTCTTATTTGCAGTAACTGCGCCTGAAGAGTAAAGATAACAAATATTATTCAGATATTATGTTAATGAAGTCAAGCTGCCCTGCTTTACTAAATAGCTTCATTTCAAAATTAATCAAAAACGTGTTGACTTAGTGTAGAATAAATTTAAATTTTGAAAAAAAAATATCTCCAACATCTTTTATTGTTATATATTTTCCACCTGAAATGAATGTTTCACATTAAATTCACTTTGATGATATTTTATTAAAATTAATTTTGAAGCTTCTGATAACAAAACCCAGTAAATCTTGGTGTTCCAAATTTTAAATAGCACTCACACTCACACTTATACACGTAGACTCGACAAAAGCAAGTCATAAAAGAATGGAATGTTTGATAGGCCTGTCAGTATTGCTGGCCAGGAAGCGTACTGGTGAGGATGGGACGCGACCTGCGTCTTCGCCCGTCCTCTCACGACATTAATCACAACTTCAAACTTCCATTTAAAAAGGCCTTTAAAAATTTTATTTTTTTATATCATTAAACTAGCCTGCTTTAAATTAAGTTTTTACTTTAATTTAAACTTAAACATTAACATTTTTTAACTTGCATAAATGTTTGTGATATTTTATTTACCGACGACGACCACAACACCAGGAGACACTGCATTTTGAGAATGGCTTTGAAAAAACCGAAATATGTCAACCTGACCTGTAGAATTTTTGAATGTGAGTTGCTGACAAAAAAAGGTAAAAATTAATTAAATTTTACGTTATTATAATTTTATTCTAAATATTAACGTATAATTTTTACATTAATTTGACTGTAGTATATGATTACGATTGACAATTTCAAGCATAAAACTGGATTTCCAAATATATTTTATGTTGAACCAAATTGCTACGTGACTCTGTTCAATACAACTGCTCGTTGCTTGTGGGATTCACTCGCTAAAGCGGAAAATCATAGAAATATAAAATTTATTTAAGTAATGTTTACGAAATTGGTTTGAAAATTGGAGAAATCGAAAACAAATATAAGAAAAAACGTCATCCTGCCAAGTTTTGCACTTTGTATTTTGTATTTTTTGTATTCCCTTCACAATACCTAAGATTCTGGTAGGTTAACTTAGTTTTTTCAGCAGTTCTATATTAACTGTAAAAAAAATTCGATACAGTAAAGGAATTCTCCATGTGATAAAATTTCTTAAGAACGTTGCATTTAGAATCAGATTTTCATCAAGATAAATACGCTTGTTTGAGGAACTCGTCGTGATAAAAAATCGGTTATTATTTCAAGAAAATACGTTTTTTTTTTAAATATACCAGATAATTGATTAATAATTCTGTAAAATATAGTCAGCTGATCTTTTGTCAGTAACAAGGTTGTAGACGCACACATCCTTCACGTTTGAGCTGCAAACAGCCTAGACAGCGTGGGCGTCTTACAATTTTGATAAAGTTATTGGTCCTAATGAAAAACTGAAATTTTTCATGACATTGATTTTAGGAGGAATTGGAGCGGGCTGACTCTTTGCAACTTCTGACATTGATGGGAAGTGTTGTTGTCATTCTAGTTCTGACTGACTGTGTGACTTTCTGTGTACTCTCACAGAAAGTCTTTTAGCGAATTTCCCCTATAGGGAAGAAGCTGTTACCGTAAGTCTCATGGTAAGAACTAAGCCCGAGACCATCATAACTTTTCTTTTTGAGGTCCCCAGATGCCAAAAACACCATTCGTTCATTTTCATAAATATATATGTGTGTGTGTGTGTGTGTGTGTTTGTGTGTGTGTCTTTAAGCACGATAACTCGCGTAAAAATGGTCCGATCTTAATGAAATTTGGCATGGACATGTAAAGTAGTAATTATTCGGACGAGTTCGTAAACCAGCCCGATCGGACTACCGTAAGGGGGGGTTAAGGGGGGTAAACCCCCCCAAAAATGGTTTTTTTTTAGTTTTTTACATAGAAAAATACAAATAATCAAATTGTTGTCTACACCATTGAATTCAGCTCAAAAAAACAAACAATTTAGCATTTTGAACCACTGCTCTATGACCATTGGTTACCGAGACATTGGAAGTGGTAAACACAGTACGTTGTCCCAATGTTAACCTTATGGGAAAATAAGTAAAATTCTATATCTTGCTCATTTCTCAACATATCTTGGTAAAACTTGGTAAATGGGTTCTTCTAGGTCAGATCTACTAAATATTGATTTAAAACCACCCAGTTTGAATAAACCCATAGCAGCAAACCTGCATGCTCATTCCCCATGTTGTTCTTATGGAGCTTACAAAAACATGTCAAATCTCGCTATGTTGTATCGAAATATGTTGTTTTGTATTTGAAATTCGCTGAGTATGCAGGTCTGCTGCAACGGGGGTATTTTATTTTTTCTTTAGACGAAGGCCTTAGAAGTTTCCAAGGTCATGCTCTGCAGCTTACTTAGCTTATTGTGCACCCTCAATTGATGCTGCCTCAATAAGTAATTAACCTTTCCTCATCTGTTGGCAACATAGCAACTAAGCAGTTTATTTTTCTCAAATTCATGTTGTGTTCTTTAAAATTAAAAAAAACTTTTTTTGTGTTTCTTAAAAAGTTAAATCATGCGTTTTACAAATATTTGGTAAAAACCAAATTCTTCTTGTTCCGATACCGTTTTCATTTGGTAGATTTTTATCTAAAACAATCGATGAATATTATAACTTTTTTAATATTTTGTAGACGGTAAGTTTTGTTCAACAGAAAAACAATAATACGATCGTATATCTCGTTTGAAAGTCGTTAGTTGCAAAATTATCTTCAAAGCTCAGAAAGACATTTTTGATGAATTTTAATAATATCTAATCCTACTTCTTTACAATATCATAGTTTCAGCAATAACTGTTTTGTCTGATATTCTCTAAGCCTTTTACGAGTGAAACAATGCCTAATAAGAAAGTTTTGGCTCAGAGAATCAATCTTTCAGTTGACATTTTCGAGCAATTTAAATGCAAATGTCGCAGTCATCTCTCTCTACCGTTTACCTCCACTGACCAAGGTGAGCTCTTCAACGATTCTGCAGACTCTGTAGTTAGTAGCAGTTCCTTATAATAGATTAGTTGCTATAGAATAGTTCCGTTAATTATGTATCTATTTGTGATACGTTGATAAGACGCGTCTTGCGAACCTAGTGTTAATAAAAACACTACCCAATCTACATACAAATAGAATAGTTTTTATTGTTGAATTTTTATAACACTTCGAGTACATGCAGTTGCACCGCATCAATTTAAGGATTTCATAACAAAAGTGGGAAATTGAAGGCAACGTAATAATTCCCCATAGAAATAACAACACATAACATTTTTAGCTGGCACTTTCGATATTTTGTTGTACTTCGTGGCATATTCGATACCATATGTTTGAAGTGCGAGATTTAACGAGCATTCCATGTGGTAGAGAATATTCGAAACAGTTTTTTCGTTATACTGCTTTAAAAACAGATGTTTTTAATGCATGTTTTCCGGACCTAAATACACTCTTTTTATTCCTAGGAATTAAAAGCTGATGTACTCGATACCAGCTGACTCTTTATAGTCCTAGGACTATAAAAGTCAAAAAGTGCCGAGTACGTCGTAATAATCGAACAATATTCATTCAATTACAAATAATCTAAACATTCATCGTTATTATCGAAACATTTATTGTTGTCAGTTTAATCAATTTGTGAAACTCGCTCATTTCACCAATCGATTATTACATGCGTTCGATACGTCGATAGTTGTTCATTGTTGTCAGTCTACCCTAACACAAATGAAACAGACAATCAGCTGATTGCTTCAAATAGCAAGAACAAGACGGTGGCATCTTTTGAAGGCATCTTTACAGGTAAACAAGCTGTAAATTTTGGTTTTCTTAAGTAGTTTACGTATTGTATTGAGCAATATAACGAAAAATATAGTTCATCACACGGACCTAAAGCTGCTTTTCGTTACTCGGTCATTTTTCGGTAAAACTTGACCTTGTACGAAAAGCGTCACTTTAGGTCCTTGTAATGAAATATACTATTATTCTGTTTTAAACAACGATTTTCTCTACACTGCATTGCAACTAACTGTACTCAAACAATTATTTGTTTTGGAAAATTTTCAAAAACGAGTAACATAACCTTTTATACATCCCTTATTATACTTACATTTCTCGCCATACATTGGTCAAAGTGTTTGAAGTAATGGATTCCACGCTGAAGTTCTAAATCATAACAGACGATCAGCTAATACATTGAAAATTCATTCTTTGCTCTTGATAAAATAATCGTACTTGATCGATTCATAGGTTTCAGGTAATGTACATATAAAATATTCTCTTTTATTTTGAAACGGCCTGTATTTGACTCTATTGTCACATCTGGGGCCAAATTTTTGAGAATCGAGTAATTGAGAGTTAGTCATTCGTCAAGTCACCTGTCAGCTGATGGTAGCATTGTTCAAACCACCACGTGGGATGTCAACGTTTCAGAAGATACATCTGTCAAAAGAAAGCCAACTGTAAACATTGACCAATTTAAGGAATTACCTAATTTTTCGTGGCTTCAACTAAACTATCTTGGTATATTTATGGTCAATTTTGTTGTAAGGCATTTTATAATCAGTTCAAAGGCTATCTAAACGCATTTAAATATTTAGTATTAAAAAGTAAACATAACCTAATTGGAAAGGCTATCCATGTTAACTATTATTACTTCCTCCAAAAGAGAAGAAGAAGAAGCTTGTTTCCTGCCAACACAAACGTTTTTTTACTGAACAGCCTATTTATTGCTTAGTGAGTAAAAATGGTTGGATTGGTGAGATACTCAATGTATATGATGTCTATATTGAAATTATGAATTTTTTAGAATAAGTGCCTATTCAAATGATAAAAACAGATATTGTGGGGCTGAATTCGATAAGTTAGTTAGCAATATTTCTATTTTTATCTGTGAATTCATTTTATAATTAGAAACAAATAACTTGAAGGATGAGGAACTCACTCAATCGTCAACTCATCCATTTCAAAAATAGGGCCCCTTAAGTCAGTTACACGATCCAAGGATTAAATAAAAAACGGCATGTAAATCAGTATTGACAAAGGATCGGCTGTGCGTGGAGTGGCCTAAACCACAAGTGACATGACAAACAGCTGACTGTGACGTTATCAAACAGCTGACTGTGACGTCATCAAACTGCTGGCGCTGACGCAGTCACTGTTTTCATGTTAATTTATCAAACCATCAGCAAACTTGAACCTGTGTCCCCGTGTAGACTCGTATTCAGCCAAGTTGCATTTTTGTGCAAACAGTGTCGATGTTGACACTTGGATGAAATGCAAATTTGTAAGATAGCGTTCCGCTCGCACCACAGCCTTGTTACGATTATGTTTGACGAAAGATCAGTTTAATTTAGACTATCACCATTGACTTCAAATTCAGAAGCCACTATAAAAAGTGTGCCAGCGTTTATGTCAACCAGGAACTTTTTTACAAGAGCACTTAGTTATAGTATTCTCTAATAGAGTATACTGCAGTAAAATAACGCTATCAGGAGGGGATATTTTGACAATATGGTGTTCAGACAGCAAACATAAAATCAAGAGCTTTTATTTTCTAGGATATTAAGTTTTGAAAACTGAAATAAATAGCTGAAATAAATAATTTACATCAGCACTATCTGTCGGTGATTTAGTCGAACTACATCCACTTCAAATCCTGGCTCACACAAAAGCAGGCACAGCTGGGACCCTATTTTTGAAATGGTTGAGTTGGCGAGTGATTGAGTCACTCAACCCCCAAGTTATTTGTTTCTAATTATAAAATGAATTCACAGGTAAAAATAAAAATATTCCTAACTAACTTAATGAATTCAGCCCCACAACATCTGTGTACATAATTTGAATAAGCATTTATTCTTAAAAATTCATAATTTAAATATAGACGTCATATACATTGAGTATCTCACCAATCCAACCATTTTTACTCACCAAGCAATAACTGTTGAGTAAAAACGTGTGAGTTGACAGGAAACAAGCTTCTCTTTTGGAGGAAGTAATAATAGTAATCATGGAAAGCCTTTCCAATTATGTTATGTTTACTTTTTGATACTAAATATTTAAATGCGTCCGGATAGCCCTTGAACTATTTATAAAATGCCTTACAACTAAATTCACCTATTATACCAAGATCGTTTAGTTGAAGCCACGAAAATGAGGTTATGCCCTAAATTGGTCAATGTTTACATTTGGCTCTCTAGTTTGACAGATGTATCGTCTGAAACGTTGACATCCCACGTGGTGGTTTAAACAATGCTACCATCACCTGGCAGGTGACTTGACGAGTGACTCACTACTCAACCCTCAAGCGTTTCAAAAATAGGCCCCCTGGCCCAGGGTGTCTCTGTATTTACTGTCTCCTGAATTTAAAGTCAATAGAATTCAATTACTCGGCCTCGCCTCGTAATTGAAACTCTATCTCGTACGATAACAGCCACTTTCTGGATTAGTAACGAAATGTACTATTACATTCCTAGTTAGTATTATGGCTAGAATTGTCCTAATGATGCCAACTGCTAATTTTTTCTTCGTTGTCCTTTGTTTTTGTTGCCCAATGTCAATTTCTTGTTTATTATCTTTTGAGTTTCATTGAAACTCTATTTAAAATCTGAAATAAATGTATCGATTTAAATGTTTCATATGACAAAATTTGATAGAAAATTAAATAATTGTTGTCATTATCCTTTACTTGACCTATCCTAATTAATTATTTAATTATCTTAGCCCTAAACTCTTAATCAAACAATTATACAAAATTTTGTTTGCTCCAAGAATTTTTTATTTGTTCGTATAATAGGGGAGTTTTGATAAGAAAAATCAATCGCAGCTTGCAGAAGAGTGGGAAAAATCAGGTTACTGTCCTGCAGCCCTTTAAAGTGCTCATATTATCTTAACAGGCAATTAGAACCAGAACATCTTTTGGATATGATTCTTATTAGCATGACAATTGCCGCAGATTTAAATTTGAGTTTGTGTGGTGGCATTCCTGAAGGAGGAGTAAGGAAGGTAAACGCACCAGTAGCTGACAGTATAAGAAACTGTACGCACTTAATAATCCGTGGTTTTGAATAAATAGGAACTAAAGAGATTATTACGGATTTTATATGATTCTAAATTTAGTGTAGTTTTCAAATTTGTCATACAAAAAGGGTTTTTTAAATATATTTTATGACATTTTTAAACTTAATTCAACCTTAGTACGTGTTCCAGTGGCTGACAGTGAAAAAAGAGCTTGTACCAGTAGCTGACTGTCAGTTGTCCCAGTAGCTGACACTGGAACTATAAATGTACTAGCTGCTAAACCTAAGGGTTTTATAATTTATAAGACGAATAAAATCTAAGTTAATAATTAAATTATAAAACCATGTAAAACGTTATTAAGAAAATTTATTTTACATATTTTAAAATAAAAAATATTTACATAAAAAATATATATATATATTTTTTTTATATATATTTAAAAAATATACATTTTTTAAGATAATTTGGCTTATTAATTAAAAAATTAAAATTTGTGAAATCAAACACATAAAATTAAACATTAACTATTCATTAGGTTAATGCAGAATGGGTTTAGACTGCTAAAAACATGTTTTTTTTATGTACTCTCATCTTCACAAAATTTCATACGTCTGTACCAAATTTCATAAAATCAGACCATTTTTGCGTCCGCTATCGTATATATATATATATATATATAAAAGAACGAACGGTGTTTTTGGCATCTGGGGACCTCTAAACGAAAAGTTATGATGGTCCCGGGCTTAGGTCTTCCCATGAGACCTACGGTAATAGCTCTATTTCCAAAAGGGAAATTCGCTAAAAGTAGTTATGGGGTCTTATTTCTTTATTAAAATGACATTTTAAGGTGGGGTTAAGATCACATAAATTATAAATAGCATGCAAATTTCGATGGGTAAAACCAATTTAATATCCCCTGTCAGCTAGTGGAACTTGTATGGCTTTTGTGTACCAAAGCCTGACATTGATATAATTTTAAATCCAAAACCCCTAACACCCCAATTTTATCATGAAATTGTCAACAAAGGAATAATTGATAAAAATAATGAGCCTAATCATTAATACTATTTAAGAAATTTTGCGAAATGATAAAAAAACCAAACTTACCTTCTTAACAATTTCATTAAGGGAATCGACTAAATGTGATGTGTACAGACAGGGTCGCTTTCAAACCACCACCATTCAGCGAGTATGGGCTAAATTTCACTTATTTGTTTGTAAACAAATCAAGAATAAACATATGTTCTTCTAACAATGCAATCATGTGTAAATATTTTTAAGAGACCACATTATAATGTAAAGAAACTCAAACTGTCAGCTTCTGGAGCACTGTCAGCTACTGGTGCATTTACCTTAATGGAGTTAATATATTCAAGTAGTAAATTTAGTTTTTCACTTGGATCGTCTGAAACCGCTTCATCAACACTACAGTATTCTTTGAAATCCCTCTCTACTAACTTCAATACAGTATCATTTATTCTGTCACAACTTTGATTCAATGGGCAAACTTTTACTTGATTAAAATACACCTCTGAAAGCTATTCATTCAATGTACCGCCAAAGACATGCCTTATCAAAAGTTCGATAGATATAAAACTTTCAGGAATGTCAACGACATCACCTCTTTCGCAACGTAGTATTCCATTTCCTAATTGGGGCAGCCAATCGGAAAATATCATTTCATTTTCATTCGCGCGCATATTTTTCGTTAAATGAAGGACTATAATGTGTCTCCAAATTCTACTCCTTTGAAAGCAGGATTCAAGAATTTGCTCTATTCCGGATAAAGGTGTTACAGGTAAAACTTGTCTAAAATCTCCCCCGAAAAGGACAACTTTACCCCCCTTAGGCATATCTCCAAACAATGGGTTTACGCTCTTTATTATTTATTTTAGTAGGCGGTCATTGCAATCTACAGCTGCAGCTGGCACCATTGAGGCTTCACCAACAACGATAAGAGAAGCTTCTTTTAATAAAGTGGTTTTATCTGAATTAGCCTTATGATGAAACAACGTGTTTGTGAATTTGATTGAGAGAGTACAAGTTCGTATAATTGTCAATGGCGGATTGTTTGAACACATACTGTAAACTAAACGTGATCAAACTTAAATAATAGGTTGTATAAAATGTAAAGATTAACAAAACAATACTCATTTCATATTTATATGTGGATTATTCAATCTTAAAAATGGGTGGCGTTAAAAAAAACACCCTGTATTAATATTTATGTGACTTATTCACTGTTACGTTAGAGAATTTACGTTATTGATATTTCTTAAGACGTGGCGATGCATGCCTATAAAGTTTTCACCGAGATTTATAAATGCAGCATCCATCCATTAGTTGACCAGACATAAAACATTTATCGCTAAACACGCCTGTTGAAACGTTTCCATTAAACAAGCTTGTTCATTCTCTTCGTGTGTCATCATGAATGCTATATGCGGATAAAACTTCGACTACCACATTTCAGAATCATTTATATCCATATACAGGGTGTCCGGAAATTATGGTAAAATATTTTAGTATATGGTAAAAATAAGAAAAAAAAGTTCATATAAACATAGGTCCAAAAGTACTTCGTTTTCCGTCTGTGTGTCTGTTTGTGATTTTTACATATTTAATCATATCTCACGAACCTCTTAACGTATAAACTTCAAACTTAGTACATGGATGACCACTATTAAGACCTATTTTTGTAAGAAGTATCAAATTTCTACTTTGTACTATTTCACAATGGCGTCTGTTTTTTTGTTTTCAAAGCTAAATATCTTAAAAACCGTAAATTATAGAAAAATTATACAAGAGACAAAAAAGTTGTGAAATTCAATCCAATTAACGCTGATATTAAGATTATGATGATCGGACTACTATTAACGGAGAAATTTTAACTTTTCTGAATAAAAACATGGTCCTGTAGAACAAACTGTCAGAAATTTCCATGTTTTTATTTGGGAAAATTAAAATTTCTCCATTATTAGTAGTGTGATCATCATAATCTTAATATCAGCGTTTATTGGATTAAATTTCACAGCTTTTTTGTCACTTGTATAATTTTTCTAAAATTTACGGTTTTTAAGATATTTAGCTTTTAAAACAAAAAACAGACGCCATTTTGAAATGGTACACAGTAGAAATTTGATACTTCTTACAAAAATAGGTCTTAATAGTGGTCATCGATGTACCGAGTTTGAAGTTTATACGTTAAGAGGTTCATGAGATATAATTAAATATGTAAAAATCACAAACAGACACACAGACTGAAATCGAAGCACTTTTGGATGTTTATATGAACTTTTTTTCTTATTTTTACCTGTACTATCATATACTAAAATATTTTACCATAATTTCCGGACACACTGTATGTACACCGTATTTTACTAATGAAAAAAATTGATAAAAAAATCGACGGGATTGAATTTTAATATACGGAGTGATAGACAGGTAACTAATTGAAGTAGTTCGTCATGGAAGTTTCCTAGATTTATTTATTTGCTATGTACACATTCTTTGCTATACGTTTCAAGCTGTAAATAGGAGAGATGTAGATAAACGCTCGCAAAGCTTATAAGAATATACAGTATATCTGTTCGGCAAATAACACCTTTATTTATTTATGTTTTAGGATTCTTAACATGATTCTTTCAGGACATTCAATAGGGTAATTTAAATTTGTTTAGTATCTATATTTTTTATTGGTTCCAAAATTCCTTCCAAAAGCAAAATTTAATATAAAGTCAGCTGAGATGGATTAAACATATTTAAAATTATTAAATAATGAATTTTGATTGGTGAAGATACCTCAAGAACATTTGTGTTTCCTTTTTCCTGACTTCCTCCTTCTTCCTCAGTAGTGTGTGAATAGACTTATATTCAAGAAGCAAGATTATTCATTACTTAATTTAATTTATTTTCTTCGTATGTTTTGTTCTTTTCTAAATTTATCTCTCCTGAAGACTTGAAATATTATTTGTAATTGACTTGATTCTCAAAACTAAAAATATTGAATTCGTTTTTATCTCAGTAAATTGCGATTTTCCATGAACCAAATGCTGCGAAATTCTTTTCTATAAACACTCAAGTTACAACACACTATCATTCATAGCTCAATAAGCATTTCTGTTTTTGTGAGCTTGATCAGTTGTTAAAGATTTCATCTCTGCTACTGAAAATTCGTAAGCAATTGAAACAGTAATGATGATTAAAAAAATGTTTTTTTCGAATATAATATTGTTGTTTCATGGGGTTGAGAGACATATGTTAACTTTAAATAATTTGAATGAACTGACAACAAACCTCAGAATGCTATGAAAGGAATAAGGTCGTTTATTTGGGACTGCTAATAAACTTATAGTACTCTCTTCCAAATTCTACTTCGGAGATAACAAGAAAAAAATGATCTGAGTTTTTTCATGCGTTTTTAATATTTTTCATGAGGAGGAAATTGTACAACAATTTCTTCCATTTCACAATTAACTACATAAAAATTTTACTTTTTGTATAAACTTATGAATATTCTTTACATTTTGATATTAAATCTATCTAACCTTGACATTTTTACGATTAAATATTGTTGATTTAAATAGGAAGGTTCTTTTTTAAGAGCCCCTGGTATGTACTGTGAAAAAGTATGAGCTTACTCCTTCCGTTAGCGTTTATTTCCAGATATTTAGAACGAGGTAACCGACTTCGCAATCGATTCTTAAGCAGACAATCTGCAAGCAATTTAAATGCAAATGCCAACGTCTGCAGCTTTGTTTACCTCTACTGACCGAGTGGGTTCACTATGACTGTTCGGCTACCAGCAATGGTGGGAAATTGACACAGAAATCTATACTTTACAGTGTGTCCGGAAATTATGGTAAAATATTTCAGTATATGATAATAGAGGTAAAAATGAGAAAAATGTTCATATAAACATAGGTCCTAAAGTGCTACGTTTTCCGTCTGTGTGTCTGTTTGTGATTTTTACAAATTTAATTATCTCTGACAAACCTCTTAACTTTCAAACTTCAAATTTAGTATATGGATAACCACTATTAAGACCTATTAAGATTATGTATTTATTGGGAAAATTCAAAATTTCTCCATTACTAGTTGTCTATCATTATAATCTTAATATCAGCGTTAATTTGATTGCATATCGAAACTTTTTTATCCCTTGTATATTTTTTTCTAAAAAAGTTACGGGTTTTAAGATATTTAGCTTTGACAAAAAACAGTAACCATTTTGAAATAATACAAAGTGGAATTTTGATACTTCTTACAAAAATAGTTCTTAATAGTGGTCAACCAAATACCAAGTTTGAAGTTTATACGTTGAGAGGTCCGTGAGATATGACTAAATATGTAAAAATCACAAACAGACACACAAACAGAAAACCAAGCACTTTAAAACCTATGTTTATATGAACTTTTTTTCTTATTTTTACCACTATTATCATTTACTAAAATAATTTACCATTCTTTCCGGACACCCTGTATAGAGCATCTAATTGTTTATTTGTTCACTGGTAATGAATAGGATTTAATATACGTTTTGTATTAGTACATTTTATGCGGCGACTGTTCGATTACTAATATAATGGTCGGAAATAGACATTGTGTCCACCAAATGTTCGTTCAAGATTGTCCAACTGTTTATTTGTTCCCTAGTTATGTATGGGATTTATAGATGATTCCCTCCGTAAAATAAAAACGAAATCCGATCTCTATGAAGATAAATTTGCATGAACAATCATCCGTATGAAAAATCATTAATGCGATTAGCCTCAATTAGTTGAAATGCATTATTATGTTTTGTGATTTAAAAACCTTGGACGTTCCTTATATTCAGCGTTCACTTAGCCAACGTTATAACTTTGTACAAAAAATAATCAACCTAACAACGTTAATTTTTATCAGATTAGGATACACTGGCTAAGTTTCACGACGTTTCGATATCTGGGATCTGATCTCGTCTTCAAATCAGTGATGGCTAATGTCCGCAAAAATCCAAATCAAAATATAAAATCACCATCACCAACAATGAATTTCAAACATAGGGCATTGGCTAGGATGCTCTAGTAAACCATCTTTTGTGATTTGTTTGATGGTATGTTTATCATTAAACTTACAACCATCGAGCTTGAAATAGCTTTTGACATTTTTAATTTGTAGCAAACCAAAAATGAAGTGGTTGTATGCGTTGTGGATTAGACATTTGAATTTCAAGGGTAAGAGTGGTGCAATAAAATCCTCACTTAACCATTCACGAGCCCGCAATGAAAGACACTCTTGTTATATATTGTTAAGCCGTTTCTAATCGTTCGATAGTTGTTATTATGTGTTCCAACTAAAACATAGGAGTGGGATAATTTCATGAATTGAATATGAGCAGTCGGTCAATCGATTTCAACAAACGTTTTCCCAAATAAAAATAGTCCCTTGCACCTTACTTTCTCACCACAAGTTAAGCTTTGTGGTGAGTAATAAAAGATACAATAGATGATAAACCCAAAACAATAAATTAGAGGGTTATTATTTGTTTGCATATGTTAAGGATAAGGCTTAATCGTCTTACGTAATGGGGTTTCCTCAAATGGAGAACAATTTGAGCTCTAAAATAGATTTTACGCTCCCCGTAGTTTTGCAATGTTCACCCAACTAATGAAAGGATGCAAGCTTCTCCCTCCCCTAGATTACAAGGTCAAGGTCCTTAGATTTGGCAGATTTAGTTCATTACATTTTGGGGTGTACCTCTCCTAACGTATGATGTACTGTATGATCAAATTTTAGATTACTCCATTTTAAGGCGTATTTCATGAAGTCAATTCCTTTTATTTTACAACATAAATCCCTTTTGATATTTCTTTATAGATTATTCGAATTCTGAATGAATCAACCCATTTGTAATTTGTTATTTCGAAAACAAATTATTAATGATAGCTAAACGAATATTTTGAAAGCATCATTAAAATAATTTTTCTTTCAAAGTAGAGAGTTTGGAAGCCTATTTCAACTTTAGAGATTTTAATCTGTTGAATGGAAAATAACTAAGGAATTTGATATAGATAAGAAAAATGAAACTAATTATACTGGGATTTTTTTCAAATGCAACCCAAAACTTTATTTTGTCGAGCTATTTCAAGCTCGATGGTAGTAAGTTTTATGATAAACATACCATCAAACAAATCACAAAAGATGGTTTGCGAGAGCATCTTAGCCAATGTCCTATGTTTGAAATTCATTGTTGGTGATGGTGATTTTATATTTGGATTTTTGCGGACATTTTGTCTTTATAGGATTATCTCCCCCAAGATCCCGGATTTGACCCCACTATATTATTTTCCTTCGGGATATACAAAAATTAATGCCTACGAAAACAATTCTAAGGATACAAAACACCTCAATACAAACATATCAAATTTAATACAAGAAATTCAAAGAGGTAATGTGCAAAAGTGTTCAGGAATTTGATGGAGAGAGCATAAATTTGTACAAATGTCAATGGCAGATTATTTGATTACATAATGTAAGCGAAATCAGACTTACATAATAGGACGTATAAAATGAAAATACTAACAAAACAATACTAATTTCATATTTATATGTATATTATTTAATCTTAAAAATGGGTTGCGTTAAAAAAAACCCTGTATTAACAGAAACCTAAGTAAAAAAGTTAAAACAAGACTATGGAAACCCCTAATAAACAAAACTAAAACCACAAAAAAAGTATTGACATTGTTTAAACTTTTGGACAAAGGATCAAAAAAGTTATGTAGGAAATATTTTCCTCCCCGGCCAAAAAATCAAACAGCTGCGTACAGCCGCGCCGCGGCGGGGTGGTCGGCACTCAACATCTCAGAATGCTTTGTTTTTCTAGAGTTTATTTATAATCATGGAGATTTTGGAGACTAGAGAAGAAAGTTAGCAAACTTTAATTAGACGTCTTTTACATTTCGTTAAAAGTTAATTGTAAAACTCTGAGATCGCGATAACTTGTCTCGGCGTTACCTTGTTCAATATTAAAGTTTTTACGCTGTTTTTTTTTAGAATTATAAGTAAATATATTTGTACTTGCAATAACAGTATCATTCTAGCTCTCTGTGACGAAAGCTAATAGTTCACAACAGTAAATTGTTAACAGTGAAAGCATTATGTCGTTTCTATTATTTTTCTATAAAGTGGTATATGTTTTTATTATGTGAATTCACTGCAATCTAACTTAAACTTTTAGCAGGGTAGCAAAGTTCCGTAGACCCCTTTAATAGTCATGATAGCTAAATTAATCACAGAACATTTTGAGTATCATTATTATTAGGGAAATTGCCTATGTAAGTCAATGGGATAATGTAATAAACATAAATAAAATAATAATTCAGCAATTTTAATAAACTTGACTGCGAAAAAAAGAACGAACCTAAGCTTGAGTGATATTTTACATTAAAAAAATACATTTCACCTAATCTTTGAATCACATCAATTTTTAATAGCTTACTTACATTATAGCAATAATTAGGCTACATAATCTAACCAGTCGTTAGAAAACAACATAACTCAAAAGGCTGGATCCGCAATAATTTCAGTTATTGTTATTCTAAAGGGAGTTTAAACGGTAAACTGGTTATTAAAGCTATTTTTGAGTTAAAAAATTTTTTTTTTATTTCATTTGGACTAAAAACCAACATTACATATTAAAAAATAAAAAAAATACCATAAAATCCCGTGAATTAACTCTCCTCGATTTAAATCCCTTGGCCCAAAAAGGGGACTAAAATTAAAATTTGTGATTTATGAGGGTCTTTTTTTAGTAAATATTTTAGAAAAACTGTTAACCCTATCTTAGTTTCAAATGTGTCTTTTACTCATCATTAAAGCTGGTTTAAAACCATACATTTTGAAGATGGTAAGTCACAATTCACTATTATTTTAATTGCTGACAGAGTTGGTAATTTTCCAAATTAATTTTGTAGTCATTGTGTTTTGAAAAGAAATCTGCTCAGCATACATTATTACGTACGTGATACGTGAGTTTAAAAAAATACAATGTAGATAACCATAAAAAAATCCGAAGATGAAGCCCAAGTAGTTCTATCAGAATATAATGGATGTGTATAGAGAAAACAGTAAAAAAGCTACTTTTGGTAATCGCGAGTTTTCTGCGGAAACAGATATTTTCGTAAGTGCGCATAGCAACATATGTTTTACCATAAAAATTCAGTTAAAAATTATGAAATATTTTTTATATTCAGGGATATTTATAAAAAATACGTAAACAAATTTGTTGAAATGTTCCAGATTTTTTACCGTTTAAATTAAAGACTCCCCTCAAATGTCATGTTTTTAGAGCATATTTATGCATTATACACCTACAGGGAACACTGAGCTACATCATACAAAACACAAGCGAAAAACTGACACCCTGGCACTGACAGCAGTTTTGAAGAGAAGCAAGTAATTGAAATTTGCATGAAACAAGTCCATGGTGTCCTGACCACCTGACTAATGCTCAGCGCGTTAAAAATCAATGCTTAACTTATTTGTTAAATTAATTTGTCTGAACTCATGGTCTCATCACAAACATTGTTTCGCTTTACTAACTGGTTCAAAAGTGTTTCGATATATCGTTCAAGTAGTTAATTCTGGAGGAAAACAACTGTACAACTATGCGAGAATGAATAAGCGGAATCTCGAGTTACGTTCATCGATGTATATAAGTACACTTATATACTGGATTGGCCATGGATTTCCATCTGGTATTTCGGTAACAAAAAGTTTTGAATCCATAAATATCTAAAGAAGTAACAACTTTCTAGCATTTCTAAAAATTTCTATTTCTTAACTTTTACAGGAAACGGGGGGTAGGATTTGGTAGTTTAAAAATTGAATAGTAAAGTAGGTTACACAAAAAAGGTGGACAATTTAAACTTTTTAACAATTTAAAACAACCCACTTTCTAAAGGTACACATACCAAAAAAATTTATAATTTTCAATCTTTTTTATGATGATTTTCTGTATCTTCCAACACCATCTTCCGAATACCGTCGCGCCGGCCGTATGTTGTAACAAGTCAGTCACTGATCGTAACTCAGGTGAGTAACTGGTCAAAATTAAGTGTTTTTTTTTTCATGTGATTCGATAAAATTGGATTTGTTAATGATACATGATAAAGGGGACAAAGAGTTGGCATTGTTACTGTACTGATATTCTTCATTTCAAAAGGTAATCCGTAAATTATAGAGTATAGTCACCTAAACACACATATAATTACGTCAGAAAATTTACGTAGTTGAAAGAAACATTACATTACTTATGGTACCGATTGTTTAATTTGCAGATAACCTATTTTCCCCATTAAATTACTCGGAATTCATCAGGCGGTCTTCAATATATTAGGCGTGCGTGTTGTGTGTGCAACCCAGCTATTTATATCTGTTTGTTTATTTATTTGTCAGGCTCCTAACAAAAGAGAGACAGGGAGATCAAGTTTCTTATTACTTTATAATAAAATATAGTGATAGGAGATAATGGATTTCCACGTATCAAGAGGATTATCATAAAGAGATCTCTACTTAGTCACAATTGTCTTCCTCACGATGTGCTTACAATTTAAGTCCTATATTACGGCAAGTTGTTTAAATGTAGGTTTGATAATGATTATGCAGATCCTCCGGTGAAAGACCATATTTTGAATTATCACCACCACGAAAATCAACCCTCCACAAAAAATCTAAAACTTAAAAAATAGATTATGCAAGAATATATATATATATATATATATATATATATATATATATATATATATATATATTTCGGGCTTCAGCCAAAACTAAATATCGTAGACACTTGATCTTGGTGTCAAATTAAAGCTTGGAATCTCATGACGTGCACTATGGTGGTTTGGTTTTGACATATTTAAGGACGAAGGCACAGGATCATTCGAAAGAGACCCATGTCAAGGGTTTTGGAAGTTCTTTAAATAGTTGCTATGGTTACCATTAGAAATAGCTACCATTGATTACTATCAGAAGGCAGAACTAAGTAACAACAAGAATACGACAAGAAGAGAATAATCTCCCGGGCAAAGCCGGGGTTATCAGCTAGTTAATTATAAGAATAGGCGGTCGGAAAAGGAGGGTTGGTTTTGTTTCCCAAACCCCCTCCACAACCCCCTCTTACCGGTAATCACCCGATTGATTCAAATTCTGTATCAGTGTCCTGGTTTGCTTGATTATGGTTTTTGTTGTGTTTAACCTCTTTTTCTAAATAGCCTACGAGCTCTAGCATTGTTATAATTTTATTTTATATTAGATTTTTTGTTAATAAAATACAATAATTTAAAATATCTTCAAGAAAAGTTAATATTAAAAGCCAGAGTACAAGTACGATTTTCAATGTTCATAACCATTCGAAAAAAAACCTTGCTACAAATGTGCCGACTTAGACAGTGTGGGAAGTGTTCCACCAAACACAAAAAGGACCGCTAAGGCTTGCTGTGTTTCTGTCCAAAAAGTTCAAAGAGTAACGGGAGGAAGAGACAAGAGTCAAGAAATTCATACCGACATAAGTGTTGATGGCACTCTTGTCATTACAAACCAAGTTTAGTTTTATTTGCCTGAAAGAAAAAAAAATTTTCACAGAAATGGATCACTGACCTTGATCAGTTCGACAAGGGCGTAGTGCGGCGACCGATTTTGGAGTTTTTTGAAAGTATCCGAATAGCAAAAATAGCAGACAAGATTGGTTTTGGTGGAAGCATAGGTTTCATTAGGAAAATTTTGATAACCATGGGATTCCATTACAAAAAATGTAATGATGGCTCGGAAATGGAACGTAGTTATGTTGTTGCTTCCCGTGTTCCGTTTTTGTAAGAAAAATGCACGACTCCATAAAAGATGAAAACCCGCACCCAATCATCTACTTAGACGAGACATGGGTTAACCAAAACCATCACAAGACATTCGACTGGCAAAACTCTGAAGGTAAAACATGAACATATATATGCAGTAAAATTTAGTTACAGTAGTCAATAGTTGATTTTCAAAAAAATTTCATTCTCCACATGTTCTTTTGGTTTCTCTTTTAATGCAAGCAATCGCATAAGAATTGAATAGTTAAATCTTTTCTTATCTTAAGGATGGTTATTTTAGATTCAAATACGGATTTAATCATTTTACTTTGGATTGATTGCTAGTGGATTGGTCGAAAGTTTACTTTGGAGGTGCTGTTAAGTGTTGTATATGTCGTAGCCACTTCATTGGACACATGCTGTAGCTAACTTGATTGGTATGTTTGGCAGTTGCTGTAAAATCTTTGCCAATGTTAAATTATGTAGCTAAAATATATTTCAACTGAAATTGTTAATGCTGTTATTATTTACCAACCTCTTTTGAAAATAAACTTAGTCTACATAGAATTCTGATAACAATTTTTGTGTTTATAACTTTAGTTCTGGCTTAAATAAATCGTTAACATTAATTTAATTATTTTTCAGGATGAAATCTGTGATTTTAGTAACAGCTTATTCTAGAAAAAATGTTATATGTAAATATCATTGTTTTAAAGTTTTTAAATTAATATAATGAATTAAAATTTTAAAATACAACCGTCGCAGCAGACCTGCGTACTCAGCGAATTTCCATTCGTCCAAAGATGTAATATTGTTTTAAATTCTTTATATGGACACATAGGCCCTATTTATTGGAATTTATTTTAATGATGAATTTATGTGTGGTATTATTATTTTTTTTTCTTATTTTACATATTTTTGTTTAATATTACAAATCTTACATATCAAAAAACTTTTGTAAAACTAATGACACTGACCCTGACCGTTACTGGACCGGTTTACATGTGGGTTGTACCAAAACAAAGGTTGTTGGTCTTATATGTGCAGTCTTTATTTGTATTTTGAAAGTATATATACTAATTGGGTCAAAAAAATAAACTTTTCTGATGGAGATTTAACATTGGGGAAGAAATGTTAAGTCTGTGACAGCGAGCCTGACCATACTACTGGACCGATTGAAACGCAGGTTGTATACCAAAACAAAAGTTATTAGTCCTATATGTGCGGGTTTTATTTGTATTTTGAAAGTATATGTCAATTGGGTAAAAAATGGAAAATAAATTTTTCTTGTGGAGATTTAACATGGGGGAAGACTATTAAAGTTTATGACAGCGAGCCTGGCCATCCTAATGGACTGATTCACATGCAGGTTTTACGAAAATAAAGATTATTGATCCTTTATAACTTAAAGCGGTCCAGTATAATATAGGTTATTTATTGGTCCTTGGCGTTATTGTTGTGCACGTTTTATATGTATTTTGAAAATTTTATGTTAATTTAATATTAAAAAAAACTTTTCTTAAGGAGATTTTAAGGGAACAAAATTTTAAGCTTATGACAGCGAGCTTGCTGACCATATTAATGGACCGATTTAAAAATAGGTTGTACTAAAACAAAGGTTATCGGTCCTTTACGTGCAGGTTTCATTTGTATTTGGAAGTATTTATGTTAATTGGGTCATAAATAGAAATAAATTTTTTCTAATGGAGATTTAACATGGGGGAAGACTATTAAAGTTTATGACAGCGAGCCTGGCCATACTACTGGACTGATTCACATGCAGGTTGTACCAAAATAAAGATAGTTTGTCCTATATGTGCAGGTTTTATTTGTATTTTGAAAATGTTCTGTTAATTAAATAAAAGTAAAAATAAAACTTTTCTTAAGGACTTTTAACATTAGGACAAAATTCTAAGCTTATGACAGAGAGCTTGATGACCATACCTGTAGTATTTTCACTGTAGTGTGGCCTTGGTTGGACCAGTAAAAAGGTTATCGGTCATATATGTACAAAAATTTCTTAGAGTTGATGCAAGTAGTTTGTCTTGGTAACATACTAGAATAAAACTCCCATCCAATAAATGATTAATATTTACAAAAAAGGCACAGCAAGCAAACTTCTTCTTCATAAAAATTTAATGATATAACTAAGCATAATGTCAAAACGTTATTAACATTTTAACATTAATTTTACAATTTTACAGTAAATCTTATTAAAAGAATGATTTTGATTCGTTATAAGTCATTTTTCATTCACCATATTCCAAAATTTCAAACACAATTTGATATTTAATTGTACTATTTTTAAGCTATCCTTAAGCTATTAACTATTACACTTTGCAGTATAATATACAAATTGACGCTATACCAGCATTCATTGGTGAAATGAACACCAACCTGTATAACTTCCTTGGCTATGAACAAATTATTTACATTTCATTTCCCTTAATGTCTGTCTTTTCTTTATCAAGTCTGATGTCAGCTGAGCAGCTGTTCTATAGTTTCTACTTGTGTTTGTGTTTGTATGTGTAGGTTAAGTTTTTGTGAGTCAATGCTGATAAACTGGTTAAACAGTCTAGTAAAATTGAATTAAATGATTAACGTAAATGTTATTTAAAATATGTATACCCAGAAAAATGTAGCCTAATCAAATGAATAGATGAGATGTAATCATATAGAGGTTATGATTGAAGTGGGTGATTTCTAGATCTCTTAAATCTTTTTATGTTACATTAGCAAACTAAAGTAATAAGGTTTGTAAATTGTTATATTTTTGTAATAAAAACCTACTCAAATATGTTATTAGTAATGGTTTATATTTAGGTTTTTTGAGGATATCTTACATTAAGTTTAGGCTAATAAAATAGTAACTTAACATGTTCAGTCTGACAGAAGTCAAGCCGTGACCCTGATGTGCGCCACCGGTGGCACACTACAAACTTTCCAAAACTCCGACAAGTTCCAATGGTGACGCACTGTTCCCATTTGATTCTTCAATGCATTTTCACAGCGCTTTCGGAGCTTTGCTGGGTTATATTAGGCTATTAGGTGTGTTCGTATTTTAGGGTTGTATAGACACACCTAGGCCACTGATGGCGCTTGTAAAAACTTAAAAAAAAATAAATGTGATTAAGATGAAGATTAAGGTGATGTAATAACGACAAAAATGGTGGAAGGGCTCGTCAGAAGACCCAGTAAGTGGTTTACTCGTACGGAGGTTGCAATAACTAACAGTGAATCGTTTGCCACTTCACCATGTGCCGCGCAATCAGCGAATCATGCGTGTACCACCGCACGTAGGCCCATGGTGATTTCAGTATGCCCACGGACAACGTATGCCACCGGTAATATACTATCAAAATTTATGAGTTTCTCTAAAATTAGCTACTTTAGATAGTATTAAAAAAGGTAAAATCAACAGAAATTTTAAAGATTTTATTAAAATTATGACTTAAGTTCGTTTTGCCTTACTGTAGGCCTATATTGCAACGTACTTTTATTCAGTTCAAAAATTCTGACGTTTACCACCACGTCGGGCTGAACTTGTTCAATAAACTGTATCACTTGATTGTATTGAATTAGGCCTATCAAGTTAAATTTTACTTTTCAGACATTACATGGATGTTATTCACCACAGGTAGGCCAAACTTAGTTGGTGAATTTTTCTTAAAATCAAGTGATAGATAAAAATCAGATTTTTAAATTTTAATAAATTAGGCTTCATTGCTTATTTATAACAATTTAAATATAACTACACAATGAGGAAATGTTTACCAATAATGTAAATCTCACAAGTACTTATATTTAAATGCATCCTTGCTCAATTCGATTACGGCATTTATTTCTAACTTAAAAACTTAAAACTTTTTAACAGATTGAGACGAAATTGTCTTCGAAAACAAAATGTTTTTCATCTAACCGCTGCTACAAGAACTACACTTTTATATCATATTGTAAATTAAATATTGAATAAATATATTGATAAAAAAATAGATAGACCTGGTAATGTTAAATTTTCAATCCAAAACATTTGATCACATGTTACAAAAATTAGCACATTCTGGTAGCTGCAGAATTTTGTTAGGCCTCTCTCTTTTTCACTCCTAGTTTCGATGTTTTAACTCCTTCCCTATGTCACAAACAACCGGTTACTCGTGCCAGCCATTGCCCAGAGTGCAGCGGCTGTAATCAACGATCAGTCCCGGGTGCGTTTTGCGTATTTTGGCCAGTTGTAATGCAATCGCTATGAGTTTTATATCCCCGAGTTCATAATTTTTCAAAGAATACAATCTTATTCTTAACTCTACATGAGTAACCAGTTACTCGTTCTGCTCTATAGTTATTTATGGAACATTAAATTTAGTTTTTTATTGTTATTATTCCATAACACGAAATATACACATTTTTTTAAATCCTTTTGTCATATAAATATGTTATTAGCATTCCTAGTATAATTTACTATTGAATTTGTAAATTTTTATAACCTGTACAATCAAATATGGTTATTAGTTTTTTTTAAATTTTATTTCTTCTTTGGGTCACTTCAGAAACGAATCCTGATCTGCAGAATGATAACAAGGTCGTCTTATTTTCTGTGATGGTAACTAGAGTGCAAGAGCTTCACCCTCAGCTGATATATCACACGGGAAATGTTGGCTTTGCCACATGTAATCTGTTACTCTTGACGCACTGGAATAAAGATCAGGGTATAATTCTACCGCAGCGAAGTAGTTAAAAATATAATCCCTTTTGTAACCCTGTACCATATTTTAGCCTGATAAAAGCAAAAAATGGTCCATTTCAGGGATAAAAATCTTTAGCGTGAAATCACACTCCTGGCGAAATCTCTAGTGACGAGTGCCAAACTAATTTCATGAGTGCTCAGTTTCTGGTTCTAAAACATCTGTATGAATGAGCAGTCTCCTTTTAGTATTAAAGTCAATGTTAAAAATAATTTTGAGGTACAGTTTTTGCATTACATCTGGCTACCTATGGCTGATTTAGCTGTTTGTAAGGCGAGGGGGAAGAGGGGTACTTTTCAGAAATCAATGTTCCAAAAAAAACCTTTTTATAATAAACCTATCGTGCTGGTTTTCAAACTCAAAGTCATGAATGTCTCTTTACACGTTTGTTCCAAATTTCATCGCGATCGGGCCTTTTTTACTTAAGTTATCGCGCCTACAGACAGGTATATATATATATATATATATATACATATATATGAAAATGAACGAACGGTGTTTATGGGGTCTAGGGACCTCAAAATGAAAAAATAACATGGTCTCCGGCTTAAGTCTCACCGTGCCGCCTACGGTAATAGGTACTTCCCTATAGGGGAAATTCGCTAAAATCATGGAGACTACAATTTTTCTCCGAGTTGCATGTAGTTTGATTAAAACTAAAACAGCTCAAGTCATTTAGGACATTCTTGAATTAATTCGTCAAACAGAGGTGATTCGTGCTAAATTCAAGATCATAGTTCTATATCTAGATAGTCTACCGATAACTTAATTGAAATATTTGAGTTAACCTTTAGGCCTATAGATACAGAATAGTGATCTAGCCCAAGGCTCCAATAAAAAAACAGTCCATGCTACAGCAGTCCCAGCGCTGAGACATCTCACATCAGTACCGTACGCTGGGAACTAACAACCTATGTTTATTCATATTACTAAATGTTAAATTAATATTCCTTGTTTAATTAATGTACTTCCTTTGTATACATTTTATCACTGACTGTCAAATACTATTTGTTTATTTAAATTTTCATGTTTTGTTTTGAGAGAAACTGATGAGCTGCACAGCTGTGATTTTTGAGCAAGACTCTCAGCTGGCCTCCTGTTTTGACATCAAGAATTCTGAAGCAAGGCAAGGCCCCACTGAAAAGACAGGCCATGCTACAGCGATCCAAGGCCCCACTAAAAATACAGGCCATGCTGCAGCGATCCCAGCGCTGCACCACGTCACACAAGTAGGCAGGGAACTAACATCTCATGTTTACATTTTATTGCTAAATGTCAAATATCCCTTGTTTGTTTACGTTTTTTCTGTTTACATTTCATCACTAAACGTCAAAATTACTTGTTTGTTTACGTTTTCTTGTTTTGATTTCAAAGGAATTGATGATCAGCACAGCTGTGAGTCCTGAGCCAGACTTTCAGACCGCCTACTTGTTTGACGTAATAAATCATGCAGCATGGCCTGCATTTGTAGTGTGTCCTTCAGCAAGGCCTGTTCTTTTAGTGAGGCCTTGCCTAAACCTAATGATTCACCGAAACATTGTAACCTGTACGCTCGGATATCGAATTGAAGAGGTCCATTGGGTAAACTTTGACATGTGAAGGTAGGGCCTAATACAAATTTAATTTGATTTAGCCTATAAACTGATCTCGTGTGATAGAGGTAATTTTAGGGTTGTTAAGTTTCTGAGATAATGTATAATCGGATGATAATTTAGGATTACATTAAACGAATTTAAATGAAATAGTTTTCATTAAAGTAATTTAGATTCCTATTTGATATAAATTATTACCTGAGGGAAATGGATGTATAAGCCTCACCTAGTTCGGCCGATTACTAGGGCTCGGTGCGATTCAGTGCGCTCGTTACTAGCGCTTAGGACAATTACAAAACAAACCAGTTAATACAACTCAATCAAAATATTTTGTGTGGTCTTAGTTCTGCAGCCAAACCGCGAGATCCGCTAGTTTCTCGAGCCCAACTACATCATACGCTTGAACCAGCAACCTTCAGGCTATGAGGTGAGCAGTGAACAGTTTGTCCACTCAGCTCTCTAGTCAATTTGAGTTGTCAAGATTTTTTTTCTAGACGAGAGCCAGGCTTCGAAGTTTTCATGGACATGCACTGCAGCTTAAATAGCTATGCACCCTCGAGGTTACGGCATTATCACATAGCAAATTGCCATTGGTGATTGGCGGGTTTTTAACACGGATCTTGGGAGCCGAAGTCCCATGTTCTACTTCTACGCCAGGCCGCTCCTGAGTTAGGACGAGCTGATTCCCAATTGTTGAGAACAGTCAAATCGCGCACCATTCGACTTGTTTATCTGTTTACTCTGGAAGAATTGACTGTTGTGTACTAACTTGACTTCCTTCTAATACTTCTACTCTATAAACCTAAACCGATCTTAAAATAATTCAAGAACCGATTTGGTGAGAGTTGATTGTGTAATTGAAATTAATTTTCACCAAAATATTATTTTTAATAAAAAAGAATATTAATTGTTATATGTTTGTAAAGAAAATCCCAAGATGTTTAACAGAACAGCAGGGATGGGGTTATCTGTGCCATTTACAGCCAGCCGGCATTTTTTCCTTATATTTAAATCTTGGACTGGGCCACTGCAAGTCAAGTATAGTATCAAGGCAAAATGCAACAGCCAAAGCTCAGGTTACATATATACAGTTCAAGTTCATGTGAATTGCCAATATTTTTTAAAATTTATTTAAAGTATTTCTAAGCAAAATCTTGTTATCATTTTTTGTAGCTGGTTTTAAACTATATAATAATATTATATCTACACCTATTCTTTTCATTTACTTTTAAATTAACTGAATTTTTAATATAGTATGTACATTCTGCAAAATCTTGATCAATGAACTATTCAAAATAAACACAAATGGAATATTCATCACCTGAAAATGTAATCATATGTTCAGAATTGTATTTTTTTAAATCTCTTAAATCAGGGAAGCTATACTTTTGGAGGGAAAATTAAAAATAATATTGGACAACGTACTGTGTTTAGCACATCCAATACTATCCAATTTCTAAGCAACGGATCGACGTAGAATAATAATTCAAAATGCTAAATTGTTTGTTTTTTTAAGCTGAATTCAATTTTAACAATTAAATTTAAATAAAATTAATAAAAAGGTGTTAAATCTTGAAAATAAATTTTATTTTGTGAAAAAAACCTTCTTAGAGTAAACCAATCTTGCTGGTTTTCGAACTCGAAGTCATGAATGACGCTTTACACGTTTGTTCCAAATTTCATCAAGATCGGACCTTTTTTACAAAAGTTATCGCGCCTACGGACAGGTATATATATATATATATATATATATATATATATATATATATATATACATATATATGAAAATGAACGAACGGTGTTTTTGGGGTCTCGGGACCTCAAAATGAAAAGTTACGGTGGTCCCGCGCTTAAGTCTCACCGTGCCGCCTACGGTAATAGCTACTTCCCTATAGGGGGAAATTCGCTAAAAAGTATAAAAAGGCAGGTAATTCTTCAACAGAAGAAGTAAAGTAAAGTAATGATTACAATGGCTTAAGTGGTAGAGAATCTGATTGTCAATGATCTATAATATTCTTAAAAAATGTTTTTTGTTTTCTATAATTAAAAATAATATATTGGATGCTACCAACAGCGACGTAAATCTCAGTTTTAGGTTTTTAAAGCAAGTGCCCAGCATCTGAGCTGGTCACATGGCGTCAAAGCAATAATTACAGGACGTTTCCAGTTTTGTTGGTCACATGGTGTCATTTTTAATGGTATCGTTCAATTACACTAGAGGCTACGACATTTTATAGACTATTAATAAAAATTGTTTGGTAAAACTCACGTCAAATAGTTGCAAAAATAAGTTTTTTATTTTTAATACAAAAAAACTTCAAATTAATTCACCAATTAAGGCTTATTACCTTCATGTTTTACGGCTTTTTATGTTCAAAGTGGAAAAACTTCAATAATAATCCATACAATAATAACATTAATAAACAAAATTGTATTTAGGCTACGTAGAATAAAAAAAAATCATAATGCATACTTTCTTATCAGTACAACAATACTGTTACTTAAATTTAAACCATCATTATTTCGGCTGACGGAGGTTTACGCGTCAAAATCCATATTTTTTAACCCCTGAGCTGCTCCTTTGACTAAATTAAAAACAATTATTTACCTTCGTCAGCCGGCTCATGAAATTTTGTTTGCCAGATCCGTAACATTTGTTACAACTTCATGAGCTGACTGACGGAGGTAAATAATTGCTTTTAATTTAGTTTACGCGTCCTTGTGCGGCAAGGAATCACGGCTGATTAAATGCAATGCCGGATCTGCAAAACACCTCCTTCGGTTTCATGAACGAGCTCAGCTTGTGTTTCAGTCAAAGTGTAAACTGACGAACTTTGACGTCTTCGAAGAATGGTTCGTGTATTTACTTCGGAGTCTAGAGCAAGGATGCACTATGAATCTGGACAAGTTTTTAGTACCACTAAAAACTAATTGGCCCATTACCGACTTCCGAAGACAAAGAAAGCGGACATAGCGCAGTGGCCGTCAAGCAAACATATAGACCATAACCCATCACACACTGTGGCTGAACGCTGAACGCCTCGCCATCGTGCGGCAGCATAAGCACAGATTCCTCACAGGAACTTCCTTGAACCTGCCTTGCAGAACTTCCTTGGTTGAACTGGCCTTGCAGATGGGGTATGAAGTTGTTCGGCTACCTCCTTATCACCGTCAATACAACCCTATCAAACTTATTTGGGCAAAAGTGAAAGGGGAGGTAGCGCCAGTGGCGTAATGACATAGTTGGGGGCCTGGGGCGGCCATAGATGGGGGGGCCCTATATATATATATATATATATATATATATATATTATTATTATTATTAGAAAAATTCTCTTCATAATTCAGTGTTAAATTATAGACATGTAATGATGCGAAACTTTTCCTTTTAACTTTTTATATTTCTAGTTTATATGGTTGGTTTTAATGTATCGTGATGAACAATCAACTTAGTAACACTAAAAATCTTTTCACCGTCACTCCGTCACTCTATTTTTGTTTCTCGCGTTACAGTAGTCAGTTACCTTCCACTTTTCTAGTTACCGTGGTTACCTTCGTTAAAGACCTTCGCCGTCATGGGACCTGATAAGTTGTTTTTTACTTTTTTTAATTCATTTGTATTTTTTTTAGGGATGGACGGGATTGGATTTACAGTTCGGGATGGGACGGGACGGGATTTGTTTCTTTCCTCTTAAATTCGGGACGGGACGAGACGGGATTTTTGTCTTCCCTAAAGCTTCGGGAAATATTTGTTCACGAATTCCTTTGAATTTCAATAAATAAATTTAAGTGAAAATACTAACTTATCCAATTGACAAAATAGCAAAAATTAGAAACACATTTAAAAACAATTAGTAACTTAATGAAATTGTTAATTATAAATATATTGGTAGTTAAATTTATTGTTTATTTATTATTATGTGTTACTGAATTCGAATTTTTATTCTTTCTAATTATTTGAATGCATTGAAAAACATTAATGATATATAAAGAATAAATAAATATAATTTACATTTTTTAACGTTTGGTAGAAACATAATAACTTAGTTTTTAAGTTTTTGCTTTTTTATTGTTTGGTTTCCAAAAAGCTAAAAGTAAAATACTAGATTGGTTATTGTATGTTGACAATATACTGTCAGGTATAATCAGTAAACATATGTTATTGTATTTTTATAAACTTTTTGAAGTTCTTGCGTTTTAGGAAAAAAGACTTGTAATTTTTCCAGCGCTTTATACTATGGTAAAAAATTAAAAATCAATTTAGTTTCAAGATGAAAAGTCTTTCTTTTTTGTCAACTGTCTTCATTTTGTTTACTTAATTATGAAAAATATCATACTTTTGACAAGAATTCAAAAACATTTGAATTCGTTTAGAAAATTAAATCAATAGGCAAAACCACAATTTGTAGCAGACCAATGTGGCCTACAATATGAACAATCATCACAGTCACGCCTTATAGCAAGTTATTTCCGTCGATCAACCGCTATCAGTGAACGCCTAAGATTGCTTTTCACACCCAATTGCGAGTTAACAATCTTAAATTTGCAATCTTAAATCTTTCAGTTTATCAGCGATCGGCAAATACGTACGATCGTTTTTTACGGTCAAACGAGAGTTTCATAACGCAACATTGGCCGTTAATCTGCGATCGGCAAATACGCGCGATGGTTCGCGAATTTTACAAAGCTAGATTTGTCGTTTATTCGCGATCGGCACGATCGTTCTTCACGGCCGATCGCAGTTTTGTAAAGCTACATCGGCCGTTAATCCGCGATCGACAGATACGCGCCAGCGTATTTCGCGGCCGTTCCCGAACAGCGCAAACCTATTTTAGCCGTTCATCCGCGACTGGCAAATACGCGCGATGGTTTTCGCGGCTGAGATTTGCAAGGCCGCAATTGCCGTTTATTTACGATCGGCAAATAGGCAATATAGTTTTTAGCGGACTTTTTTCTAGTTTTTGCAAAGCTGGAATTGCCGTTTATTTGCGATCGAAAAATACGCGAGATCGTTTTCTGCGGCCGGTCGCTAGTTTTGCGAAGCTACACCCGCTGTTTGGTTGCGATCGCTAAAATGATCCCGTCCCTAAAATTTCCCGAAGTAAGTAAAAATCCCGCACGAATATCGGGAATTTAATTTTTCAAAAAATTTCCCGAAATTTCGGGCCCTGACCATCCCTGATTTTTTGACATTTGGGGGCCTATGCTGGTTCGGGGCCTGGGGCGGACCGCCCCCCCCCCTCGGTACGCCACTGGGTAGCGCTGATCAACAGCACATTTAATATCAAAGACGTCAGGGCTCTTCTCGAAAGGGCGTTAAGTAGTGTCACAGCTGGAGAGTGGTCGAAATAAACTCCAAGAGGAAGACTTTGAGAAAGGACTGCGGGATGAAACTATGGAAGGATTGAGCGTCAACCTGCAAGAGGCAGTGGCTCCGATACTAACTCCGATACCTTGAGCGAGCGTGAAATGTCAGGTAAAGTGTAGGTCGAAAGATTTTAAGTTTCAGAACGGTACCACTGCATCTGGTATTATTTTTTTTAAATAGTTTTAAATTAATCTTGTAAATAGTGTTTATGGACTTATTTGTCGTGTAACTCGTGCTTTATTTCCTTGTTTGTATAGATAACCTCATGTTTCATTCTCCTATTCCCTTTTAACTCAAATTATTTTGTAAACAGACTTCTGGATGTATTTTTTCGACCCTTACCTTTCGTGAAATCCTAGTTTGTCCAAATTTAAAATTTTCAGTCATTGTATTACAAAGTACTCCAGTACTCCTTACACTGTAAATATATTTTGACATTGAATTCAGAAATAGTCAGTCCATATTGGTGAAAATAGAATTTTAGTTTGTTCATTATTGTATGATTTTTGGTAGCATAATATTGTCTGAGCATAACTTTTAAGTCCCTGTTATTCTATAAAAATAAACAAAATAAAAAATAAACGGGTAATATTTTAACCGTTAAAATGAGAGCATTTGTGTACTTATAAAGATATTAAAAATAATTAGGTAGATACTCTTAAAAATTCTCAATAAATTATAAATAACCAGTAGCAATTTTTGATGATGATTTAAAAAAAAAAATTGGTAGAAGAGGTCGCAGTTTCTTTAATATATTTTTTTAGCGTGGCAGAAACTCGACAAAATTTTTGGTATATAAAGTTCTATTAATGCGGACGGCAAAGCGATTACATTTCCAAAAATTATATTCGAAAGTTTTATTCGATTAGGTCCCTAATAATTATTGTAAAACATCACAGGGTGTCCACATTCTGGAAAGTCAGGGATAGTCAGGGAAAGTCAGGGAACTAGATTTTGGTCATGGAAAGTCAGGGAATTTGAGGTGTTTGGACAGGGAAAGTCAGGGAAATAAGAAGTGATGCTGCAAAATAACGATAGGATTGTCATCAATGATAAATTTTTTTTATCAGTGTACGTGTAACGATTGTTCCTCTATAATTGTAATTGAGTATTATTTTCCTTAAAATAATTAATAATCAATTAGTTTGTGATAATCAATTAGTTTGGTCAAGTATTACTATTCAAAGAACTATTTTATTGGGTCTATTCATTTATTAGTCACAACACACCAAGAAAAAACAATCCTAAGAGAATACTCTAAAAAGAATTGTTAAGTTGTAATCAGTGTGTATAAAAAAATAAATAAAGATCAAGGAAGGAAAAAGAAAGTGGGGAGAGAATTAGGCCAGCTATGGGAAAGGGCTTTCTTTTTTCCTTCCTTGTTTTTGATATTTATTTTAAATATTCAGAGTGGCTATGTGCTCATTTTTGACTCAAGGGATATTCAAGCCTAATTGAAATTTTATATACCAGTAAATTAAAACCCCTTTAGATCCTGAAACATTGTGAGACACAATCTAAGTAGCCTAAATCCTTCTGAGGCATGCATTGACCACTAAAGACAGGTTATTCTAAATCATTGCACCCGAAATTTGATTAAATGCTAACATAGAAATTGTACTTTTAAAAAATCTAAAATTCTATTTGAATAGATTGGTATTCATACAATGTAGTGCAATTTTTATTATACATATAGTGGTTCCATTTGGAATATAACATATAACAAGATCTTAGTCAGTAACAAGACTACAAGATCGCGCCACAATCATCTTTCATTCATCTGTCATTCATACTGGGCTTAAAAGACATACCTGAGTAGGTCGCCATTTCAAAGTAATGTATCTAATGTAACATTTTGTAGTATCATTCTAAAATGTTTGCCTAAAATTCTCGATAAAAAGTTCGTGAGTCAGGGAAACTGGTGAAAAATGATCAGGGAAGGTCAGGGAAAGTCAGGGAAAATAATTATGAAATCTGTGTGGACACCCTGCATCAAACAGTTTTGGACATTCTAATGAGACATCGCAATTTCATTTGTCACGAGTAAATCAAAGTCTCTTACCAGTCTTCATTTACACTATCCTGCTGTCTGCAAACTTGCAGACAAAAATGACCTCTACGGCGATGACTGGAAAGGAAAAGAGGAAAGTAGGGGTAGTATATCGACCTTATAGGGGTGGTTGTTAATTCGACCGCCTATTTTTTTAAACAAACTCTAATATTAAATACCCCTGTTGCAGCAGACCTGCATACTCAGCGAATTTCAAATGCAAAACAACATATTTCAATCGATCATAGCAATATTTGACATGTTTTGGTAAGCTCCATAAGAATAACATGGGGAATGAGTATGCAGGTTTGCTGCTACAGGTATATTAAAACTGGGTGGTTTTAATTCAATATTTAGTAGATATGAACTAGAAGAAGCTATTTACCAATTTTTATCATGATATGTTGAGAAATAACCGAGATGTAGAATTTTACTTACTTCCCATAAGGTTAACATTGGGACAACGTACTTTGTTTACCACTTTCAATATCTCGGTAACCAATGGTCATAGAGCAGTGATTCAAAGTACTAAATTGTTTGTTTTTTTTAGCTGAATTCAATAGTGCGAACAAAAATTCGGTAATTTTTATTTTTCTATGTAAAAAAACTAAAAAAACCCATTTTTGGTGGGGTTTATTCCCCTTTACCCCCCCTTCCAGTGGTCCGATCGGGCTGGTTCACGAACTCGTCCAATTGATTACCACTTTACATGTCCGTACCAAATTTCAAGAAGATCGGACCATTTTTGCGGCCGCTATCGTGCTAACAGATACACACACACACACACACACATATATATATATATATATATATATATATATATATATATAGATATATATATATATATATATATCTAAAAATTTGAACGAATAGTGTTTTTTGCTTCTGGGGGCCCCAAAACGAAAAGTTATAGTGGTCCCGAGCTTAGGTCTTACCATGAGACCTACGGTAATAGCTTCTTCCCTATAGGGGAAATTCGCTAAAACTAAAGAATTAATTTAATTGTTTTTTGGAGTTGAAATTAAAGTATTTTGACCATTTACCATTCACCATACGATGTCTTCGCCACAATCAGGATGACTGGGGAGTCGTCACTTATCCGCTGATCTTCCTTCTTCACGAAGTGAGCTCAGTGTGCCTATGTACATACATATCAATGTTCGTTGAGGAATTCATCAACGTTGTAGTAGGGTCTTTCAAGAAGATACTGTTTTGTCTTTTTAATGAAATGGGCTATGTTATTGATGGCTTTGAAATGATCGGGGAGAAGATTGTAGAATCGTGAACCAGTATAAATGGGGGTGTTGCTGAATTTTTTTAGACGGTGTTGTGGTAAGTCAAAGTTGTTTCGGTTTCTAGTATTGTAAGAGTGTTGATCTAGTCTGAGAGTTGGATTGGAGTTTTTGGCCACGATTATGGTTTCGAGGATGTACTGAGAGATTACGGTTAGGATTTTTAGTCTGATGAATTGCGGTTTGCAGTGTTCTAGTGGTTGCAGTCTTCAAATTGTTCTGATGACTTTTTTTAAGGATTAATATTCTGTTGATGTTTTGTGTGGATGCAGATCCCCATGCTGCGATTCCATAACGTAAATGAGAAGCAAAAAGGGAGTGATGTGATATTAAAGCTGTTTCTAGGTTAGTTAAGTTTCTTATTTTCTTATTTTTCTAATGACGTAGTGAGCTGAAGCTAGTTTCTTGCAAAGATGGTCTGTATGTTGCTGCCAGTTTAAGTTTTTATCAACTATAACACCCAGAAATTTGGTTGAGTCTAATGTAGGTATATCTAGATTGGTCCAGTCATTTTCGATATTTCTGTTGGTAGGAGTGAAGTTGATATGAGTCGTTTTGTTTTTGTTGATACTAAGATTAATGGAGTTACAAATGGTGGTTGCTTGTTAAGGGTTAACCTTTGATTCGTAATTTTGCACTTTACATAAATGTCAACATGTTTCCTATTTACACAAAAATGCAACTTAGCTGAACCGAGCTACACGGGGGTGGGTACGAGTACACAGACCGCCAGTTTGCTGACGGGGTGATTCATTACCATGTCAACAGCGCTGACGTCACAGTCAGCTGTTTTATGACGTCACAATCAGCTGTTTGACGTGTCACATCCGAGTCAGGCCACTCTGGTCTCTACGTCCCTTGTCAACACAATTTCACATGCCGTTGTTGACCCTCTGCTCGTTTGTATGTTCCCAACTTTTGTAAAAAAGGATTGTTCTGCTTTTATTTTCCAGAAATATTGTTAGGATTTGTTTATATGATCAATATTCAATACAACATTTTCAACAGATGCGTATCGTAAATGTTTAATTTATGACATTACGCTAGAGGAAAGTGTAACTCTCAAATATTTAACTCTGTTCGGTATTGCATGGTTATTAAATACACCAGGCTATTTTTGTGATCAAATCTCCTGCAATTCTCAAAACATTTTAAGAATTTAGGTGTTACTGAAAAGAGCTCAGCGTTAAGTTTTGCGGGTCACAAGTTTATTAGGATAAGAATTGAGGAAAGACCCGAGAATTTCCTTAAGTTTAGTATACCTTTATTCATACACATTTTATGTATTAATATTTACGTACAAAAACCTCATTTACCCGGTAACTTATTAGAATATAGTAAGTCTGACATCACGCAACCCACATTTTAATGAACGGTCCTCGGATGAGCAAATTATTGGTAAAATAACGGGTTTTTGATAAAATTGTTTTCAGTGAAGATCGAAGCCTAAACCTCTAACCAGAACGGAAACAGCCTCCAATCCGATATCTGGATACTGAAGCAATGTAATTTCATTTCATACTACCTTAATATTAATAAACGGTATCAGGAAACTGACACATACTTTCTCCCTTTAAGTCATTTAAAACCAGAAAACATATATAGTGAAATAAAACAAATTAACAATTAATTATCAGACAAATATATACAAAATTTTATCAAAATTGGTTAGCAAATAACGGAGATATCGGTTTTTACATATTTGCCGTAAGAATAACATTGGGCAACGTACTGCGTTTACCGCCAAAATAAAATATAAATTATCTCCGCAACCAGTTGACGTAAACTAATGATTCAAAATACTGCATTATTTAGTTTTTCAAGTCAAATTTAATGGTTGCAAGTATATTTATTTTGGAGGTTACAGATTTTGTGAAATAAAAAAATTTGAATTTTTTTAACACTTAAACCCTCATAACTTCTGAACCTGAATTTTTACACACACACACACACGCACGCACGCACGCACGCACGCACGCACGCACACGCACACACACACACACACACACACACACACACACACACACACACACACACACACACACACACACACACACACACACACACACACACACACAGACACCACGCCAAAAACCACTTTTTTTGGATTCAGGGAGCACTAAAACGAATATATCCACTATCAGCTCGAATTCGAAAATTTTGACGAAAACAATACTTTCTCCATATACTATGTATAGGGGGGAGAAAGTAAAAAGTGGTCATGGGTATAATACATCTTTGTGAAATCATAGCAGTGTGACGAGAACTAATTGTTTTGCAGGATGAGAAAACTATTCCCAACAGTATGATTTTTGTGAAAAACTGGTGAAACACGGTTTTAGTTAACGTTTAATTACTCTTCATTGTTAAATAAAATTCACAAACTAAAATAGCTTTAATGCTAGGTAAAACTTACAAATTACGTCACTTTTGCAATTTATGATTTACTCAGTTTTATGGAAGTGAGAAACACCCCCAATTACAATACCATCGCTGCAACAGAATACCACTGCAGTAGAAGTCTCACTTTGTCAACATCAAGGTAATAAGATGCGGCGCGGCTGTAACGGTGACGATTTTTCATTCTAACTTGTTAGGAAGGGCACAGATCGATGCCTGGTGGAGTTTTACATAGTGCCTGTCATTGCTTACAAATCGATTTAAAAATCAAGTTACGATCGATTTATTCTGTGTTTAGGTATTCCGTCTATAATTGTACTTTTGGATGAATAATTATAATAATCGACTATAAATAAACATAATATAAGACCGAAATGTGTCCAGCCTCAAGTGTAAAATTTGTAGGAAAAATATTAGATCAACATCTGAATTTCCACGATCACATTGACCAAGTTTCGAGGAAAATCTGCTCCGGAATTTTTGTTTCACACAATTTAAAAACATGACTAACCTTGATGTCTTGCTATCAGCATACTACGGACTTATCTATCCCCACTTATCGTATGCTATACCAGTTTGGGGACATGAAAATAAAAAAAAATTCCTATTCAAACCGCAGAAATGGCCAATAAGAACTATCTTTTTCCTACGCAGAGACCAATCCTGCAAGGAATATTTTAGGAATCATAATATTTTGACTCTTCCATCTATATATATTCTGGAAACCTCATGTTTTGTACACCAAAATCTTTCATTGTTAAACTTATCAATCAAAGCTCCTTCTTGTCAATATTCATTGAGAAACTCACAAAAATTACCTATTCCAAATTATTCAATCACTTAAAAAAAAAACGCCTTTATTATAATGTTATCAAAATCTACAATTTTCTACCTAATTTTCTCAAGGAATTAAACTTCAAAACATTTAAGAAAACACTCAAAAAATCTTTGATTGACTCTTCCTGCTATAAACTTCAAGACTACCTGGACACAATAAAGAATGATTATGTATATTAATTGCTGTGAAAATTAATGAAGAAAATTGTATGTGTATATTAACTGAGTTAGTGCAACTACGTTGTCGATTCTGGCTCAATAAAATAATAATTATTATTTGGTACTAAAGTATAGTTTGAACTGGAATTTCACGAACTATCTGCACAAAAAAGTTCCTACAGTAAATTTATTTAAACAATTGCTGGAGCGACGTCAAAAAGAATACTAAGCGAGCATGTTTACAGGGCTACATTAAGTTACATTCAATATTTCCTTGCCATCGTCAAGGGAATAATTTAGACCTGATTTCACCAAACATCGATAAGGGTCGATTAATAAACTGTTCGTTAAAGATAGGAAAATAGTATTAAACAGCTGATAAAATTAAACTAACTGAGCCTTAACGGTGGTTTAAAGGTTGGTGAAATCAGGCCTTAGTATTTAAACATTTTTGTTCCTTCATAATTGTGATTTCGTCTTCTTGTACTTATTTAGATACAATGGAATTTAATTCAGTCTAATAGATATATGGTATTTGTGAAATAATTAGATTTTTTAAATTTGTACATTTTTACATTGAGTAAAATAAAATAACTTTCTCTTATTCGTAAAAAAATATAATTTTAATGTAACATAATTTCCTGACGTGATCTCACAAGTAAATATTTTGCTAAACAAAGTTTATTAGAAAGTTTCAACATGAACAAGTTTGTTTGATTTTTATCTTACTTTAGAGTTTCTTAGGAAAATTGAGTCATCGAGTAAAGATTAAGTGAGGCAGCTTGAATTCATTATCATAATATCTGAATAATATTTGTTATCTTAACTCCTCAGGCGCATTTACTGCAAATTAGCACATAAAATGTAGCGTCCAATTTCTTTTCATCGCCGTATTATGCAGTATTATGTTAACATCAGCAAAAAAAAAAACAGCACAGATAATTTCATTTCTTTATAATCTTAAAATTACACCAGAATTTGTTTTCAATTGCTATTGCAAATTAAAAAAAAACTGATTACATGCTACAGTGTTTTTTAAAGTTACTGCGAGCAAATGGACCGACATTCACAAAAATTGAGCCAAAGTCATATAGGAAAATTTGAACATCGCAATTGTTTGTGATAAAACATAAAGCTGTACGCTTAAGGTAAGCTGAACTACAACTCCCATGAACCGTGAACTGCAAGGTACATTGACTCCGCATCTTTTTCACAGGAAAATATCTCATCAAATAAATGCATGACCTTTTTTTAAGATGTTGAGCTTTGCAAAATAAAAATACGAGTAGACGCAATTTTGAAACTATAATAAAATTAAACACTTGAAACTTAATACTTGCTAGCTCCTGGTAATGAACCGTATTTGAAGGTGACTAAAGTCGTGATCAAGTTGTGATCTCGGCGTACACAAGTTTAAAAGATACTTTGAAGTCCAAGCTGTAAAACAGTTCATGGCTTGAATGTTTAAAAAGCGATGGTTTAACCATACAATGTATAGTGTAGGCGTCACACTTACAATTACTCAGGTTCTTCAACTTCCATTCTGATCTTACTTCGCCAAAATGTTCCAGTTCTCAATACCAGCAGTTGTATCCTCAAACCATGCTCATCAACTTACTTACTTACAAACTTGATAGTTGATGTCTTCATCAATTTCTGGATTTCCCAGATAGATTGCGTCACAATAACCTTAGTAGGCTGCAGTAAGAATAGTGGCTTCACATCCAGTTCACTAAAAGAGTAGATAGGTCTGTCCACCAGCCTCCGCTGAATAGTATTTTTGAACATTTTTATGTCAAATTTTTTTACCTCTTCTGATAGGCTATTGAAAAACTTCATAGCAGCCACCGGGAAACTGTTTAAAGTTTTTGACAACCTGAACAGAGCTGTGTAGATATCCTCAGCTTTGAGGGTGCCGTGATGGTGCATATCTTGACGTTTTGTGTAAGAGGGTATTTTAGCTCTGATATACACAAGAAATTGAAGATATAAATTGGCCGAAACCAGTGTGCCCAAACGTTGGAATATAGGCCGGCAATGATCCAAGTGCCCGACAGATGCAATAATCCGCAATACCTTCTTTTGAAGCAGTAATATTTTTGAACAACCTGTACAATAACCCCAAAGAAGTATTCCGTATGTCAAATGGCTATGGAAAATTGCGTGATAAACTGTGACCAGTTAAGGTTCAGTAACTACATGTCTAAGTTTATTGAGCAGAAATATTACTCGAGAGAGAACTAGGTGCTTATTTGTGAAGTGTGGTAGTTCCAGTTTAATTTGGGATCCAACCAAAAGCTCAGGAGCTGCTTCGGCATTATCCTCAGTGATATCACGCTTGATTGTACACAAGATACGAGTCTTATTCTCATTTATACCAAGTTTGTGTGCTGTGAAACAGTTTTTTGCAGCTAGTATCAGGTTGTCGGCCACTTACATGAAATTATTTATGGTTCTCCCTTGAGCCACCAGGCTAGTGCCGTCAGCAAAGAACAAGGTTTGGTCACTTAAGTTAAGGTCGTTGATTAGTATGAGAAAAAGCAGGGGCCCGAGCACCGAGCCCTGCGGGACACCATGCAGCACATCTCTGCGACTCGACACCGCACCTGCGATTGACACCGCCTGCTTCCTGTTTCCTAAGTAATTAATAAGGGTTTCATGAGCCACGCCTTCGATGCCATAGATTTTCAGTTTATCGAGAAGGATTTTGTGAGGCACGCAATCGAAGGCCTTACTTAAGTCGCACATAGTCCAGCTCTTATTTAAATATTATAACCACATCATTAATAAGCCGTTAAATTACTACAAATTATCTGATCCAAGATAATATGGAAACTCACTCTCGAACAGATAAATAAAAAATCCAATCAGATATTAAGTGGTAAATGAGATATTTATTAGAGTTGCAGTTATTTTCAGCAGAATACTTTGTATACAACAGTAGTAAACTATGTTAAAGAGTATATGATGAAGATAACTCAAATAACGATTGCTTTGCGCTGAGCTTACATCCTGTGTAAAGGTTAATTTATGGTAAAGTGCAAACTATGCTGAAACGTTCTTTGAGCGCCAACGCTGGATTCTACAAAGCTTCTCGAGGAATGTTATTCCATTGTCCTCTCTCTTACTGTACATCTTTTTATTCCTAATTTCGTTTCATTACAAGCTTTTGGATTTAAAATCAGAAACTATATTTTGTGAGATTAACCGTGGTTACATAAATGGTATACAGGCAATTCAATTAGAAAAATATTTATAATGCATGTTTTTTAAAATCCCAGTAAAAAAACATAAATGTGCTGCAATTGTGATTTGAAAACAGATAGTAATCGACAGTGGAATTTATTGTATTATATTTTGCAATTTCATGTTTAACAGAGTTTTTGCCAGTTTTCCACAAACGTTCTATATAAATAAAAAAATAGAGAAAATGCAAACAATAATTAATGGAAATATACTGAACTAAGAGTCATAAACTGAACAAAGAGTCAGGTTGGTGATAATAAGTTATATGAAACAATTATTACGTATTAACCAACATAAAGTAGGTGTTTTCACAAAATTACCTAATTTATAAGTCTTATTCAGGTAGCATTAAGTATTAACTATCTGCGAAGCCACGTGTGATATCGAGCCCCATCAGATGTGCAGTGTATATGTGTCGAGTGAGGTAGCATTAGGGAGTCACTATCTGTGAAGCCACGTGTGATATCGAGCCCCATCAGATGTGCAGTGTATATGTGTCGAGTGAGGTAGCATTAGGGAGTCACTATCTGTGAAGCCACGTGTGATATCGAGCTCCATTAGATGTGCAGTGTATATGTGTCGAGTGAGGTAGCATTAGGGAGTCACTATCTGTGAAGCCACGTGTGATATCGAGCCCCATCAGATGTGCAGTGTATATGTGTCGAGTGAGGTAGCATTAGGGAGTCACTATCTGTGAAGCCACGTGTGATATCGAGCCCCATCAGATGTGCAGTGTATATGTGTCGAGTGAGGTAGCATTAGGGAGTCACTATCTGTGAAGCCACGTGTGATATCGAGCTCCATTAGATGTGCAGTGTATATGTGTCAGGTGAGGTAGCATTAGGGAGTCACGATCGTTGAAGCCACATGTGATATCGAGCCCCATCAGATGTGCAGAGTATATGTGGCGAGTGAGGTAGCTTTAGGGAGGCACTGTCTGTGAACCAACGTGTGATATCGAGCACCATCAGATGTGCAGTGTATATGTGTCGAGTGAGGTAACATTAGGGAGTCACTGTGAAGCCACGTGTGATATCGAGCACCATCAGATTTGCAGAGTATATGTGTCGAGTGAGGTAGCATTAGGGAGTCACTATCTGTGAGCCACTCAGGAAATGTATGAGCAGTTACTGTCGAGTGAGGTAGCATTAGGAAGTCACTATCTGTGAGCTCAGGGAATGTATGAACAGTTACTGTCGAGTGAGGTAGCATTAGGGAGTCACTATCTGTGACTCAGGGAATGTATGAGCAGTTACTGTCGAGTGGTGTTGCATTAGGGAGTCACTATCTGTGAGCCACTCAGGGAATGTATGAACAGTTACTGTCGAGTGAGGTAGCATTAGGGAGTCACTATCTGTGAGCCACTCAGGGAATGTATGAGCAGTTACTGTCGAGTGAGGTAGCATTAGGAAGTCACTATCTGTGAGCTCAGGGAGTGTATGAACAGTTACTGTCGAGTGAGGTAGCATTAGGGAGTCACTATCTGTGAGCCACTCAGGGAATGTATGAGCAGTTACTGTCGAGTTAGGTAGCATTAGGAAGTCACTATCTGTGAGCTCAGGGAATGTATGAACAGTTACTGTCGAGTGAGGTAGCATTAGGGAGTCACTATCTGTGAGCCACTCAGGGAATGTATGAGCAGTTACTGTCGAGTGAGGTAGCATTAGGGAGTCACTATCTGTGAGCCACTCAGGGAATGTATGAACAGTTACTGTCGAGTGAGGTAGCATTAGGGAGTCACTATCTGTGAGCCACTCAGGGAATGTATGAGCAGTTACTGTCGAGTGAGGTAGCATTAGGAAGTCACTATCTGTGAGCTCAGGGAATGTATGAACAGTTACTGTCGAGTGAGGTAGCATTAGGGAGTCACTATCTGTGAGCCACTCAGGGAATGTATGAGCAGTTACTGTCGACTCCACTCCGCGCCGCTCATCAACATTGTCTCCAACCAAACTCGTTCTCCTTTTTCTTGTTTCCACTCGCTGTCAGTTAATCTTTTATAAATTGAAATTACACAGAAGTGAAGAAAGCTTTATGCGAAAAGTAATATCAAGTAAGAAGTAAAATGCTGTATAGATATGATGAGATTTTAACAATAAATAACTTCATAAAATAATTCAGTAATTATTAAAGAATAATACATATTTTTGTTAGGATGAATACTTATTTCATTTTAAATTGTTTGGTAATCAATATATATATATATAAAAGAAGAGTTGTGTGTTGGTATATTTAGTGCTACAGCCAAAACTACACGTCGTAGACCCATGATCTTGGTATCAAATTAAAGCTTGGAATCTCATGATCTGCACTATGGTGGTTGGGTTTCGATATCTTATTGGGTGTAGGCACAGGATCGTCCGAAAGGGACCTATGTCAAGGATTTTGTGAGTACTTGAAGTTTTATTTGTTTATATCAAAACACATGGTTTAATTTGAAAAGGTAACCGTGGTTAAAGTGGTTGCCAACAGAATGCAGCACCTACAATTGTTTTTGTACAATAGGTGAATACAGTCTTATTTAGCAAATGTGTTTTTATTTACGTTTTCAATTATTTAGTAAATTTTTACTGTTAGGTTATGTTATTAAAAAACATGAAGTGCACTAAAATGTAGAGTTACATATTTTTTGTTTTTAAATTCAAAGATAGCAGTATATAAGACGAAAAAATGTCAAAACGTGGGAGAAAATTTTGCAATTCCGTATCTTATCACGTAAATGAACGATTGCAAGAAAAAATGAAACAACGAAGAGAAAGAAACACATCTAAGGGTATCACGGGAAAATTCACAGCGACATCAAGAACCACTGTTGTAGCAGATTTGGAACAGAAAGGGAGATAGACACACAAGGTTATGAAAGAAATAATCAGAACTGAGATATAACGGAGAACCTTCGAAAAAGGGATTAAACAGAAGAAGCTGAATTAAATTAAACATTTTAAAAGCTGTTTACAAAAGGACAAGGAACTATGATTTTGGCTGTAAAGTACACATTATTCCAATAAAATGTAGATTGTATTGAACACCCGAATGTAGTAATTTGCAAGATGGACAAAATTTGTAGTTATTGCATAGCACAAAGATTAATACAAAAAGAAATCGCACATTATGTGCTGTTTTAAAGGGAAAATAAGACTGATACCCCTAAATATGCCACCCCCGGCTTTATCAAATATATGTATGGAGAAACAACATAATATATTGAATTTTAGATTACAATAGACTTTATAATTGTTGCTTCCAAATTACATCTTTTGGGCTACTATTTAGGCCTTAATAAGATTTTTCAACTCAGCGAAGCGGGTTAACAACAGCTAGTTTATTATAAAAATTAATTACATTGTACTGTGTGTTTTTCTTTGAATAATTTTATGTTGTAGTGAGGTATTCCAAGGTGGAATTAGCTTCGTGAATTCGAAATGACGTGAACTTCATATAACTGTATGTTGTTTTATACATATAATATTGATTCATAAATATAAAGAGATGGTAATGTAATTAATTTATTATTTTTAAATAAGCCTTTACATGAGTGTTGTCTTAATTTTTTACATATAATTCTTGGAGCCATTTTCTGTACATTAATCATATTAATTTGATTTACCAGGTTTTGTTCACTTGTGTCAGTTGCTCAATCATGAAACCTTACGCAAGGTATATTTAGTTATATTCATATTTGCTTTCATTACAATGTTTAAATCTTAGAAATACCTGTATTCCCAAACCAGGTAAATTAAATATCGACTCTCAATAACCCACTTCTAGCAAAAGGTTTGACGCCCATCAAATTTTGTTTTCAATTTTTTCGTTTGTAGCTTTTTTTGTGTACATCAATAATTATGACAAAGGCTATAACAGTCGTTTTGTGTTAGTTGAACTTAGAAAACGGTATAGGAAAGCCGAAACATTACGGTCAATAGACCTTCTAGTTTGGAACGCCTCTAGATGCTAGAAGGGAACGATCTTCTTCTCTATCAGAAGTGGCATAAAATGTAATTGCCATTAGTCTCAATAAATTAAATTTCGAAAATCTTAGAAACAGATTTTAGAACTGGGATTAAATATAGAGTCTCAAGTGATAATACGCTTTCGGCTATTTGCGGCAGCCCTGCCTTGAATAATGGAAAACAATGGTGATGGTTCATCAGTAATATGGTTACTCAAAGTATCAAGTTTTTTGTTACAGTTTTGTTGTTGCGTTCTGGGACGGAGTCAGGTGGTCAGGATTGTCTGGACTTGATACGTGCAAATTCCAATTTCTCGCTTCTCTGGGAGAGTGATAAGCGATACAACCAATTTTTATTTTTATTTTACAAACCTCGTTTACAGTTTTAATACAACACAACTACTTATTTCAGGGGAAATAAACTCTGCTACTTTTACATTGCTACTTATTTTATTACGGTATTATTTCTTATTTATTGCATTTACTTTAATGCTCCTGAATTAAAGTAAAACTTGTTAATATGTTTCTTACTTGATAAACAACTACTTATTTCAGGGGAAATAAACTCTGCTACTTTTACATTGCTACTTATTTTATTACGGTATTATTTCTTATTTATTGCATTTACTTTAATGCTCCTGAATTAAAGTAAAACTTGTTAATATGTTTCTTACTTGATAAACTAATGTAATTTTTTCTGTTTTCCCACAAACGGTGCAAACGACTGACAGTATTCCGTGCCACTTCACCTCTACCCATCATGAAGCACAATCAAGCAGAATTAATGTTAAATACACAGCTTGAAGTACTATGCTGCGAAATTACCCCAAACCAAAATCTGTAAGACGTATGTGTCACTATATACTATCCTTCAAAGTTGTAAATGCCTTTTTGAAACACCCTATTGTAGTACTAGTGAATACAATAAGAATCATTAGTGTTTTTTTTCTTCAACAATAGAGAAATTCCAATTTGGACTTTACTTAGCTGTCCTTTAAATTTGAGACCCTCAGACTGTTAACTTTTTTTAAGATACTTCTTATACCCTTCAAAGTTGCAACGCGTTTACTTCTCAACATCGCCTTTACGAACAACATTTATTCCTTTCCTTGAACACAAATTAAACCGAGAGGTTTCTGGAATCCTCGACAAGTAACTGGAAAGAAATTAATTGAATGAAAACAAAATATTTCAACCTTACCCCTCCTTGTCTTTTCCAGTCAGGAAGTTTGACCCTTAAATGTTTCCGCGGTGTTGGTTCCTCCCCATTACCGCTCTCCGCTGGTTCCGAGACCATGTTTGAAAAATGTTACAAGCCGAACTGGTGCACCCCTCCCACACTCGAAATTAATTACAGCTTTTAGTATAAAATCATGCAAAATATGTGGGCATCAAACATTTAACTTTATAACTTGAGTTTTTATAGTTTAAATTGAAATCGTCCTTTTACAAAACAGTGGTAATATACAGGGCGTTAAAAAATGTGGGGAAATAATTTACTTAGCGATTCCTTTGATAAAAATAAGAAAAAATGTTTATATAAATATGTCCTAAAGTGCTTCGTTTTCCGTCTGTGTGCCTGTATGTGATTTTTACATATTTATTTAATCATAGCTTACGAACCTCTTAAGAGGAGGCTAAAAGCATTTCGGTGTCGCCCTCGCGGTCGAGATAAGAACTAAAATTACTCCGCGATGATAATCGGAAAAAGTAGTGTGACTTAGTAAATATCCAGTTATTCTAATATTATGGACTTAACTGGATTATGAAGTACCGTTTTCCACTTTTATGTCCAAAATATAGCTTCAGAGACTGATTTAATGCCGTCGCTCATTAAATAAATGTTCAAACAGTAATGAATGCAGTAAATATTCCTCCGCGGGGTCGACGATTAGCGCGTGTAAACGTTCATGCGGTCGCATTTTCCGGCGATATATTTTGATTTAGAGAAATTAATTTTATTGCACCTTGAAGACAAATAAATTCAACACTAGGTTCGTGAAGTACATTTTTCATTTTCTTTTTACATTCTGAGTTATTTCAGCTCAAAATATCAACTAGCTAAAGAATTTTTTTTTAACAGTGATTATTGGAAAATAGGTTAATAATCGTAATTTATTTTTTAAATAATCCAAAAACGCCTTTAGAATGATGATAATAGAGCCTTAAATCAATAAAGCTTTTATTTTTAGGAGTTTAGAGGATCACCCGTTTCTACCGACCTTTTAAACTATCTGACCTAGGTCCGGTCCTTTTGAGGTCGGTTAAGAGGGGGTCTACTGTTTAGAAGAAAAGGAACGAACGTCCTGTTGTGTTACCTAATGAAATGTGCGGAGGTACGGGTCCTCCAGGAGGATGGTTGTGACTTCTTCAGTCAGGAACTTGGCGAACACAGACAGGTAGCTGTGGCCGGTGGAGTTGTGCTTGATCACGATCTGCTCGTGAAGGTTCGCTTGCTTCTGCTCTTCCTCTAGCCGTTTTAGCGAATTTTCCCTACAGGGAAGTAGCTATTACCGTAGGTGGCACGGTGAGATTTAAGCCCAGGACCATGTTTTTTTCATTTTGAGGTCCCCAGACCCCAAAAACACCGTTCGTTCATTTTCATATATATGTACATATATATATACCTGTCCGTAGGCGCGATAACTTTTGTAAAAAAGGTTCGATCTTGATGAAATTTGGAACAAACGTATAAAGCGTCATTCATGACTTCGAGTTCGAAAACCAGCAAGATTGATTTACTCTAAGAAGGTTTTTTTCACAAAATAAAATTAATTTTCAAGAATTAACACCTTTTTACTAATTATTTTTAAACTTAATTGTCAAAATTGAATTCAGCTTAAAAAAACAAAAAATTTAGCATTTTGAATTATTATTCTATGTCAATCCGTTGCTTGGATTTTGGATAGTATTGGATGTGCTAAACACAGTACGTTGTCCAATATTGTTTTTAAATATTCCCTCCAAAAAGTATAGTCACCCTGATTTGAGATTTTAAAAAATACAATTCTGAACATATGATTAAATTTGCAGGTGTCGAATATTTTATTTGTGTTTATTTTGAATAGTTAGAGTTCATTGATCAAGATTTTGCAGAAAATATATACTATATCAAAAAATACAAATTATTTTTAAATTTAATAAAGAAAGTAAGAGCATTTGGAGGGGGGGATGTCTTGATCTAAACTGCCTGAAAATGTAGCATAATATATGATATGTTTACAATTATGAGGATTGATAATATGTTTTATTGAAATTGGCTGCAGATGTAGGTCTGTTGCAACAGGGATGTTTTAATTACTATAAAACTGACCATATGATTGAATTTAATTTTTGCATGAGATTAAATTATTTGTTTGTTTTGAGTGTTTTGAGTTCATTGGTTATACAGTACACCTCGGATTATCCGGATTAATGTGGCGGAACACCGATCCGGATAACAAAAAATCCGGATAATCCGAGGTAATTACAATACCGCCTAAATAGCAATAGCCTGCTAAATCGATGCTGCAAACGGCGTATCAAGACTGTACAACATGCTAATCTTTTAAATTTTGCGAAGGTTTAATTTTGAAACAAATTCAAGAACCAAACTTTATTATTAATCATACGAATGTAATTATAACTTTTACCATACTTACTGTTTAGGTTTGGAATAAAAGGCCAGATTAAAATACTTAATTTATTAAGATTAAATAATCATTACTCAGAATAACACAAACCTGAAATAATCACGACGAAACTTAAAGTTACTCAAAATTTATTACGGCAGGCCTAACTCTTATTCAGAAATAACGTAACACATAAAATGACAGCAATAAACGAATTCTCAAAATTGCCGTAGGCTACGCCTTTGTTCAGTACTGTTAGCGCCACAAGTAGCAAATCCAGAGAACTACGTTTACGAAAATGCTGTAATGTACCTACTGTTTAGGCAATGCAGTTCCTTCAATTATTGTGATTCCAAATGCGTCTGTACGCATTTGCAGTAATGTAGCGCATTTGCATTTATTTTTAGAAGGTACATTTCACCAGTAAACTCGCTAAAATCTTGTTTTTGCTGTGATTTTAATTTTTTAATTTCTATGGACCGGTCCGGATAATCCGGGATCCGTATAATGTGGGGTCCGGATAATCCGAGGTGTACTGTATGTTTGTTGACATTTATATTCTATAACAAGATTACTTATTAAAAATTAAAAGACTAAGAATTATATAAAATACAAAAGTGTATGTATTACTAATGAAAACCAATATGGTCTCTTTGTTAACTTTCCTCATGGTTAAAGCTCATGAATGATTAAATATGCGTTTTTAGTATATTATTTACTTAACGTATTCAAATGATACTTCCTTCAAACAAGTTGAAGTTCACATATACAAAATAAATCCTATGGAAATTCGCTGAGTACGCAGGTCTGCTGCGACGGTGGTATCTTTAACACTTACGCCCGTGTCATGTATTTTTCGGCTTTGTTCCTGTAATGTTGCTTCTTCGTACGGCATAACTTGTTTATTTTGTCAGGATAAGGAAACATGGATGGTATAAGCCGATGAGATGAAAATAAATTTTTATAAATTATAAACTTAATTTGTTAATTAGTTTTGTAATATTGAAACTGAAATACCAAAGCATGAGGCCAAAACACATTCCTCTTGAATGTTTACTCGTTATTTAGAAGGCTTTTTAGTCACTACAGCAGAAAATATCCGGCCAATAGTTGTTAAAGAAATGGGTAAAAAATTGTATTTTCCTACCTTTTTGTCACTTAGTTGTTTATCAATATCCCAAAATTATATATAAACTTTTTGTTTTTGTTTCTCAACGGTGATATATTCTTATGTTTAAATGGATTGTGAATGTTTTGTTGCTTCTGAAATGCAACAAAACATTCACAGTCACTTAATGCAACAAAAAAATGCAGTCACTTAAGCACTCTTCGAGGAAGTTTAGGTGTATGCCAACACACGATACATTCGCACATTGTTAAAAACTAAGAATTTTGTAAATGAGTTCTACTATCTTATATTGTGTATGATTGATTTTGAAAGTTTTTTTTATATTATTATATTTACTAGCAGAACCCGTGGCTTCGCTCACGATAAAAAATTATCGTCTAACCTTGATATGAAGAATCTAGAGGACTGAATAGAAAACATTTATATCAAGGAATATGTCATGTAGGGATATGTTTGTTTTATGGTGGTAGGATAAAATGTAGATACCACAGTAGGATGTAATATACCACAGTAGATAGTGAAGGTTTTCTTTTCACGGTTATAACTCGAAAACGGCCGGACTGATTTTAACACCAAATGTGTCGATTTTAAGGTACTTCTTTATAGATTTACCATTACGTCCCTGGATTACAGTAAAGGGCTGAATGTTCGAAACAGTTATGGTGCTATCCGTGGGCAGTATTTCAAACTTGATTCACTTAGTAACTTGATTCACTTATTTTAACTTATATGGGCGGGTAGTAATGATTTAAGATCAACCACTGATTGCAGCATTTATTTGTCCGTGAAAAGCCAGGACACCGTCGAATTAGATGATAAAGGAATTTGCCAAATTACTGTAACTGGCATGATTGTAATTAAAAACATAAAAGCCGGCCTAAGGAAATAACTATAGCTCCCGCTGCCTAAAAAGATGGTACCACATAATGAGCTTATGATTGAACGAAGGCTATAAGGTACGAAACTAAACCAAATATAACTTTTATATAGTACGAATAACCTAACAAAATCATCAAAACAACCATAAAACCATGATAAAAGGAATCAAATTATAAATCAGCTGTAACAACGTATCCGTTTGTGAAGCTAGGCCTATATGCTTGATTTAATAAAATTTGAAATTTAAACAAAAGATCATCCATTAACATGGCGCATTTTCAAAGCTTCAGCTCCACCAAAAACCTCTAAAAACTTCGAATAAAAAAAATCCGTTCTTGGTGAATGCCAACACTCTGTAAGGAACGTCCATGCAAATTTTCAAGGTTCTAGGTTAAGTAGTTTTGGCTGTACAATAATAGGTCAGTGGTATTTGACAAAAATATAGTAGAAAAGATAGTATAAATATAACTTACAATCAGGGATTTGTATAATTTATAAATTTTTACATAAATAGATCAAAGAATCATATCATTTCAGCAAATTCTGTTTGTGACTGAAAAACCACTGTTCTTTTCTCTTTCCATCTTACCGGGATTTAGCCTCAAGACTCAGGCACAAAAGGCAGTATGCTCTTCACGTTTAAAACTGCGTACGTCGAATTATACGAAACACCAAATCATCGGACAGGCATAGATGTAATAAAAAATTATTAGGAACGCCTCCAGGAAAAACGATAACTCCCGCTACCAAAATATAGATGGTGCCACTTAACTAATTAATGGTGGATTTTATCTAAACTAAATTTAACTTTTATATAGTACATAATTATGTTCTTGAAACAAATCAACAAAAATCAATGAAGCCATGATCAAAGAAATCAATTTAATACCATCTGTATCAACGTATACATTTCCGAAGCTAACTACCAGCTGATAGTTTTATGAACATTAAATACCCCCGTTGCAGCAGACCTGCATACTCAGCGAATTTCAAATGCAAAACAATCCTATACTCTTATACGAGTAGTGTTATCTTGTATGTATGTATGCTTGCTTGCTTGCTTCCTTGCTTGCTTGCACAACGATCTCAAAAACGGCTCCGAGGATTTCCTTCAAAGTCTGGAAATAAGTAATTCATGAGTCAAAAACGTCTTTTATGCAGATTACTTGGCCAGAGAAAATCTAATAACGTAATAAATCGAATTTTAAAGTTGTAAAATTTTAACATTGGCCTTATGGGTTGCCGTGATAGCAACGAAAATAAACAAGGAAAGTGTAAACAAATGAAGTAATCATAACAGCTGTTTGGAATCTACAGCCATTAAGGGAAAATACAGCAAGTGAGATGAAGAGACCATGGAGCAATAAAAAGGTTTATATTTATCAATTTTATGACATTGAAATATTTTATAGTAACTGGATGAACTGGTAAACATGAAATAACACCGAGCAAGGCTCGGTCCACCAGGTACTATATTTTAATCTAACATAGCGAGGATTGACATGTTTTTGTAAGCTCCATAAGATTAACTTGGGGAATGAGTATGCAGGTTTGCTGCTACAGGTATGTTTAAACTGGTTGGTTTTAATTCAATATTTAGTAGACCTGAACTAGAAGAAGCCATTTACCAAGTTTTATCAAGATATGTTGAGAAATAACCGAGAGGTAGAATTTTACTTATTTCCCATAAGGTTAACATTGGGACAACGTACTGTGTTTACCACTTTCAATATCTCGGTAACCATTGGACATAGAGCAGTGATTCAAAATACTAAATTGTTTGTTTTTTTGAGCTGAATTCAATGGTGCCAACTAAAATTCGATAAATTTTATTTTCCTATGTAAAAAACCCAAAAAACCCATTTTGGGGGAGGTTTATCCCCCTTTACCCCCCCCTTCCGGTGGTCCGATCGGGCTGGTTTACGAACTCGTCCGAGGGATTACCACTTTACATGTCTGTACCAAATTTCATTAAGATCGGACCATTTTTGCGGCCGCTATCGTGCTCACAGACACATATATATATATATATATAAATACCCCCGTTGCAGCAGACCTGCATACTCAGCGAATTTCAAGTGCAAAACAACATATTTTGATCCAACATAGCGAGATTTGACATGTTTTTGTAAGCTCCATAAGAATGACATGGGGAATGAGTATGGAGGTTTGCTGCTACAGGTATATTAAAACTGGGTGGTTTTAATTCAATATTTAGTAGATCTGAACTAGAAGAAGCCATTCACCAAGTTTTATCATGATATGTTGAGAAATAAGCGAGATATAGAATTTTACTTATTTCCCATAAGGTTAACATTGAGACAACGTACTGTGTTTACCACTTTCAATATCTCGGCAACCAATGGACATAGAGCCATGATTCAAAATACTAAATTGTTTGTTTTTTTGGGCTGAATTCAATAGTGCCAATAAAAATTTGAAAAATTTTATTTTTCTATATAAAAATCTCAAAAAACCCATTTTTGGGGGGGTTTACCCCCCTTTACCCCCCCTTCCGGTGGTCCGATCGGGCTGGTTTACGAACTCGTCCGAATATTACTACTTTACACGTCTATGCCAAATTTCATTCCGATTGGACCATTTTTGCGCAAGTTATCGTGCTTAAAGACACACATATATATATATATATATATATATATATATATATATATATATAGATATATATATAAAGATATATATATAGATATATATATATATATATTTATGAAAGTGAACGAATGGTGTTTTTGGCATCTGAGGACCTCAAAAAGAAAAGTCATGATGGTTTTAGGCTTAGGTCTTACCATGAGACCTACGGTAACAGCTTCTTCCCTATAGGGGAAATTCGCTAAAATTCGAACGAATAGTGTTTTCTGCTTCTGGTGGCCCCAAAACGAAAAGTTATCATGATCCCGGGCTTAAGTCTTACCATGAGACCTACGGTAATAGCTTCTTCCCTATAGGGGAAATTCGCTAAAATGTAAACAAAAATCGTCCAACATACTTTTAAATGGGAAAATTTGAAAACTTCGGCCTCGCCAAAAACCCCTTTATACTACGAATTTTGTAAAATCCGTTCTTAGCGGATGCCTACGCCCTAAGAGGAACATCCATGCAAAGTTTCAAGGTTCTAGGTCAAGTAGTTTGGGCTGTACGATGTTTCCACTGAGTGGTATTTGACAAATATATAGTAGATTGTATTGTTATAAGTAAATTTGTACACTTTAATTTTGTTTAAAATCTTATTTCCCACATTTTTATGCAGTAGGTCTATTATTGTGACTTTTCTTTTATGTTCAGGCATCATATCTTTTTAATTGGTATGTGACGGATATTTCCTAGAGGGAGAAAAGATGATCAAATACTGAAGTAGTCCGAACCGTAGGAAATCACGTCACGGGTTGTCAGAGGCCTTGGAATCGCTCAGCTCGGTCGCTGGGATAATTCCAGGGGTCGAGGATCGAAATCACAGTAGTTATCAGATATTCAGATATGAGAGCTCAATTATATTCAACCTAGATGACATTCAACTTAGGACAGACTAAATTTGGAAACACCTGCTAAGTAAAATGCCCTCTGCTGTTTTCCCTAGCTCTGTGAGATGTTCAGAGTTAACACTAGTTACCCATAGTTAATGTTTACCCTAATCAAGAAACAACATTAAACTATTTCACTAGTGACCAATAGTTACAGGAGCAGGACAAATCTTACACTCCTGTAGCAGCGGGTTTGGACAAGACTAGGCCTGTTACAACAGCAGGAAAATCTAGGAATTAAACCAATTATGAAAATCAACAATTACTCTAACTTGGTTACACAGAATTTGGAAAATATCCCAAAAAGAAAACTAAATAATAATTGGCACCAAGATAATTAATTTAATTAATCTCGGTTACAGCCCAGAGATGAGCAGGATAGGTCTCGGACCCTCCTGCGACACGATCAACTTTAATAAAAAGTTTACAGATCGAATTATTAAGTGACATTTATTACTTCGAGTTCGAAAACCAGCACGATCGGCTAACTATAAGGAGAGTTTTTTTTTTAACAAAATAAAGTTTATTTTTGGCATTTGATGCCTTTTTATTAATTTTATGTGAATTTCATTGTCAAAATTGGATTCAGTTTAAAAAAATTAACTAATTACTATTTTGAATTATTATTCTACGTCAAACCGTTGCTTAGATATTGAAAGTGCTAAACACAGTTCGTTGTCTTATATTATTTTTGGTTTTACCCTTAAAACATTATAATTACCCTGTTTTCAGTGAGAAATCCCCAAAAGTAACATAATAATTACCCTAAATCCCTACATTTACCCTAATTTAGGGTATTTTGAAAATAAAACTGAACATGTGATTATATTTGAATTTTCAGGTGAATATTTTAATTGTCTTTATATTAAACTAGAGGCTTGAAGGGGCTGATAGCCCCTAAGCATAATCCTTCTTTACTATAGTACAAAATACCTTCTTAGAAAATAGGCTTTTGGATCCAAAAAAGTTTGATTATTTCTAGCATTTGGTTTTAATTAAACAAAGCAGACATTTTTATATCCTAATGGTTTTTAAATAACAGCTATTTTACGTTATTTCCCATTTTATAGTAAGCTTAAAGCAATTTCAGTATCTTCCCCGAGTCCCTGAGATGGAGACCTTCAGTTTCAGCCCCCCCCCCCCTCATCCTGCGACCTTCCAAACGCCCACAATTTCTTCGCAAAAATTTCGCTTACGGAATTATATATACATGTATAGATCATTTGGTATTAAATCTGCATAGTTATAACATAAACTAAACAAACGTACTTGGCTTTTTATAATTTTAAATTATGAAAAACTCAAACCCTTAATTATTATAAAATCATTAAATCTTAAATTTAAAATATTTTTTTTTATAGTACATTGAACGTGCATAGTTAGCTGCATTTTGAAACAAATCCCACATGTCAACATCTACCATATGGCTTTGAATCAAACATTAGCACCACATGTTTAATGTAAACAAAGCAGACGTTTTTCAACCTTTTCAATCCCAATGCATTTTAAATGGAAGATCTTTTTCGTTATTTCTCATTTTCTGGTATATTCGGACATAATCTGCTATTTTTCCCGACCCCCTGGGTCCGAGACCTTTTATTTGAGCCATCTCCTGTCATCCTGCGAGCTGGCAAACTCTCATGCACAACTTTGATTTTTATAAAAATCGCTTACAGAATTAATAATCAACTAGAGGCTTGAAGGGGCTATTAGCCCCTAAGCATAATCCTTCTTTACTATAGTTCCATATACCTTCTTAGAAAATAGGCTTTTGGATCCACAAAATTATGATTATATCTATCATTTGGTTTTAAGTAAACAAAGCAGACCTTTATACATACCAATAGTTTTTAAATGACAGCTATTTTACGTTATTTCTCATTTTATAGTAAGCTTAAAGCAATTTCAGTATTTTCCCCGAGCCCCTGGGATGTAGACCTTTAATTACAGCCCCCTCCCTTCATCCTGCGACCTTCCAAACGCCCATAATTTCGGCGCAAAAATTTCCCTTACGTAATTATATATATATGTATAGATCATTTTTTATTAAATCTACATCGTTATAATATAAACTAAACAAACATACTTATCTTTGTATAATTTTAAATTATGAAAAAACTCAAACCCTTAATTATTATAAAATCAGAAAATCTTAAATTTAAAATGTTTTTGGATATAGTACATTGAACGTGCATAGTGAGCTGCATTTTGAAAAAAAAAACACCACATGTCAACATCTACCATATGGCTTTGAATCAAGCATTAGCACCACATGTTAAATGTAAACAAAGCAGACGTTTTTCAATCCCAATGCATTTTAAATGGAAGATATTTTTCGTTATTTCTCATTTTCTGGTATATTTGGACATAATCTGATATTTTTCCCGACCCCCTGTGACCGAGACCTTTCATTTGAGCCATCTCCCATCATCCTGCGAGCTGTCAAACTCTCACAATTTTGATTGAAAAAAATCGCTTATAGAATTAATAATATAGATAAAGACAAATAAATTAGATTTTGAGATTAGATAGATTTTAAGAGTTCATTGATCATGAGTTTGCATAAAATATATAGTACTGTATTAAAAATACAAATTATTTTTAAATTTTATGAAGAAACTCGGGCACCGGCATTAGATCGAATGGCGCTGGATCGACACTTTTGTCGGTCCAGTGCCCTGTCGATCTAATGCCTGTCGGAGCAGTGCCTTTCGATCTAGTGACTGTCGATGCAGTGCCTTTCCAAGATACATATCTGTATTAAGTTTGGGAAATCGTGATTATTTTAAAATTATTGTTAGCAAATTTTCGTCTTTTGAAAGTTTTAACGTCGAAAGGCACTGCACCGACAGGCAGTAGATCGAAAGGCACTGCATCGACAGTCACTAGATCGAACGGCACTGCTCCGACACCATACCCAGTTTCATAAAGTTATCTTTAATGGTTTTTGAGATATAAATTTTTATTGAAAAAATAGAAAATGGCGGATATCTCGGTAACAAGGCGTTTTCCGAAAAAAATGTTATTCTTGTTTTGTTTTGACCAATAGATCCTATTCCCAAAGTTTTTGTACTTACTTATGGGACACCCTATATATTACCCAAATTTAGATTTCATGATGATGTCAACACAAGTATTTATATTTCTTTTACCAAAATTTAACGTTGTGCATTTGGGGTGGGGGTGTCTTGGTCTAAACTTCCTGAAAATGTAGCATAATAGTATGTTTAATTCTGAGGAATGATAATATATTTTTTCTTTAATTGGCTGGAGATGCAGGTCTGCTGCAACTTATAAGGGTGTTTTTATTATAAAACTAACCATATGATTGAATTTAATTTGTTCAAGATTTTATTATTTGTTTGTTTCTAGTGTTTTGAATTTATTGATTATATGTTTGCTGACATTTATATATTATAAAAGGATTACATTTATTGAAAACTAAAAGACTAAGAACTAAATAAAATACAAAAAGCGTATATATTACTAATATAAACCAATGTGACCCCCTTGTAAATTTTCCTCATGTTTAAACTCATGAATGATTAAATATACGTTTTTGATATATTATTTACAAAACATATTCAAACAATATTTTCCTTTAAGTATGTTGAATGCTCACATATAATATATATGTGTGGTATTTTAAATTTTAAATTGTTGACAAAAAAGAAGTTTTTAGTGTAAATTGTCTCAGGTAGGAGGGAAAAAGTGAAAGTTGCGGTCTCAACATGTACTGACCTTTGTGGAGCTAGACGCGTAAGGGAAATTTTCTCTTCCTGAGCGAGGTGGTGAACCGACAGGACGTATGCAGTTGACTCTCTTGTCTGAGGTAAGATTTAACTTCGATTTTGAGATTAATTATAAATTATAATGTTATTCGATGGTTATTTAATTTGGTTTGTCGTGTATTAAATTTTCCAGCGGGATATAATTTTTATTTATTGGGGAAGTAAGACTTTTGTCCTGTTTTGTGCTGGGTTTCACGATCGGGGTTCCTTGTCACCTCGTGGCTGCGGTTTTCCTTTCTTAAATCCATTTCTCACCTTATCATAAAATTGTCTGATTTACTCAGCATTTAAAACAGTACGTGTTGGGCCCTACCAAGAAATTACGTTATTATTATAAGTCGTGTGATTTAGATTTTAGGATTAAAACCAACATCCGAATTATCCTATTTTAATCGGTTTAAAATACATACAAATTTATTTGCATTTGTTAGTTTTAATTTCAACGCCATGTGCTACCACTCCAGTATAGTTAAGTAATAGAGTGGATATTTTCATGTACTGGATGAGGAGTTTAACTATTTTATTTGTTGGGGCGGAAATAAAATCGGTGGTAGAGGACACAACTATAAATAATAAACGGTATCAGGAAACTGAGACATACTTTCTCCCTTAAAGTCATTTTAAACAAAAAAACTTATATAATAAAATAAAACAAATAAACAATTAATTATCTTAAAAATGAATGCCAAATCTATCTATTTCTATTACTTACTAGCAGAACCCGTGGCTTCGCTCACGATAAGTCTAACCTTGATATGAAGAATCTAGAGGACTGAATAGAAAATATTTATATCAAGGAATATGTCATGTAGAGATATGTTTGTTTTATGGCGGAATGTAGGATAAAATGTAGATACGACAGTAGGATGTAGGATACCACAGTAGATTGTGAAGGTTTTCTTTTCACCGTTATAACTCGAAAACGGCCGGACCGATTTTAACACCAAATGTGTCGATTTTAAGGTACTTCCTTGTAGATTTACCATTACGTCCCTGGATTGCCTAGTAGGGCATCAATTAAGTACAGTAAAGGGCTGAATGTTCGAAACAGTTATGGTGCTATCCGTGGGCAGTATTTCAAACTCGATTTACTTAGTTTTTAACTTAAAATATGGACGGGTAGGAATAATTTAAGATCAACCACTGATTGCAGCATTTATTTTTCCGTGAAAAGCCGGGATACCGTCGAATTAGATGAAAAAGGAATTTGCCAAATTATTGTAACTGGCATGATTGTAATAATTAAAAGCATGGAGGGCGGCCTAAGGAAATAACTATAGCTCCCGCTGCCTAAAAAGATGGTACCACAAGCTTATGATTGAACGTATAAGGTACGAAACTAAACCAAATGTTACTTTTATATAGTACGAATAACCTAACAAAATCATCAAAACAACCATAAAACCATGATAAAAGAAATCAAATTATAAATCAGCTGTAACAACGTATCCGTTTGTGAAGCTAATATGCTTGATTGAATAAAATTGGAAATTTAATCAAAAGATCATCCATTACATTAACATGGGGCATTTTCAAAGCTTCAGCTCCACGAAAAACCTCTAAAAACCTCGAATTAAAAAAATCCGTTCTTGGTGAATGTCAACACTCTGTAAGGAAACCATGCAAATTTTCAAGGTTCTAGGTTAAGTAGTTTTGGCTGTACATAAGATAGGTCAGTGGTTTTTTTAAAAATACAGTAGAAAAGATAGTATAAATATAACTTACAATCTGGGATTTGTATAATTTATAAATTTTTACATAAGTAGATCAAAGAATCATATCATTTCAGCACTTTCTATTTGTGACTGAAAAACCACTGTCCTTTTCTCTTTCCATCTTACCGGGATTTCGTCTCAGCCACAAAAGGCAGTATGCTCTTCACGTTTAAAACTGCGTAACTCCCGCTACCGAAATATAGATGGTGCCGCTTAACTAATTAATGGTGGGTTTTATCTAAACTAAATGTAACTTTTATATAGTACATAATCATGTTCTTGAAACAAATCAACAAAAATCAATGAAGCCATGATCAAAGAAATCAATTTATTATCATCTGTATCAACGTATACATTTCCGAAGCTAACTACCAGCTGATTGTTTTATGAACATTAAAAATGTAAACAAAAATCGTCCAACATACTTTTAAATGGTAAAATTTGAAAACTTCGGCCTCGCCAAAACCCCCTTTATACTACGAATTTTGTAAAATCCGTTCTTAGCGGATGTCTACGCCCTAAGAGGAACATCCATGCAAAGTTTTAAGGTTCTAGGTCAAGTAGTTTGGGCTGTACGATGTTTCCACTGAGTGGTATTTGACAAATATATAGTAGATTTAATACGCTAGGGGTTTTTTTGTGATCATTACTCCTTCCAAACTACTGGACCGATTTTCATGATTCATGTGTCATTGGAAAGTGCTTGGCGTGTACTTTTGCAGGAAATAGAATTTATGAAGATTAGACTAAAGGGAACGGCCCTAGACACCCTTGAAATTTTGTATTTGTCCATAAGATTTAACATGGGAGAATAAATTTCAATAAAGAAGCTGAATAGAGAAAACAAAGTTTTTCAGCAAACCATGTATTATTGTAATTGAAACCATTGAATATATGATAGCACATTTCGTCGTTTCTTGTAAACAGTAAAATTAAAGAAAAAAAAGAATGAATTGTTAATTCCAATAAAGAATGATTTGTTTATTCCAATAAATTATACAGCTTATTTCGTTAAAAACGTAATTAAATAAAACTATTATAATTCATAAGTATAAATAAAAATAAATTATATAATTATAAAAATAAATGCTGTTAAAAAAGGAATTGGTGTAAAGCCTGTGCGTCTGCTACGTTGCATTTACACAAAATAATAATTTACGACCTGTTAATTTGGAAAATAATAGTTAATTGATGTGTAAAAAAGTATTTAACGCTTTAGATATTTAGTATCTTTCAATTAGTCTGGGGAAAAATGAATAAATAATAATGGAGCATGATTTGTGTTGGAAAAAATATTTTTCAGTCTGTGCCAAGATAGAGGAATGTTAACAGGAGAATCGAGTGGCTGGGACCAGGACTACAGAATAGGAGGGCTGCGCCGGCGCCGCGCGGAGTCAAAAAGTGATGCCAGCCGGCAGTGGCTGTGACGTCACGGCAATACAGACTCACTACGGCGAACGCACCGCGCCAGTGTATGTCTTGACCAGCGACCACAAAATGAAATAGACTGGGCATTGCCTATACAGGTACATTATGAGAAGTGAGGCAAGTCCGCCAGGCGTTTGCCTACCAAACGGATCGGAAACCGCGGAGAAATTACGATAAAACTGTGATGCGCACATTTCAAATACAACGTCGTTTGGAACCCTTAATGTACTCAGATAACTTTGATACTTTACTTCCTGAAAGATCATTAGTGTAGGCAGGTAACGGTACGAAATTTATTAATTATTAAAATCGTTTCATTATTAAAATAAATTATTGAAGTTAGAACTTTTCATACAAATCTAAATCACGACATGAAAAAGTTAGTCGGCTGGAAATTTTTTTGTTTCTTGGTCAGAGAAAAAGTGTAAGCGCAAAAGTTTGAGCCAATAAGTTGAATTTTATTAAAAATATTTTTTCAAAAAATTATCTCAAGCAGTTTTTACAGCAGGTTAAAGAGAACTAATATAATTGCGTTCGAATGTCATTCAACTCCGCCGCTCGGAAACGACGCTAACTTGTTGATGCGCTTGATTCAAATACACTGATATTTGGAGCACTTGCAAATCACGGATTGCTTTTATATTTTACACACTTAAAGATAGTAAGTGTGCACCAACAATGGTATGAATTATAACAATAAAAATTAAACGTTCTGGTAGAAATACATTATTAATAGTACGATTTGTTATTTCGTGACATGAAAAAGTTGTCCTGCTGCGATATTTTTTGTTTTTTGGTCAGAGACAATGTGTCAGCGTAAAAGTTTGAGATAATTACTTATATTTTGGGAAAAATATTTGTAAAATATAAAATGTTCATGGGTTTAGGTTTTACAGTGGATAAAATTCAAACAGTCATGTACAATCGGCGGCGCAGCAGTGGCCTTTTTCCTAAGGAGCTGGATTAAATATTACAGTAGTATTATTACCAGTATGCAGTTGTATTTTTTCAATAATCTGGCTTGTATAGCGTGTCGGTTTATAGCTAATTAAATATTTGTTTCTCTTAATTATTATGTGAATTCACTAATACTAGTTGTAGGAAAATCAGAGAAAGAGTACAATTCTAAGGAATTCATTTGTTTAAAGCCTAGTCAACAGAACATTAATTTTAACAAAATATAGTGAAAATAAAATAAAATATACATCATTTTATTTTGGGAAATGAATGCAAAATAGATATAGATATAATCATAGGGAAATGCTATAGGTTTTTTTTCATAATGGTGCAAGTTTTAAAATGTATTTACAACGTGGATATTATAGTTGATTAAATTTAACTGTCGTTTCATAACTTACTGATGAATTATTTTATTCTTAAAAATTAATAATGCTCAAGAAACATAAAACGTTATCACGATTAACTACATCTCACTTACGTGATCTTACTTTAAGGGATTTTAAATATATATTTATAAATATCTTTTTAGAAAGTAAAATTAATGCAAAATAGATGCAAGCCAAGCATGTATATAAATAAACACTGTGACTTAAACCGCTTATAATTGTAATAAAATTTATTATGTGACAAATATTCTCATCAGCATAATGTATTTCCACGGAAAAAGCAGATATTTTAAAATACTCTTTGATTAACACTGAAGATATGTTATGTAACTATTGATTTATTGTCGTTTCAAAGGAAATATAAAATGTAGATGATTATCTAAATGTTTGTTACAGAATATTTTTTTTTTACTTTTTTCATTTAAGAAACATTTTGATTACTTGAGAAGTAAAATTTAATTGCACACCGATAATGGCTTAAAATTGGACTAATAAGCAACAAATTTAAAATATGTTTTTATTAAAGGTTTGGTATGTATTATTTATAAATTTCACTCTCACCTGTGATAGCTTATCCCGATACATTTCCCTCTATTATTACATCCAGACACTATGCAAGATGTCGGCATCTTCAAAAACGATATAGCTATTATTAATATAATATATAATACTGTACTACCACAATAAATAAACATAATCGTCCTCGAAAATACAGTGCGTCGCCGGGTGATAGAGCGCAGACGGCGCGGCGGCGCGGCGACGCTCGGGAGTAGGCTGACTCGTCGTCACCTGTCGTGCGGGTTGCAGCTTTTGCGCCCATTGGTAGGCAAACGCTGCCTCTAGAGCGACACACTCGCCGGAGCAACTGCCCAGTCTATTTCATTTTGTGGTCGCTGGTCTTGACTCGTTCACACACTCCTCTATGCTTCTAAAAAATTATGTCTACGTCAAACCTTATACAGGGTGTCCCTAACTATCTGGAAAAACGTATATAGCGTTGTAGCTTAGGTCAAGACAAACAAATTTCACCATAGGAACATGGGTCTCTGGTGCCTAGTTTTCCGCCTGTCTGTCTGTATGTGTTTTTTACAAACAAATTCATAACTCCTAAACGGTTTAAGTTACAGCGTTGAGATTTTGCAAAATTGTTTATCTTATTAGGATGTATCATCATTTAAAATTATACCAAAATATCATCAACCGTTTCAAAATGGTGGCCATTTAAATTATTTGATGCCAAATTCCACGAAAACAGTTAATTTAAACAAAAAATTGCAAGATAAATAGAAGGAAGTCCATTTTATGTAGTTTTCAATGATACCTTATTTGTTGATATTGGATAAATATTTACTGAGAAATTAAATTTTTTCTTAATGCTTGACCACTTTTCTCCATTTAAACAATGTTAAAATTAAGGTGTGTCCAACTTAACTGTGCCACCATTGGTATCTAAGAAACTATTGATTTTAGAGATAACTTTAAATAGGGGACTTCACCTACTTTTTTAAGCCATTTAAAAATATGAATTTCATTTTTTTGTAAATGGCCGCCACTTTCCAATATGGCGGACAACTTTGATTTTTCTTGTAGAACATCCTGTATTTAATGACGTATTTGGATTCTACGCTTGATTTTAAGAACTTATTATTCATTGACATTTTTTCCTAAACGCAATAGTTAAGTGGCTATAAGCCATTAAAGTTTGATTTTTAACACCCCGTATTTTAACGTTGTTTATATGGGAAAAAGTGGTCATGCATTACGTAAAAAACTAATTTCTCAGTAAATCTCTATCCTATATTAACAAATGAGGTATCATTGTAAACTACATAAAATGCACTTACTTTTATGTATCTTAAAATTTTTTGTTTAAATTAGCGGTTTTTGTGAAATTTGGCATCAAAAAATTGAAATGGCCGCCATTTTGAAACGGTTGATGATATTTTAGTATAAATTTAAATGAAGATACATCCTAATAAGATAAACATTTGTTCAAAATCTCAACGCTGTACCTCAAACCGTTTAGGAATTATGAATTTGTTTGTAAAAACCACATACAGACAGACAGACGGAAAACTAGGCACCAGAGACCCATGTTCCTATGGTGAAATGTGTTTTTCTTGACCTAAGCTACAACGCTATAAACGTTTGTCCAGACAGTTACGGGACACCCATATTCATGATCAGCATAAATGGAGGAATCTAACAGTGTAAATATGTTTTTCGTTATACTGCTTCAAAAACAGATGTTTTTAATGCATGTTTTCCGGACCTAAATACACTCTTTTAATTCCTTGGAATTAGAAGCTGATGTACTCGATACCACCTGACTCTTTATAGTCCTAAGACTGTAAAAGTCAAAAAGTGCCGAGTACGTCGTAATAATCGAACAATATTCATTCGATTACAAATAATTGAAACATTCATCGTTATTATCGAAACATTCATTGTTGTCAGTTTAATCAATTTGTGAAACTCGCTCATTTCACCAATCGATTATTACATGCGTTCGATAAGTCGATAGTTGTTCATTGTTGTCAGTCTACCCTAACACAAATGAAACAGACAATCAGCTGATTGCTTCAAATAGCAAGAGCAAGACGGTGGCATCTTTTAAAGGTAAACAAGCTATAAAATTTTGGTTTTCTTAAGTAGTTTACGTATTGTATTGAGCAATATAACGAAAAATATAGTTCCTCACACGGACCTAAAGCTGCTTTTCGTTACTCGGTCATTTTTCAACCTCGGCTTACAGCCTCGGTTGTAAAACTTGACCTTGTACGAAAAGCGTCACTTTAGGTCCTTGTAATGAAATATACTATTATATAAGGCTGAAACATAATTATTTATGAAGAAAAACTTAACTGTATTGTCATTATTATGAATTGAAAAAGTTAGTCGGCTACTACTTTTTTTTGGTCAGGTGAGTTTCGTCTGCTCGAAAGTTGTAGCTAATGAGATGAACTTTAAACTTTGTATTTAATTATTTTTTTTAACTATTTTTTAATTTTTTTGTATTACACGTCTAGTTTTCCCAGAAACTCAGGTTGAACAAAACTCTATTCTGTAGTCCTGGGTTGGGACGAGGAGTGCCGCCGACCGGCCGGAGGTGGTCAAAGTTCACGTCAAGACATGGGTCGGGTCTGGCACGCCGGTAAACTGCCGTCATAGTTCGGACCGCTTCGTTGATGCTTAAATTAAGTAAAGATTTTTTTACACGAATTTTAAAAATGTTAAGAGAGGGCGATTCAAATAAATTTAATTCTGGAAAATATGTACGAATATTCTGAAACATACTTTAAGCATTCATTTATGAGTCAGTAGATTCAGTAAGCCATTTTAGTTCAGGTTAAGATTACGAAGGGTTATAATTTAGCAGCAGAAACTGAACTACAAATTTTTTTACAAAAATAACGTAAAATCTATTACTGGATGTAAAATCTATTAAATGATGTATAATTTTTCACAATATAATTTACTCCTGCATTATCCATTTAAAAACATGAGTGTGGTATAAACAAATTTAAAGTCGATTTCCAAGTAACTTTTTGTTTTTTATATCATGTTGCATTTAATAATTATTTTAATTTATACTAATAATTTACGTATGACAAAGGCGCCTTGGTGAACGCAATTGATATGCAATTTTGTTGGAGTTTAAGGGGATGGTTAATATGAAGTCTGATTGTAAGTAATTATCTAAAAATTAAATAAGTTGATTAATAATATAACAATTTATTAGGTTTACATTAAATTATCTTTATTTTTTCAACCTAGCTGTATTAGTTATATTTATGTAAAACAATTTAAATTATTAAAAGACTATATTTTTAACAATTACTTTGATACTAAGTGATGTTCTTTGATTGTGGTAAGGATGGTATACATAAACTTGAGCTATCTGTAATTTAACCTAAATAAAATCATTTCCTGAAAGATGAAAGTGTATTCACAAGAAATATTGTTTATAAAGAACTTTAGTAAATAATCTCAGTATTACCGGAAGTGACTATGACGTTTAAACATATCATTAATAGAAAAATGTTCTAGGATACTGTACCGTGATTGTTTTAATTTTAGAAGTCTATTCACTTCATGACAATTGCTCGATTCCGAGCAACGGGTTTACTAGTTTTATTAAAATCGGTTAGCAATTTACGGAGATATCGGTTTTTGAATATTTACCATAAGAATAACATTGGACAACGTACCGTGTTTACCGCGAAACGAAAATATCAATTATCTCTGCAACTAATTGACGTAGACTACTAATTCAAAACGCTGGATTATTTAATTTTTCAAACCAAATTTAATGACTGTAAATATCTTTTCTTTAGATGTTACAGATTTTGTGAAATTTCAATTATATGAATTTTTAATACTTATAATCTTATTACTTCTGAACCTGAATTTTTACATACATGCGGGTGGTGTCATTTTGTTTTTCATCTTATTGACTGAAAACTATGAAATTTTTATCAAAATCGTATGAGCCATTTTTAGAAAATTTGATTTTTGTCGTTTTTAGTGGGGTTTCATGGGGTAAATAACCTAAAAAATAAAAAATTAAAAAAAAGAAAAAAAACCGCCCGCAGATGTCGTGGTTTTACACCTACTTGTCAAATTTCATGAAAATCGGACTACTGGTGTCGTCTCCAGCTATGTTTACATGTGTTCACACAACCACCCCCCCCCCCCCCACACACACACACACACGGACAGACAGACACCACTCCGAAAACCACTTTTTTGGATTCAGGGAGCATTGAAACGAATATATCCACTAACAACTCAAATTCAAAAATTTTGACGAAAACAATACTTTCTCAATATACATTGTATAGGGAGGGGGGAAAGTGAAAGGGCTGTACATCTGACGCATTTGTTATATTTACATTCATTTGTTTACTTAACAGCTACTGAGCTGCGCGTGACCACTGGCGTTAATAATTTGAACACGCTGATTGTTTGAAATGTATTGAAATTGTACCATCATCATATTAGCGAATTTCCCCCTATAGGGAAGAAGCTATTACGTAGGTCTCATGGTAATTCCTAAGCCTGTGACCATCATAACGTTTCTTTTTGGGGCCCCCAGATATACCAAAAAACACCATTCGTTTACATATATATTTGTCTGTCAGCACGATAGCGCTCGCAAAAATTATCCTATCAGAATGAAATTGGGCACAGGCGTGTAAAGTAGTGATTATTCCACCATCAAAAGACCATCAAAAGGGCGGTTAAGGAGGGAAAACCGCCCAAAAAGGATTTTTTTTATTTTTTCATAGAGAAAAATTAATGTCATCTAATTTTGGTCTACACCATTGAATCAAAGTTGAGTTTAGCTTTAAAAAACAAATAAACAATTTTTTTTGGTAATTTTAATCATTGCTCTATGTCCATCGGTTGCTGAGATATTGAAAGTGGTATGTAAAATGAGTAAAATTCTATACCTCGCTTATTTCTTAAAATATCTTAATAAAAACTGGGTTGTGGCTCAATATAGATGAGATTTAATATATAATAGTCTAAAATCTCCAATATTTCCATTTTTGTGACTTCAAACCTGCACGCCATTCCCCATGTTATCCTTATGGGAATTTAAAAAAATGCTATACCTTCATTATTTCTTAACATATCTTCAAAAAACTTAGTATATGGTTTCTCCTAGTTCAAATCTACTGAATATTTAATTAAAACCATCCCGTTTTAATATACCTGTTGCAGCAAACCTATACTCATTTCCTCTGTTATTCTTAGGGAGCTTACAAAATACGTCGTATCTCGCTATGATGGATAGAGATTGAGGTATTTTTTGCATTTGGAATTCGCTGAGTGCGCAGGTCTGCTGCAACGGGGGCATTTTAAACTGAATATTACCGGGGGGAAACCTGAAACAGCCAGAATACTTCAAGGTACAAAAGTGAAAGCGGTGACGTCATCCTCCGCCCCTTTTCATACCCTCAGACGCGTCGGGAAAATTATCATTCCATGGAGTCTGAAGGCGACGACAGGACGCGAGGCCCGGCGCTCCTCAGTTCAGAGGTATTCATCTTTTATTATTTAAATTACCGCTTTTTGCAAATGTTATTTATATCATTTCAGCTAATATGGATCGTAGCTAACAAATTATAGGCTATGACTTCTGTGGATTTTCAGTTTTTTTGCTTCTAATTCAGGGCTTTTTGTTACGACTTCTACGGAATATTTGATCATTTAAATTTTAGGACTGACGTTCCGACGAAGCAGCGAAGATCCTCGACTATGATTTAATTTATTTTACTGCAATACAACGAATAAGGAAGTGAACTTACACTACGGATCATAGAGACTATGACCCTGAAACAAAATAAATAATAATATTGAGGGTTCATTTACACTACTGTTCGTAGTCCCTATAAAGACTGTAGTGCAAATGAACCTCATTTTAAATCAGACATATTAAAATGAGTCGTAGAGACTATGATCAGTAGTGTAAGTGAGCTGTTCCTATACAAACATGATATTTTGATTTTCCTGACATTTGCCTTCATACGTAAAACAAAGAAAATGTTCGCGAAAATCAAGATAAAGCATAAACTCACCAACAGTTAATTTCAAACAAAGAATGATGTACCTAATTTTAATACAAGGCGTTTCATTAAATGTTTAGTTTAAAGTTTCCTTAATTTGATTTTACTAAACTAAACATGGCTATTAAGGCAGTAAACATTCATATTCCTAGTTCAACCATTTGAGTATATTAGAATGAGAAGTTAATGGTAAATAAACGGTACAAAATAAATTCTGCAGTCTTTTCTTGCTGTAAGGCTGAAACCTACAAATCGTGGCCAGCAAATACGGTTGGTGAGTGAGTACGCTGTAAGCGAAACAATTGTTTATTATTTGTTTGGGTAGTTATTCAAATATATCATCATATGGTAAAGTAAACGAAAATTACACGTAAAACTCCCTGAGAAACGTAAACAAAGCTTTGACAGTTCAACAAAAACTTGTCACTCGGTCATTTCAGCTACTCTGTATACATCTGGTTGAGCCGTCGACCAGAGCTACCTGCGGCCACCCCCAATAAACCTTCCCCGACACCGGGCCGGCACGCAGCTGTTTCACTGATAAGTCACCTACTGGCTCTTCTAGTGAGCCAGTAGGTGACTGGCTCACTAGAAGACGGGTATAATTAAAAGTTACCCGTTTTAATTATAGTGTTTAGATTTCAAGATAATGACATGTTTCTAATAAAAATCTCAAAAAATATGAATTTTTCAAAAACTAAGTTTTATAGCTAAAAACGGGTTGCGGCATTGAATTCAGCGTAAAAAACTAGTTTGAAATGATGGGTCACAATACCAACTTCATATTTGAAATAACGTACCTCATTTCAAAATTGCGGATCCAAGAAGGCGGCCAAAAACTTTACATTGGTGAAAGTTAAGTGTAAATCGCTCAACAATGACTGATGGTGGTGGTTCGCCACTATCTAGCATTATTTTGTGGTTATGGGCCTATTTGATCAATTTGTAATGTTTAAATTGGTTAAAAATAAATTAATTAAAATTACCCATATCTTGAGAACCAATTAAGATATTAAAAAACGGATTGCAGCATTGTAATCAGTGAAAATATCTAGTTCGAAATAAAGGGTCACAACACCACTTTTACATTTGAAAAAATATTTTTGATCCAATATGGCGAATCCAAGATGGCGTCAAAAATTGGGTACCCCCTCAAAATGAAGTATTAGCTACCCAATAATGTTTGGGGGTGGTGTGGAATTGATATTTGAAAAAATGTAGGAAAGTTAGGGGGGGGGGACTATTATGGGACACCCGGTATGTATATACACATATTATAATATGTGTACCTTTTACAAATAGTATAGTGCAGGAAAATAGTGACGGATTCTAGAATTTTAATTTAGCAGGCTAAAAATTGGTAGAAAGGTCGAAAATAAAGCTGACATCATCATACTAAAATTCCCAAAAAAATCCCACTTGGGCAACATGCCGCCTTGACAAAAACATTTCCGATCCGTGGTTCTTTGAACATTTTTTTTCGATTGACACGAAAACCATAAGAGATATGAAAAAAAGTGTAAGTGACGTTTTTGTAGAAAATAAGATTTCCAATAAAATGAGTATAAATATGTACAGGAAATATTGATTATAATTGTTTAAATTACTAATTTTTGAAAATGTTGTAATTCAAATCCCACTGCCATAAGGAACACATGTAAAATTTGATGTAAAATACATTTCCTACGGGACGAATCCATTTGACCTCTATGAATAAAAAATTATTCCCATAGAATCCTGATACCAATTCCAGTTATTTGCCACCTCAATCATCAAAATTGGTTCACAAAAAAGCGTGATAAGCTCACAAAAAAGATCCCTTATGATAACATTTGTAAAAATTCCTTAAGAAACTTTTTTTTGTGAGCTTACCCTCGTCTTTTTTTATAGTGAACCGATTTTGATGATCAAGGTGTCAAATAACTGAAATTTGCATTATGATTCTATGGGTGTAGTTTATTATTCATTAAGGTCAAAGCGCTTCGCCCCTAGGGAATGTATTTTACGTCAAATTTTACATGTATTCCTTATGGCAATGGTATTTGAATTATAACATTTTAGAAGATTAATAATATCAATAGTTATAATCAATATTTGCTGTACAAATTTGTACTCATTTTATTGGAAATTTTATTTTCTATAAAAAACGTCATTTACACTTTTTTCGTACCTCTTGTGGTTTTCGTGTTAATTAAAAAAATGTTCATAGAAACACGGACCGGAAATTGTTTTTTCAATATGGCGGCATGTTGCCCAAGTGGGATTTTTTGGGAATTTTAGTATTATGATCACAGCTTTATTTGCGATCTTTCCAGCAATTCTCAGCCTGATAAATTGAAATTCCGCAATCATACTAAATTTTGCATTATTTTCCTGCACTAGTAATCAAATATGCAAATACTTTAATGCATACTATAATTTGCTTCTCCAATTTCTTAAAAGTGTTTATTCAATTTTTAAGTTTTGATTGTCGGCAAGTAACACGAGAATGAAAAAAAACTTTTAATATTACAAATAATTATCTTCACACTTATCTTACTGCATAAATCTAGGTTTTCATGCTGCCCTAGAGCTTTCGACTATCAATTGAATCTTGCAATTTCATAATGTATCTGTAAAAACTGGAGTACTAGTACTTTTATTTTTTACGAGCACTGGTATACTGAAATGTTATTCCCAATTGCAACAAATAAATTATGCTTGTTACTGATAATTCGTGTTCTTCCAATAATGTTTTTGTCTTTTTTAAGTGCACGGGAGGGAGCTTTCCTGTATGAAAAACTTTTCTGGCTCAGTACACTTTAATGTTCTTGATACCTGAACATATTTTTACGAGCGTTAATGCACTATGTTATAGACTTACTGCATTCATCTGATGAGTAATCATGGTGCCATCTATGGCTCTCTATTATCTAATTTTAATATTTTACAATTTCCATTATGTATTTGTGAAAGTTGGACTTGTAAGTTGTGATTAACAGCAGATTTCCATAAAGTAATCTACATGTTAATACACAAGGGGTTTTCTTTTCACAGTCAAACCTCAATAATGGCTCAATGGATTTTGACGTTTGAGTTATCAAATTAAAGAGTTTTTTTATATAAATTTGTCAATACATCCCAAAAATTTTTTAAAAATTGAAAATTTTTTAACTCTCAAGATTGTTTAAATTTTGTATTATTAACAGTTTAATAATTTTAAACCTACATGGTGGTATGTAGCAATGTATCTGTATGTAGCGGATGTTTATTTTTAACGGATATTTTGTTGATTTAAAATAACAAATCTGAATATTATGAAACATATACGTTTTATTACACTATTCATTGATATCAAATAAATATAGACGTTCTTCGTTATACAAGAGATGGAAGTTTGAAAACGTCCCGAATCTTAAAAATAAGCCCCGCGTGTCAAAATGAAAAAGTGCATCCAAATTATTTTTAAATTTTACCTATGTTATCAAAATATTACCAGTTGAAGCATGAAAGAGGTTATTTGTAATAATTTTATTTGTTATTTAATCAAGATGAAAGCTAATAGTTTTGAACAGTATTTTCACTAATACATAACATTTTATTAGAATATTACATGTTACAGATCAATAAACATCTATTTGGCCATATCAACCAATATTAGTTACCCTATGGCGAAACTTAGTCGATTGGGAACAAAGTCGAGTTCGAGATCGACTCTCATGGTTGATCTGTTAAAATGAGTCGTTCTTTATAGACGCTTTGGGGCCATCCATAAATTAAGTAACGCTAAAATCGGCCTTTTCAAACCCCCCTCCCCCCCTCGTAACGGATTGTGACGCTGGCACTAACCCCCTCAAAAATTACGTAGCTCTGTGCTATCACCCCCCTAAAAAAGTCAAAAACTGTACTTTGAAGATAATTTAACATATTTGAAAAAATAATGAGTTAATCGTAATAACATAACGTTGGGTTGAACTCCCCTCCCTCCCTCGTAACGATGCATAACGCTACCGAACACCCCCTCCCCCCTAGGGGCGTTACGTAATTTATGGACGACCCCTTTAGGAGTAGTGCCTTTCGGAGTTTCGAACGATGCATTGCACTCCACTCAGTAAATATACCAGAAACGGTCAAATTATTCATTAACACTACATATTATTGTACTAATGTCGGATCCCATTGAATTGAATTTAATTTAATTAAAGATTATTTAGCAAACCGCTTACAGCTGAGTACAGAGGGTGTTTTGATTCCCTAGTTGGCACGGTTGGCAGCACTGTTTACCATGTCAAAATAGCTTAGCGTACCAAATTAGTCTTTACTCCCCTTTATTCGAGCATTGGTGGGGGGAATTTGCAGACAGATTTGTGTAGGTGAACTGGTACTGAGACCAAGTGTCTATTAGGTGAGCTAGTTTTTGATTATTTTATTATATTTATGAAATGTTTTTGAATGTGTAGCCCAACTGGCACTGTTATCTACTGGCATGTAGGAGAGTTCGCCACTATGTTAAACAAGATAAAAGCCATTATCTGCCTTATTGATCTAACGCTTGATGAAAAAAATTGTGACGGCAGGGTAAGTAAAAAATGTTTCTTATAAAAATTCACTCCGGAGGCCTCCACCTCCACCTTCGCCCCGGGGCCCTCCACATCTACCGTCGCCCCGGGGCCCTCCTCCTCCACCGTCGCCCCAGGGCCCTCCTCCTCCACCGTCGCCCCGGGGCCTTCCAGATCTACCAACGCCCCGGGGCCCTCCTCCTCCACCGTCGCCCCGGGGCCCTCCTCCTCCACCGTCGCCCCGGGGCCCTCCTCCTCCACCGACGCCCCGGGGCCTTCCAGATCTACCGTCGCCCCGGGGCCCTCCTCCTCCACCGTCACCCCGGGGCCCTCCAGATCTACCGTCGCCCAGGGGCCTTCCAGATCTACCGTCGCCCCGGGGCCCTCCCTTCCTCCTCCACCGTCGCCCCGGGGCCTTCCAGATCTACCGTCGCCCCGGGGCCCTCCACATCTACCGCCGCCCCGGGGCCCTCCAGATCTACCGTCGCCCCGGGGCCCTCCTCCTCCACCGTCGCCCCGGGGCCTTCCAGATCTACCGTCGCCCCGGGGCCCTCCAGATCTACCGTCGCCCCGGGGCCCTCCACCTCCACCGTCGCCCCGGGGCCCTCCAGAACTACCGTCGCCCCGGAGCCCTCCACCTCCACCGTCGCCCAGGGGCCCTCCACATCTACCGTCGCCCCGGGGCATTCCACATCTACCGTCGCCACGGGGCCCTCCGCATCTACCGTCGCCCCGGGGCCCTCCACCTCCACCGTCATCCCGGGGCCCTCCACATCTACCGTCGCCCCGGAACCCTCCAGATCTACCGTCGCCCCGGGGCCCTCCTCCACCACCGACGCCCCGGGGCCTTCCAGATCTACCGTCGCCCCGGGGCCCTCCTCCTCCACCGTCGCCCCGGGGCCCTCCTCCTCTACCGTCGCCCCGGGGCCCTCCAGATCTACCGTCGCCCCGGGGCCCTCCAGATCTACCGTCGTCCCGGGGCCCTCCTCCTCCACCGACGCCCCGGGGCCTTCCAGATCTACCGTCGCCCCGAGGCCCTCCTCCTCCACCGTCGCCCCGGGGCCCTCCACCTCCACCGTCGCCCCGGGGCCCTCCAGAACTACCGTCGCCCCGGAGCCCTCCACCTCCACCGTCACCCAGGGGCCCTCCACATCTACCGTCGCCCCGGGGCCCTCCACCTCCACCGTCATCCCGGGGCCCTCCACATCTACCGTCGCCCCGGGGCCCTCCTCCTCCACCGTCGCCCCGGGGCCCTCCTCCTCCACCGACGCCCCGGGGCCTTCCAGATCTACCGTCCGCCCCGGGGCCCTCCTCCTCCACCGTCGCCCCGGGGCCCTCCAGATCTACCGTCGCCCCGGGGCCTTCCAGATCTACCGTCGTCCCGGGGCCCTCCTCCTCCACCGACGCCCCGGGGCCTTCCAGATCTACCGTCGCCCCGGGGCCCTCCTCCTCCACCGTCGCCCCGGGGCCTTCCAGATCTACCGTCGCCCCGGGGCCCTCCAGATCTACCGTCGCCCCGGGGCCCTCCACCTCCACCGTCGCCCCGGGGCCCTCCACCTCCACCGTCGTCCCGGGGCCCTCCTCCTCCACCGACGCCCCGGGGCCTTCCAGATCTACCGTCGCCCCGGGGCCCTCCTCCTCCACCGTCGCCCCGGGGCCTTCCAGATCTACCGTCGCCCCGGGGCCCTCCAGATCTACCGTCGCCCCGGGGCCCTCCACCTCCACCGTCGCCCCGGGGCCCTCCACCTCCACCGTCGTCCCGGGGCCCTCCTCCTCCACCGACGCCCCGGGGCCTTCCAGATCTACCGTCGCCCCGGGGCCCTCCTCCTCCACCGTCGCCCCGGGGCCTTCCAGATCTACCGTCGCCCCGGGGCCCTCCTCCTCTACCGTCGCCCCGGGGCCCTCCAGATCTACCGTCGCCCCGGGGCCCTCCAGATCTACCGTCGTCCCGGGGCCCTCCTCCTCCACCGACGCCCCGGGGCCTTCCAGATCTACCGTCGTCCCGGGGCCTTCCTCCTCCTCCACCGACGCCCCGGGGCCTTCCAGATCTACCGTCGCCCCGGGGCCCTCCTCCTCCACCGTCGCCCCGGGGCCTTCCAGATCTACCGTCGCCCCGGGGCCCTCCTCCTCCACCGTCGCCCCGGGGCCCTCCAGATCTACCGTCGTCCCGGGGCCCTCCTCCTCCACCGTCGCCCCGGGGCCTTCCAGATCTACCGTCGCCCCGGGGCCCTCCAGATCTACCGTCGTCCCGGGGCCCTCCTCCTCCACCGACGCCCCGGGGCCTTCCAGATCTACCGTCGCCCCGGGGCCCTCCAGATCAACCGTCGCCCCGGGGCCCTCCAGATCTACCGTCGCCCCGGGGCCCTCCTCCTCCACCGTCGCCCCGGGGCCTTCCAGATCTACCGTCGCCCCCGGGGCCCTCCAGATCTACCGTCGCCCCGGGGCCCTCCTCCTCCACCGTCGCCCCGGGGCCCTCCAGATCTACCGTCGTCCCGGGGCCCTCCTCCTCCACCGTCGCCCCGGGGCCTTCCAGATCTACCGTCGCCCCGGGGCCCTCCTCCTCCACCGTCGCCCCGGGGCCCTCCTCCTCCACCGTCACCCCGGGGCCCTCCAGATCTACCGTCGCCCAGGGGCCTTCCAGATCTACCGTCGCCCCAGGGCCCTCCACCTCCACCGTCATCCCGGGGCCTTCCACCTCCACCGTCGCCCCGGGGCCCTCCACCTCCACCGTCATCCCGGGGCCCTCCAGATCTACCGTCGCCCCGGGGCCTTCCAGATCTACCGTCGCCCCGGGGCCCTCCACCTCCACCGTCGCCCCGGGGCCTTCCAGATCTACCGTCGCCCCGGGGCCCTCCTCCTCCACCGTCGCCCCGGGGCCCTCCTCCTCCACCGTCATCCCGGGGCCCTCCAGATCTACCGTCGCCCCGGGGCCTTCCAGATCTACCGTCGCCCCGGGGCCCTCCTCCTCCACCGTCGCCCCGGGGCCTTCCAGATCTACCGTCGCCCCGGGGCCCTCCACCTCCACCGTCATCCCGGGGCCCTCCACATCTACCGTCGCCCCGGGGCCCTCCACCTCCACCGTCATCCCGGGGCCCTCCACCTCCACCGTCGCCCCGGGGCCCTTCACATCTACCGTCGCCCCGGGGCCCTCCTCCTCCACCGTCGCCCCGGGGCCTTCCAGATCTACCGTCGCCCCGGGGCCCTCCAGATCTACCGTCGCCCCGGGGCCCTCCACCTCCACCGTCGCCCCGGGGCCCTCCACCTCCACCGTCGCCCCGGGGCCCTCCACCTCCACCCTCGTCCCGGGGCCCTCCACCTCCATTACCTAGGAACAGGGAGTGATTTTTATTTTTATATAGATCGGGACTGTTTATCAAAAGAGATAAAAGAGAAAGATAAAAAAATTTAATTTAATCTCATTATTTGATTTTAAATTGATGTAAACTTATTATTATTATTATAAAATTAATATAATTGGACATTATTTGTAACTTGTTCGATTACAACAATTTTAAACAAAACATTTCTAATGTTGTTGCAGATGGACCCGGGGTTAAATGCCCCGGGTGTGGAAACTGCTATCAAAACAAAAAAACAATAAGAGAACATGAAAAGTGGGGCTGCCCTCGAGGAGCCCCCGGGGCCCCGGGGCCCTCCACCTCCACCGTCGCCCCGGGGCCCTCCACATCTACCGTCGCCCCGGGGCCCTCCACATCTACCGTCGCCCCGGGGCCCTCCACATCTACCGTCTCCCCGGGGCCCTCCACATCTACCGTCGCCCCGGGGCCCTCCACATCTACCGTCGCCCCGGGGCCCTCCACCTCCACCGTCGCCCCGGGGCCCTCCACCTCCACCGTCGCCCCGGGGCCCTCCACCTCCACCGTCGCCCCGGGGCCCTCCACCTCCACCGTCGCCCCGGGGCCCTCCACCTCCACCGTCGCCCCGGGGCCCTCCACCTCCACCGTCGCCCCGGGGCCCTCCACCTCCACCGTCGCCCCGGGGCCCTCCACCGTCATCCCGGGGCCCTTCACATCTACCGTCGCCCCGGGGCCCTCCACCTCCACCGTCTCCGGGTGAGTGTCTCGCTGGTCAAGTACTCATGAGAGTATTCATCAGCAAACAGAGAATTCAAAGTGGACTTGAGCGCTCCGAAACCGGTGATAAATGGCCAACTAATGACAAGGATTGTATCCGGTCTTCCGCGCGGACCGTAACAAATAGTTCTTTCGATCAAAGCAGAACATACCACCATTTGGAGCAGAATTCCGATGTCATTTATACAATTATAGTTTTTGAAGTTTCATAATTAACTTCATAACATAGAGTGCTAGCTCATCTTGTTTTATATTTCAACATTTTTTTTTATAAATTAAGGCCGTCATACCTTTTTTTAACACCTTAACTATTTATTAAGCATAATCCGTTTTTTAGGTAACGTGACACAAGTTAACATTACTCTTATGGGACAGCAATCCAATGTGGCTACCTGTTGAAGACTGTTAAGGAGGTCAATGATACCAAATTAAACGATCCTACTCCCTATGTTTCATTCTGCTTAGAAGCATCGGGGAAAAATTTCCTCTACAGAATCTTTAGTCGAGTTTTCTAACACTATATCAAAATTTTAGACGCCTATATTTAGTATTATTCACTTTATTAATATATTTCCAACATACTGTTATCTCAGTAATTCATAGGTCATCCCGTTTAATTTTTCCAGCATATGCTTGGAATTCTTTCACTTGCCAATCAAACTTCTAATCATTCATCAGATATTACTAACAGTCTTTATTGTAAATTGATGTAAACTTATTATTATGATTGTAAAATTTATATGATTAGACATTATTTGTAACTTGATATATTTGTAACTAAATCATTTCTAATGTTGTTGCAGATGGCCGTGAAGTGATCTGCCGGGGCTGTGGCGACAGGTAAGGGTCGGTGAAAACTATCCAGGAGGACTGGTATTCTTACAAATTTCTTTGCTTTTTTAATACCCAAATTATTGGATTACCAAAGCCAATTAATACCTGACAAAGTTTTATACCACAGTGTCTGTAGTCTCTGGTTCGAAAACAGTTACTATATTATTACAAACTGTGTTATGAATGAGAAACTTTTTGTTTATGTTTATGTTTATATTCTAATGCATTAAATACTTTTGATTTGCAAATACTTAAAATATAGTGATTTCTTAATTAACTATAATTTTATAGATGTTATTGAAGAGAATTAGTTAAGTTGGATGAGAGAAGAAAGTCTAAGTATGTTTTTTAAATAATGCTGTCAATAATTGAAGATTCTGATCATGTGTTTATTGGGATAGATTTTGAGGATTGTAGCTGGATTTCTAAAATTAATTGTAAAATATATTAATTTGGTGATTTAATGAAGGAAAGTTAGATTTCAATAACGAATAACTTTTATATCACGGTATATTTAATGTAAACTCTGTTTCCTTGTCGGTTGACCTAGCAACTGTTTATGGCTAAGCGTATCCAGTTCCGCGGAGGCCGGGAAACATAGGAACCATGTATTAAATAAATGAACAAAATAAATATCAAATAAATGAGGAGTTTTTTAAGGTAGGCTCCTTGCCTCAGCCTGTCAAAAAATTGAAACTCAGATCCAGTTACAAAAATTAAAATACAAATAATGGGAGATTTATAAAAAGCAGGTCCCCTTTCCTCTTTCGTGAACAATTAAAACAAACATAAACGATGATTACAAACAAGTATATACAACACCGGCGGCTTTTTTAAAGGCAGACCCCCTGTCGTACTGCCTAAATAATCTAATTACAACGAGTACCGACTTTCAGTCGCAGAATATGACCAGGAACACGGTTCAGGAGTTGAACATCAACATCTATCGACGTTCGACGTTTTAGCGAATTTCCCCTATAGGGAAGAAGCTATTACCGTAGTACTCATGGTAAGACCTAAGCCCAAGACCATAATAACTTTTCGTTTTGGGGCCCCCAGAAGCAAAAAACACCATTAGTTCAAATTTCTAGATATATATATATATATATGTGTGTGTGTCTGTAAGCACGATAGCGCTCGCAAAAATGGTCCAATCGGAATGAAATTTGGCACAGGTGTGTAAAGTAGTAATTACTCGGACGAGTTCGTGAACCAGCCCGATCGGACCACCGGAAGGGGGGTAAAGCGGGTTAAACCCCCCCAAAAATGGGTTTTTCGAGTTTTTTATATAGAAAAATAAAATTTATGGAATTTTGGTTAACGCCATTGAATTCAGCTCAAAAAAACAAACAATTTAGTAATTTGAATCATTGCTCTATGTCCACTGGTTACCGAGATACTGAAAGTGGTAAACACAGTACGTTGTCTCAATGTTAACCTTATGGGGAATAAGTAAAATTCTATATCTCGCTTATTTCTCAACATATCATAATGAAACTTGGTTTGTGGCTTCATATAGATGAGATCTAATGTATTTTAGTATAAAATCCCGGATATTACCGTTTTTATGGCAGCAAACCTGCATACTCATTCCCCATGTTATCCTTATGGGAAATAAAAAAAAATGCAACATCTTCCTTATTTCTTAACATATCTTGATAAAACTTGGTGTATGGCTTCTTCCAGTTCAGATCTACTAAACATTGAATTAAAACCACCCTGTTTTAAACTACCTGTTGCAGCAAACATGCATACTCATTCCCCATGTTATTCTTATGGAGCTTAAAAAACGTGTCAAATCTCGCTATATTGGATTGAAACATGTGCTTTATAATTGAAATTCGCTGAGTATGCAGGTCTGCTGCAACGGGGGTAATGTTTATCCATCAACACCCTCCATTATTCTCTTCACAGTATTTATATATATTTTGGATGAGCTCTAATTTAATTAAGTCTAACATTCCCGATATTTCTATTTCTGTGGCAGCAAACCTGCATAGTCACTCCCCATGTTATCCTTATAGAAAATTAGACAAATCTATTTCTTCCTTATTTCTTTACGTATCTTGATAAAACTTGGTATATTGCTTCTTTCAAACTACCCACTTTTAACATACCTCTCTCAGCAAACCTGCATACTCATTCCCCATATTATTCTAATGGAGATGTTATAAACATGTCATGTCTTGCTATGTTTGACTGAAATATATTTTTGCACATTTGAAATTCGCTGAATTATCAGAAATCAGAAACTTTATTGTCATAGACATTTATAAAAAATGCATAGACAAACATCAGACAAACAGGTCTGTTGCAACAGGGGTGTTAACACTATTTGTTAAGGTATTTTTATGATTATGCTTGTTACTCTAATGTATTAGTGCGTACTGAACAAAAGAGAGATAAATTTATTATTATTAACATATTATTATATATATATTTTTTTAGGGAAAAGAAAGATCACAGTTGGGAGTGGAAGCAAGAAGAAATAAAATGAAATGGAAAAAGACGTCGAAAGAAAAAAATGGAAATAGTATAAAGTTATTTAATAAAAAATAAAAAATATTCAATTTTCGATATTTTGAAACTATTTGAATTGAGTGATAATGACAAAAATAAAAAAAATACAAACATTCATGGCTAGAACGAATCTGAAGGTCAGTAGTACAAACTCCGACGGGACCCTTCGGCGCCGCCCGCCCCGGCCACGGCCCTCCACCGGGACCCTTCGGCGCCGCCCGCCCCGGCCGCGACCCTCCACCGGGACCCTTCGGCGCCGCCCGCCCCGGCCGCGACCCTCCACCGGGACCCTTCGGCGCCGCCCGCCCCGGCCGCGACCCTCCACCGGGACCCTTCGGCGCCGCCCGCCCCGGCCACGGCCCTCCACCGGGACCCTTCGGCGCCGCCCGCCCCGGCCGCGACCCTCCACCGGGACCCTTCGGCGCCGCCCGCCCCGGCCGCGACCCTCCACCGGGACCCTTCGGCGCCGCCCGCCCCGGCCGCGACCCTCCAACGGGACCCTTCGGCGCCGACCACCCCTGCTGCGGCCCTCCACCGGGGCCCTCCGCCGCCGCCCCCGCCCCTGGTAAGAAGTTTGAAACAAAATTAGATTAAAAAAACTTTTATTTTGTAATTTTAGCGAATTTTTCCCTCTAGGGAGTAGCTATTACCGTAGGCGGCACGGTGAGACTTAAGCGCAGGACCACCGTAACTTTTCATTTTGAGGTCCCTAGACCCTATGAACACCGTTCGTTCACTTTCATATATATATATATATATATATATATATATATATATATATATATAGGGATATATATCAGTCCGTATGCGCGATAACTTTTGTGAAAAATGTCCGATCTTGATGAAATTTGGAACAAACGTGTAAAGCGTCATTCATGACTTCGAGTTCGAAAACCAGCAAGATCGGTTTACTCTAAGAAGGTTTTTTTCACAAAATAAAATTTATTTTCAAGATTTTTTACTAATTTTGTTTAAATTTAATTGTTAAAATTGAATTCAACTTAAAAAAAACAAACAATTTAGCATCTTGAATTATTATTCTACGTCAATCCGTAGCTTAGATATTGGATGTGCTAAACACAGTACGTTGTCCAATATTATTTTTACTTTTCCCTCCAAAAGTACAGCTACCCTGACTTAAGAGATTTTTAAAATACAATTCTGAACATATGATTAAATTTTCAGGTGATGAATATTCCATTTGTGTTTATTTTGAATAGTCAAGAGTTCATTGATCAAGAATTTGCAGAATGTACATACTATATCAAAAATTCAGTTACTTTAAAAGTAAATAAAAAGAAAAGGTGTAAATATATCTACAGGGTTGCAGCAATCCTGCGTAATCAGCGAATTTAAAATGCAAAACAACATATTTCAATCCAACATAGCGAGATTTGACATGTCTTGGTAAGCTCCATAAGAATAACATGGGGAATGAGTATGCAGGTTTGCTGCTACAGGTATATTAAAAATGGGTGGTTTTAATTCAATATTTAGTTGATCTGAACTAGAAGAAGCCATTTACCAAGTTTTATCAAGATATGTTGAGAAATAAGCGAGATATCGAATTTTCTTTATTTCCCATAAGGTTAACATTGGGACAACGTACTGTGTTTACCACTTTCAATATCTCGGAAACCAATGGACATAGAGCAGTGATTAAAAATACTAAATTGTTTGTTTTTTTGAGCTGAATTCAAAAATGCTAGCAAAAATTGGATAATTTTTAATTTTCTTTGTAAAAAACTCAAAAAACCCATTTTTGGGGGGGTAAACCCTTTACCCCCCCTTCCGGTGGTCCGATCGGGCTGGTTCACGAACTCGTCCGAGTGATTACCACTTTACACGTCTGTACCAAATTTCATTAAGATCGGATCATATTTACGGGCGCTATCGTGTTAACAGACATATATATACAGTATGTTCATTTTTTTGTGCACACCATTGGGATCTCGTAAACAATAAGAGATACAAGAAAGATTAAATTAGCAAAGTAATGCGTAATAAAAAGACAAATAAAATGGCGGTGAGCAATTTAAAATATTCGACCAAACTCGTTCGCTACGCTCAAAAAACCATTTTGGCCCCAAAACTAAAATTGCCCATAACTCCCTAACTTTTTAAGGTACAAGACTTTAAGTGGGGTTAAATTTACACGAAATTTTACGTAGAATCTAAATATCCAGTCAAAAATGTGATACCATTCATGGTTTTCTGAGAATAATGCTCAAGTTCAGAATTTTAAATGGTAATATGTAAAATTTCATTTTTCATTGGAAAGATATTTTTCTCCTGATTACAAAAATACCACACATGTGATACTTTCCTCTTCAAATGTGTTTTTAATCAGAGAAAATATTTTTTTGTAAATTAAAATGGGTTATAATGCACTGGATTTATCATAAAAATGATAAGTATGAAATCAGCTGATTTGTACCAAACAGCTGATTTACTCGAAACAGCTGATTGACACGAAACAGCTGATTGGCAGCAAAAAGCTGTTACACGGAAGCATCTTCATTTAAAACAACTGATTTATTTGTTAACTATCCTTTTACTGTTAATCAGCTGTTTCTAGTCAACCAGCTGTTATTTATTCATCAGCTGTTCCCTTTCTCTTCTTGGTATTATGAATTTAATTCGTTAAAATCTATTAAATATTTTAAATTAATGGTATGTTCAAGTTAATCCATTATTGTACATGATGATGAGCTATGATGAATTGGATTCATAACAAAAATAAGGAAAAGGGGAACAGCTGATTAATATTTAACAGCTGATTGACTAGAAACAGCTGATTAACAGTAAAAGGATAGTTTACAAATAAATCAGTTGTTTTAAATGAAGATGCTTCCGTGAAACAGCTTTTTGCTGCCAATCAGCTGTTTCGTGTCAATCAGCTGTTTCGAGTCAATCAGCTGATTGGTACAAATCAGCTGATTTCATAGTTATCATTTTTATGATAAATCCAGTGCATTATAACCCATTTTAATTTACAAAAAATATTTTCTCTGATTAAAAACACATTTGAAGAGGAAAGTATCACATGTGTGGTATTTTTGTAATCAGGAGAAAAATATCTTCCCAATAAAAAATGAAATTTTACATGTTACCATTTAAAATTCTGAACTTGAGCATTATTCTCAGAAAACCATGAATGGTATCACATTTTTGACTAGATATTTAGATTCTACGTAAAATTTCGTGTAAATTTAACCCCACTAACAGTCTTATACCTTAAAAAATAAGGGAGTTACGGGCAATTTTAGTTTTGGGGCTAAAATGGTTTTTTGAGCGTAGCGAACGAGTTTGGTCGAATATTTTAAATTGCTCACCACCATTTTATTTGTATTTTTACTACGCATTAATTTGCTAATTTAACCTTTCTTGTATCTCTTATAGTTTACGAGATCCCAATGGTGTGCACAAAAAAATGAACACACTTATATAGAGATATGTATATACAGGGTGAGTTTCTACTTACACCATTAACTTCACCAATGGATTCTACTCACTAAAAGAAACAAAAAAGTTCCTATAAACCCATATCCTATTCTCAACCGTTTAGCGGTTATCACACATTTTATGATTTTTTTAAATTACTTGACTTGGTTCCACTTTTTGAATGGTACCGAGGTGACCAATTGTCCTATAGTGTTATAATAGCTTATTCATTTAAGGAAATTCGCTAAAAACAACATTTTGCTTGGTAATACTTTAAATTAATTTTAAAAAATATTGGCAATTTTACATGAACAAACTAAATGTAACCTGAGCTTTGGATGTTACATTTCGCCCTTATACTATACTTGCAGTGGCCCAGTCCAAGATTTAAATCAAAAGAAAAAATGCCGGCTGGCTGTAAATGGCAGGGATAACCCCATCCCTGCTGTTCTGTTAAACATCTTGGGATTTTCTTTACAAACCTATAATAATTAATAATCTTTTTTATTAAAAAGAACAATTTGGTGAAAATGATCCTCGATTATACAATCAACTCTCACCAAATCGGTTCTCGAATTATTTTAACATCGGTTTAGGTTTGTAGAGTAGACGTATTAGAAGGAAGGCAAGTTAGTACGCAACAGTCAATTAATTCCTCCAGAATAAACAGTCATATAAGTCGAATGGTGCGCGGGTTGACTGTTCTCAACAATTGGGAATTAGCTCATCCTTACAACTCAGGAGCGGCCTGGCGTAGAAGTAGAACATGGGACTTCGGCTCCCAAGATCCGCGTTCAAAACCCGCCAATCACCAATGGCAATTTGCTACGGGATAATGCCGTAACCTCGAGGGTGTATAGCTAATTAAGCTGCAGTGCATGTCCATGAAAACTTCGAATCCTGGCCCTCGTCTAGAAAAAAAAATCTTGACAACTCAAACTGACTAGAGAGCCGAGTGGACAAACTGGTCACTGCTCACCTCATAGCCTGAAGGTTGCTGGTTCAAGCGTATGACGTAGTTGGGCTCGAGAAACTAGCGGATCTCGCGGTTTGACTGCAGAACTAAGACCATACAAAATTATTTGATTGAGTTGTATTAACTGGTTTGTTTTGTAATCGTCCTAAGCGCTAGTAACGAGCGCACCGAATCGCACCGAGCCCTAGTAATCGGCCGGTGCGAGTAACGAGGTGAGGCTTATACATCAATTTCCCTCAGGTATTAATTTATCTCAAATATGAATTTAAATTACTTTAATTAAAATTATTTAATGTAAATTATTTTAATGTAATCCTAAATTATAATACGATTATAGATTATCTCAGATATTTGAAGACCCTAAAATTACACCGGACGTGCTCATCACCGACAATGGCACGCAGTTTATCACAAACCTGGTTCGCAACCTGGTGGCGGAATGGGGAGTCACTCTTCAGACGACTGCCCCGGTGCCCCATGGCGGAGCAGGATGGACTTCAGCCTCGTCACCACATTATGAGCGGTTGCAGAGGGAAGCGCAGCAAGTTCGGTCCATTTGCTGAACTTATCCTGCACGACCAAGAGGAATCGCTGGGAACGCTGGGACCGAGGCAACGGACCTATGAGATCGGCTGACACCACGTACCAGGGGTCTTGGGGTTGCCGGAAATACATTTTACCCGCCGGTTTGGCTTGTGAGACTTTGTAAGCCTGGCATTGAGCGCAGGACCTTACATACGTCTTCACGTCTCGCCGCCAGTTCGGCCAAAAGTATTCCGCACCAACTCTCGCCGGAGTTTTCTTCACCCCAAGGTGACCGGCAGTCGCCGTGTCGTGGTTCTCGTGGAGCACCTCCGAGACCTTATCGCCCGGTACGCACATACGCCAGGTCGACGGTCGATTCTTCTTCACCAGGGCCCGATACAAAGTGCCTGATCGGACCGGGTATCGAGGATATCGGCGCGGGTGTTTACCGACCAACTCCCGCATCCGACCGTACCAAGCGTCATTGGTTCCCGGCAATTCTCGTTCGGTATCATCACCGACTGCCTCACCAATATCACCGTCGTGAGGTTCAGGGGTCACCTCATCAACGGTTTCATTCTGCCGTCGCAGCTGCTCTCTCGCACCTTGTCTCGTCAGGACTCCAACCTCGAACGTATTCAGGTTTAAAGGAGAATCCTGAGGGACGTCAGGGACAGGTTGCCGTGAAAGAGCATCCGCAACACAGTTCAAGGTCCCCTTGCGGTATTTCACCTTGAAGTCGAACTGTTGAAGTTCCATGACCCACCGTGCCAAACGTCCGCTGGGCTCATGAAGTTTCAGGAGCCACTTAAGCGCGACGTGGTCGGTTATTGCCACGAAATGGTACCCCTCCAGGTACGCCTTGAACTTCTAAACAGCGAACACAAGGGCGAGACACTCCTTCTCTGTCGTCGTGTAGTTCTGCTCTGCGTCAGACAGAAGACGACTAGCGTAGGCAACGACCACTTCCCGGTCGTTTTGACGCCAAGTGAGAGCTGCACCAAGGCCTGTGTTTGACGCATCGACCTGCAGCACGAACGTTTCAGCAAAGTCCGGGCAGGCTAGTACAGGGGCAGTGCTCAAGGCACGCTTTAGATCGTCAAACACCTTGGTTTGTTCCTCACCCCAAACCCACTTGGCGTTCTTCTTGAGCAAGCCACGCAGTGGAGCAGAGACAGAAGCGAACCTCTCGACGAAGCGCCGATACCAGGAGGTTACTGTGACGAATTTCTCGTAAAAGGAATAAAATTAATTTTCCTAACGACACGAGAAATCGCCTCAGACTTATGCCGGCGGAATTACTCTAGTCTGGCAGCTGGGTTTATTCCAGGGTTCTTAATTTTGAGCTGGTGCAGATTTCTGCCAAAACAAATTGATTTAAGTTGTTCAGGTGTGAACTCAGGCCCGCAAATAGAACTAACAAAACGTTCACTGCACCCTCATCATAGAGCACACCTGACAGTAAGCCAATTGGAAATTTTAAGTCAAAAGATGAACGATCAACTTAAAGTAATTTAGAAAAAATGAGTTTAATCTGTTCACCCCGTACCAACGGTGTTGGGAGTTTAGTTAGATATATTGCGAATCGGCAAACTAACAAAACAAATCAAGACAAAACCTGACCTATACACCCCGTGCCGGAGTGGTTTATATGGATTTTTAAAAAAGCTTTACCCAATTAACTGACAGTGCGAATCGGCACCACTAATGCAGTTCAACAAAGCAAAAATAACTTTATAAAAAGCTAATAACCAAACTTCTCTACTCACGGTCGCTCTCGTACCGAACCTGTCGACACAACAGAATACAGACAGGCACAGAACACACAGTTGACCACCGCTCAAAGTAGAGTCAGGACACAGAATAGCCTGCCACCCGCTCCTTCCCCAGGTTTTATACTTCCAGTCTTCCCTCCAGGGGATTGTACACGGAGGGGAGAAACAGCTGACCGACCATGGTTAATGGTTGGAGAATGCGTGACGTCAACCTCACCACGGCCACTACAGTCAGCTCAGCTGACATCGTCTGCTAGCAGTCGCCTTAACCGCGATTGAGGTTAGGGGGAACGCTGTTTACAAACACAGGTCGACGGTGTATCCCAGTGCCATAAAAGGGGTCCCTGTTACTGGGCCATGCTTGTGATGGATATTTCCTAGAGGGAGAAAAGATGATCGAATACTGAAGTAGTTCGAACCGTAGGAAATCATGTCACGGGTTGTCAGAGGCCTGGGAATCGCTCAGCTCGGTCGCTGCGATAATTCCGGGGGTCGAGGATCGAAATCACAGTAGTTATCAGATATTCGAATATGAGAGCTCAGTTATATTCAAACTAGTTGATGTTAAACTCAGAGTTGCCTCCAGATAGCCTCAGCTATGGGGCACGGAATTCTCAAACAACTCTTCCTAGGCTAAACAATTTAGAACTACCTAGGGAGTTTACAAAAAGCCAATGTGAAGACCTCAGGTCAACTGAGGTACCTTGAGCAAAGAAATACTAAATCTGAGAACACTTGCTAAAGTAAAATGCCCTCTGCTGTTTCCCCAGCTCTGTGTGTTAACACCAGTTACCCATAGTTAATGTTTACCCTAGTCAAGAAACAACATTAAACTATTTCACTAGTGACCAGTAATAACAGGAGTAGGACAGACCTTACACTCCGGTTGCACAGCAGGTTTGGACAAGACTAAGCCTGTTACAACAGCAGGAAAACTAGCAAGTAACTCAAACCAGTAAAATCACCAATTACTCTAAATTGGTTTAAACAGAATTTGGAAAATACCACAAAAGGAAAACCGAATAATAATCGGCACCAAGATGATTAATTTAACTAGTCTTGGTTACAGCCTAGAGATGAGCAGGATAGGTCTCGGACCCTATCCCGCGATTCGTTCAACTTTTAAGAAAAATTTACTGAACGTTACCTAAATTCGGGAAAGAAATAAACGATACCTTGATACCAAATCGGTAGCTGGACTAGAAGTCACTGTCTTCGGAAGTCACTCGTGCGAGAAACCGTGCACAGAAATTGCACCATAAATTGCAGAAATTGGACCTGGTTCGAGTCCCTGTTCGGGCGCCGTGTTACTGTGACGAATTTCTCGTAAAAGGAATAAAATTAACTTTCCTAACGACAAGAGAAATCGTCTCAGACTTATTCCAGCGGAATCGCTCAAGTTTGGCAGCTGGGTCTGTTCCAGGGTTCGTTAGATGAATTTTGAATAGGTACAGATTTCTACCAAACAAGAAATTACTTAAATTACTCAGGTGTGAACTCAGAGCCGGCAAACGCAACGCTACTGTACCATCATCATCGTTCACACCTGATGGTAAAGCCAATTGGAAATGATAAGTTTTATTACTTTGCACAAAAAATAAAGCAAACAAACTTATCCACAATAACGTGCTCACGTTACCGTCCACCACGTTTCTCCCCTACACCACGGTTTTACCAACCACGGTTACTCGGGAACCAATGCCACAGGTCGCCTGCACACGTAGGTCCTGTTCTGACACGCAGGTTCCCCACCCGCGTCTAAGTGGCAAAAGGAGTCGAATCACCCCGTGACAAACGCGACGGGGTTAATTAAATTAGACGTGGGAAACGGCACAAATGATACGCAGGAAGCGCTACGTATCACACTAAACACTCAAACGAGTAAACCGTCGATCTCGAGTTCTGATCTGCCGGCTAACACAAACTAGGTTCGTCGCGATGGATTCGCACAGGACGAGGTCTAGAAGAAACGACCGTACAGTTCAAGAACCAGAAACAGAATCCACCCGCTAATCCTCCGGGTTCATCCCTCCAAAACTTCCCCTCCAAGGAAGGGACAGGGAGGGGATAAACAGCTGATCACCAGTGGCTGTGATCGTGACGTAGCACCACTGCCACTGTCAGCTGTCAATCCAGCATCTCGTCGTCTGTTACCTCAACAAATACGATTGAGGGTTGAGGGTATGTTGCTCAAAACAAACGCAACACCGACGATGTTTATTATGGCCGTAAAGGGGATTTTTACATTTAACAGACAAGTGTGGGGACAATTATTCACAACAAGTGTCACAAGTGTTTTAACTATAAAGTTTTATGAAATCAACTTTATGTCAACACAATGGGCAGTGACACCGGCGAGAGAGGTTAGCCTTGTGTTTGGTTTATGGGCTTTCACCAATGGTTAGCAGTGCACCTAGGTTAGGAGGTTATATTTCACTGCATTAACCATTATTCATGAGCTGCCCAACTATGTCAACCAACCAAAGGATGGGCTAGGCTTATGACAAACAAAGGCCTAGGCTAGGGTTCAACCTAGTTAAACCTACACCAGGTAACTTTACCCTTTTTATAGCTAGGCCTAAGCAACTAGCCATAACAAATCACCTTCTCCAGCTATTAATCAGTTAATTTATACCCCCCTACAAATTTGACCCGTTACACAGGGGTGTTATTTGTTATGGTATTTTTATGATTATGTTTTTGTTATTCTAATGTATTATTGCGTACTGAACAAAAGAGAGATAAATTATTAATAACATATTGTTATTTAGGCCTAGATTTTTTTAGAGACAAGAAAGATCCCAGTTGGGTGTTCTAGCTGTAAAAGGACAGGAGAATTGGAAAAAAAGTCGAAAGATAAAATAATAACCAAAATAAAAAACCTACTCAAAAAAATAAATATACAACAAATAAGGATATTTTAAACATGTTTAAACTTAGTTCAAACAATAATAATATGAACTAAATTTCAACATTCATGAAGAGAACCAATTTGGAGGTCAGTAGTACAAACTTATAGACAGGGGCATACCCATGGGGGGGGATATCGGGATATATCCCCCACCCGAAATTTTTAGGGATGTTGGGAAATTTTTGGGAAGATTAATATCTCGTTCATAATGAAGTTAGTAGTATCACTAAGCTTACCGTAAAGAAGAGAACACTACACATTAAATAATTACTACACTTTTATAAGGGTTTTAAAAAGTTAAATTCCATTATTTTAAAAATAATTAATTCGGGCATTATGCCATATTTCAAGTCAATGATTATACATTGTATTAGGGAACCACGGCCCTCCACCGGGCCCTCCGGCGCCGACCACCCCGTCCGCGGCCCTCCACCGGGCCCTCCGGCGCCGACAACCCCGGCCGCGGCCCTCCGGCGCCGACAACCCCGGCCGCGGCCCTCCACCGGGCCCTCCGGCGCCGACAACCCCGGCCGCGGCCCTCCACCGGGCCCTCCGGCGCCGACCACCCCGTCCGCGGCCCTCCACCGGGCCCTCCGGCGCCGACAACCCCGGCCGCGGCCCTCCACCGGGCCCTCCGGCGCCGACCACCCCGTCCGCGGCCCTCCACCGGGCCCTCCGGCGCCGACCACCCCGTCCGCGGCCCTCCACCGGGCCCTCCGGCGCCGACAACCCCGGCCGCGGCCCTCCGGCGCCGACCACCCCGTCCGCGGCCCTCCACCGGGCCCTCCGGCGCCGACAACCCCGGCCGCGGCCCTCCGGCGCCGACCACCCCGTCCGCGGCCCTCCACCGGGCCCTCCGGCGCCGACAACCCCGGCCGCGGCCCTCTGGCGCCGACCACCCCGGCCGCGGCCCTCCACCGGGCCCTCCGGCGCCGACCACCCCGTCCGCGGCCCTCCACCGGGCCCTCCGGCGCCGACCACCCCGGCCGCGGCCCTCCACCGGGCCCTCCGGCGCCTACCACCCCGTCCGCGGCCCTCCACCGGGCCCTCCGGCGCCGACAACCCCGGCCGCGGCCCTCCACCGGGCCCTCCGGCGCCGACCACCCCGTCCGCGGCCCTCCACCGGGCCCTCCGGCGCCGACAACCCCGTCCGCGGCCCTCCGGCGCCGACAACCCCGGCCGCGGCCCTCCACCGGGCCCTCCGGCGCCGACCACCCCGTCCGCGGCCCTCCACCGGGCCCTCCGGCGCCGACCACCCCGGCCGCGGCCCTCCACCGGGCCCTCCGGTGCCGACCACCCCGTCCGCGGCCCTCCACCGGGCCCTCCGGCGCCGACAACCCCGTCCGCGGCCCTCCGGCGCCGACAACCCCGGCCGCGGCCCTCCACCGGGCCCTCCGGCGCCGACAACCCCGGCCGCGGCCCTCCGGCGCCGACCACCCCGTCCGCGGCCCTCCACCGGGCCCTCCGGCGCCGACAACCCCGTCCGCGGCCCTCCGGCGCCGACAACCCCGGCCGCGGCCCTCCACCGGGCCCTCCGGCGCCGACCACCCCGTCCGCGGCCCTCCGGCGCCGACAACCCCGGCCGTGGCCCTCCACCGGGCCCTCCGGCGCCGACAACCCCAGCCGCGGCCCTCCACCGGGCCCTCCGGCGCCGACCACCCCGTCCGCGGCCCTCCACCGGGCCCTCCGGCGCCGACAACCCCGGCCGCGGCCCTCCACCGGGCCCTCCGGCGCCGACCACCCCGTCCGCAGCCCTCCGGCGCCGACAACCCCGGCCGCGGCCCTCCACCGGGCCCTCCGGCGCCGACAACACTGGCCGCGGCCCTCCACCGGGCCCTCCGGCGCCGACCACCCCGTCCGCGGCCCTCCGGCGCCGACAACCCCGGCCGCGGCCCTCCACCGGGCCCTCCGGCGCCGACCACCCCGTCCGCGGCCCTCCGGCGCCGACCACCCCGGCCGCGGCCCTCCACCGGGCCCTCCGGCGCCGACCACCCCGTCCGCGGCCCTCTGGCGCCGACAACCGCGGCCGCGGCCCTCCACCGGGCCCTCCGGCGCCGACAACCCCGGCCGCGGCCCTCCATCGGGCCCTCCGGCGCCACCCTGCCTCCGCCGCGGCCCTCCACCGGGGCCGACCACCCCGTCCGCGGCCCTCTGGCGCCGACAACCGCGGCCGCGGCCCTCCACCGGGCCCTCCGGCGCCGACCAACCCGGCCGCGGCCCTCCACCGGGCCCTCCGGCGCCGACCACCCCGTCCGCGGCCCTCTGGCGCCGACAACCGCGGCCGCGGCCCTCCACCGGGCCCTCCGGCGCCGACAACCCCGGCCGCGGCCCTCCATCGGGCCCTCCGGCGCCACCCTGCCTCCGCCGCGGCCCTCCACCGGGGCCGACCACCCCGTCCGCGGCCCTCTGGCGCCGACAACCCCGGCCGCGGCCCTCCATCGGGCCCTCCGGCGCCGACCAACCCGGCCGCGGCCCTCCACCGGGGCCCTCCGGCGCCGACCACCCCGTCCGCGGCCCTCCGGCGCCGACAACCCCGGCCGCGGCCCTCCAACGGGGCCCTCCGGCGCCACCCTGCCTCGGCCGCGGCCCTCCACCTGGACCCTCCAGCGCCGACCAACCCGGCCGCGTCCCTCCACCTGGACCCTCCAGCGCCGACCAACCCGGCCGCGGCCCTCCACCGGGGCCCTCCGGCGCCGACCACCCCAGCCGCGGCCCTCCACCGGGCCCTCCGGCGCCGACAACCCCGGCCGCGGCCCTCCAACGGGGCCCTCCGGTGCCGACCAACCCGGCCGCGGCCCTCCACCGGGGCCCTCCGCCGCCGCCCCGCCCCTGGTAAGAAGTTTGAAACAAAATTAGATTTAAAAAAACTTTTATTTTGTAATTTTAGCGAAATTCCCCCTCTAGGGAAGTAGCTATTACCGTAGGCGGCACAGTGAGACTTAAGCGCAGGACCACCTGTTGTAATTTGCATAGAGTCTGAGCCTTAACTTTCATAGTTAAAATTATTAGATAGCAGTTCAGTACCAATTAAATTACAGAACATTTGTAACTGAAACACCAAGTAGACATGAAAAAGCAGAACCACAGTCTCAATATAAAATATAACAATATATATATATTTTTTAATTTGACGTTGTCTCAATTGAGACCACAGAACCACAGAAAATTAATTACAAGTCACAAATAAGTGAAATAAAAATGTTGTTCACGGTTACAAAGTCAAAAATCGAGTTCAAAACATTTCCAACCACTTCTTCTAATAATGACAGTATATTCTCTGGAAACCCCAATTTCAATTCGAGAATGTGTTGGATTTCGCAAGTGCAACAAGCCTGGCTCAACACCTTATCAGTGATAAAGAGTCATTAATCATAAGATGTTGACTTGAAACAAAAAACAACTGCCAAGGCCAACCCAACTTTCAATTCGAGAATATGTTGGATTTCACCAGCGCAACAGGCTTGGCTCAACACCTTCTCTGTGATAAAGAGTCATTAATCAGAAGATGTTGACTTGAAAGCACAAAACAACTGCCAAGGCCAACCCAATTCAACAACAAAACTTTTTTTGTCTTTTGTCACTAGACAAAACGTAAATTTTGTATACGGGGTGTTTTTTTACAACAGTCAGACACCCATTTATTAATGTTCAATTTTTAAAAGTTTTCTCATTTTTAAGTTCTCTCAAAGATAAAGAGTCATTAATCAGAAGATGTTGATTTGAGTTCATTGAGCCGCTTGAGCAACCGGCCTGGTGGCAAATCAGTGAACTACTAGGCCAAGCCGTCGGTAACAGCACCCGTGCCAAAACGTCGTAGTACCTATGGCAAACCACGTTGAAGGATTAACATGACTGAGTATTTCCTGTTGTAATTTGCATAGAGTCAGAGCCTTAACTTTCAGAGTAAAAATTATTAGATAGCAGTTCAGTACCAATTAAATTAATCAGAAGATAAATCAGAAGATGTTGACTTGAAAGTAAAAAACAACTGCCAAGGACAACCCCACTTTCAATTCGAGAATGTGTTGGATTTCTCAAGTGCAACAGGCTTGGCTTAACACCTTATCAGTGATAAAGCGTCATTAATCAGAAGATGTTGACTTGAAAGCAAAAAACAACTGCCAAGGCCAACCCAACTTTCAATTCGAGAATGTGTTGGATTTCTCAAGTGCAACAGGGTTGGCTCAACACCTTATCAGTGATAAAGCGTCATTAATCAGAAGATGTTGACTTGAAAGCAAAAAACAACTGCCAAGGCCAACCCAACTTTCAATTCGAGAATATGTTGGATTTCACCAGCGCAACAGGCTTGGCTCAACACCTTATCAGTGATAAAGAGTCATTAATCAGAAGATGTTGACTTGAAAAAAATAAAATATAAAAATATATAATTTTTTTAATTTGACGTTGTCTCAATTGAGACCACAGAACCACAGAAAAATAAATACAAGTCACAAATAAGTGAAATAAAAATGTTTTTCACAGTTACGAAGTCAAAAATCGAGTTCAAAACAGTTCCAATCATTTCTTCTAAAAATGACAGTATATTCACTGGAAACCCCACTTTAAATTCGAGAATGTGTTGGATTTCGCAAGTGCAACAGGCTTGGCTCAACACCTTATCAGTGATAAAGAGTCATTAATCAGAAGATGTTGACTTGAGTTCATTGAACCGCTTGAGCAACCGGCCTGGTGGCAAATCAGTGAACTACTAGGCCAAGCCGTCGGTAACAGCACCCGTGCCAAAACGTCGTAGTACCTATGGCAAACCACGTTGAAGGATTAACATGACTGATTTCCTGTTGTAATTTGCATAGTTTTTTTTAAATAAAAAACCGTGTCCTCCTCCTCTATACAAGGGTAAAATGAAGCAAAACAGGTGTGTACAGCAATCCCTACTAAACCTACAAATGCCGTCAACTTCCACCCAAGCCGGTCACCGTTTATTTTAGGTGGGCCCTCCCACCAGCTTTACCACACATTTGAAAGCCTAATAGGGATTGCTCATGGAGCGGGAATTGAACCCGCGCCGCGGCGTATGTCCTAATCATTGGCTCGTCAGTCAATGATTTAGACCACACGGCCGCGCAGTACCGTCAGACCAGTGCTCGTTTGAGTCTTAAAGCCTACGGCTCGTGAACCGCTTGAGCAACCGGGCTGGTGGCAAATCAGTGAACTACTAGGCCAAGCCGTCGGTAACAGCACCCGTGCCAAAACGGCGTAGTACCTACGGCAAACCACGTTGAAGGATTAATTATTGACCGTCAGGACTTTATAATTTATAACTTATTTTTTATAGTTTATAATACAAGTCACAAATGAGTGAAATAAAAATGTTGTTCACAGTTACGAAGTCAAAAATCGAGCTCAAAAAATTTCCATTCATTTCTTCTAATAATGACAGTATATTCACTGGAAACCCCACTTTCAATTCAGCCATTATTGACCGTCAGAAGAAAAATATGTTGGAGTTCTCTAGTGCAACAGGGTTGGCTCAACACTTTATCAGTGATAAAGCGTCATTAATCAGAAGATGTTGACTTGAAAGCAAAAAACAACTGCCAAGGCCAACCCCACAATTTTCAGGTCCTCTGGCAGTTGTTTAAAGAAGACGGCACCCTTGTATGATGTTTTCTTTACAAGTAGACTGAGATGGTGTGAGTTAAGCAGAAAGTTGTGTCTGTTTCTTGTATTATAGGTGTGAATGTTTTCCATTCTGGTTTGGTTTTATTTCACTGCATGAATGATAGTTTCCAGGATGTAAAGTGAAACTACAGTTAGTATCTTGTGGTTCTTGAAGACCTTTCCATAAGTGTCCCTAGGGCCTCTTTTTTTAGTGATAAGCACTTTTTGCAGGTTGGAGCTATTAAGGAAGTATTTTCATTTTTCCAACAGATATATCGAGCCATTTCAGCCAGAGCGTGAGGAGCCGGACATCACTGTGTTCGTGTTGCAGAGTATTCTCCGCACTGCTGCCAACCTCCTCCTGATGGTCTCTCCAGGGAGCGACACCATCAGAGAGGTGGTTGGCCTGATACAAAGGTTATTGAAATCGAGTGAGTGGTTTGCTGTACTTACTAACTTACTAAGGTAAATACTAACTACTTTTACCAAATCACATGGAAATAATTAGAAGTTTTCATCCATACGGCTATCGTAAATGCAGTGGGCTGCAGGCAGAACGCAATCATGGACAAACTTATGACGTGTTTTATGACGTATACAAACAATCCATGACGTCACTTTAATGTTTTTCTCCTTAAAATCACGGTAAATTCCCTGATTATTTGCAAATACGGCAGTTTGAGCGAAATTGCAGAGAAAAAGTTCTTAAAGAAGGACTGCGAGTCCTGCATCTGTACTAATGCTCAAAACTCTGCCAAGTCATTGAGCTGGGTCCAGACACAACACTAGTATTATATTCCAGGGACTAAAAGACGACTATAGATAGTAAGTGGAGGAAAAAATATTTTTTTCTGTTATTAAATCTTTAGGTAACAAAGCCAAATACCATATTTTATTTGATTATAATCAGCCGTGCGGCGAGACAGCAAGTAGGTTAGTAGCACAAAGGTACTTTCCCGATGGGTGGGGAATCCCTAGGTTCAGGGGTCGGTCCAAAAACTGAACCCCATAAGAATAACATGGGAAAACAAGCCGATTACGCTGTAAAACCAGTATTTTTCCACTATTTAGGAGTACGTTCGGATCGTGTTTTGAAATCTGTTGTTTTTTTTTACGATTTAACCTCTGAAGTCATGAGTTCATCATTTAATAAAAGTATTGATTCTGATTGACCGCTTATGATTTAATTCTTTTTCCAATTAATATGAGGTGTTCAATATGCGATGAATTGTATTCAAAACTTCATTGTATTTGAAACCAAGAGTACGCAGTGGAAGAGTGACAGTCCTGCGGCTGGGACGCGGTTGGCGGCAGCTTTGTGGCACGTAATCGGTGGCTCAGTTACGATGCATTTTTAAGGGCCCGCTTATCACTCCGGCAAAGTTACGCTGTCTACCTGATCTTCGTGGCTCAGTTTCAGTGCACTGATTTAGATTTTTAGTGGAGGTTAAGAGGAAGGGAGCTCTGATAGTACTCAGAAATTTTTTTAAATTTAATTTCAGAAAATTATTGGCAGCACCTGAGGCCGCGCCTCCACCGGGGCCCTCCGGCGCCGCCCCGTCCCGGCCGCGGCCCTCCACCGGGGCCCTCCAGCGCAGCCCCACCCCGGCCGCGGCCCTCCACCGGGGCCCTCCGGCGCCGCCCCACCCCGGCCGCGGTCCTCCACCGGGGCCCTCCGGCGCAGCCCCACCCCGGCCGCGGCCCTCCACCGGGGCCCTCTGGCGCCGCCCCGTCCCAGCCGCGGTCCTCCACCGGGGCCCTCCGGCGCAGCCCCACCCCGGCCGCGGCCCTCCACCGGGGCCCTCTGGCGCCGCCCCGTCCCAGCCGCGGTCCTCCACCGGGGCCCTCCGGCGCAGCCCCACCCCGGCCGCGGCCCTCCACCGGGGCCCTCCGGCGCCGCCGCGGCCCTCCACCGGAGCCCTCCGGCGCAGCCTCGTCCCGGCCGCGGCCCTCCACCGGGGCCCTCCGGTGCCGCCCTACCCCAGCCGCGGCCCTCCACCGGGGCCCTCCGGCGCAGCCCCACCCCGGCCGCGGCCCTCCACCGGGGCCCTCCGGCGCCGCCCCGTCCCGGCCGCGGCCCTCCACAGGGGCCCTCCGGTGCCGCCCCACCCCAGCCGCGGCCCTCCGGTGCCGCCCCACCCCGGCCGCGGCCCTCCACCGGGGTCCTCTGGCGCTGCCCCGCCCATGGTAAGAAGTTTGAAACAAAATTAGATTACTCAGTTGCAGCTTCGCTTGCAAACATGGCAATCTGTGGTTTACCTTTACTAAGCTTTGACTGGGAAAAGAAAACCGCTTGCGTATTATTATATAAATTTTCTACAGTTTTGCCATCGGCCATGGCACCTAACAGATTAGAAGACCCGCAGGTAGATGGCTCATGCACTGGGGCCTCTAGTACTAAATTGAAAACTACAGTTTTGACCATCTATGATATTATATCTGTAATCTCTGTGAAATTACGGTGCCGTTAGTGTAATATATCTAAATAACTATATAGTCGCATGTGGAACTCACTCACTGACTGACTGAGTTATATTACACGTTACACCAATTCTATACAACCGCTTGTGTAACTGACTCACGTATACAAATTCAAACCATACTTCTCGATGAGCTAGAAACTTGAAATTTGCCATGAATATTCCTTTGCTGGTCAACCTACAGTAAAAATTGTTAAAACAAAACATTTCCACCCCCAACCACCCCAAAGGGAAGGAAAACTTGAATTAAAAAAACAGGGCCGCCACGAGGAGTTTGGGGGCCTGGGGCAAAAGTTCTGGTGTGGGGCCCTTGCTGTCATGGCAAATACCAATCACATTTTACAAATGCCAAAATTTGCATAAACAAAACATATTATGCTGTGCTCCGATAATAATTCTTTTAAATAACTATTGTACTCATTGTAAACTCGTTTACTCATTTTGTTATTTAAACGTAAAGCCTAAGATAAATTATTTATATGAAAGTTAAAATAAACTGGAATAATATTTCTGTACAGAAAGATTTATTTTATGTCGACCTTCACATAATTATGATATTCATTGCATTTTGCTAAAATTAATCTCAAATTTACGTGTAATCAGGATAAAAAAACATGCAAAATACATTAGACCTGGCCTAAATTTATAATAAAATAAAAACAGTCACTTCTAAATAATTCCTTTTCTAGCCCGAGCCATTGCAAAATCATTTATTACGTCTTCAAAGTTGATTGATTTAACATAATCATGTTCAATTCTTAATAGTATTAAGTATTTAAACGATTTTCACCTATTGCGGAACATAGCTTATTTTTTAATAAGTCCAACTTACTGAAGGAACGTTCCCCAGAGCCACCTGACACTGGGATAATGCTACTATCAGACGACACACGGTTCCGACACAACGTGACACGGCCAGTCAAGAACGTGTGTGAAACACTAGGCTTAAAATGATAAGGACCAAGCAGGGTTCACCCCCGAGAGAAACTTTTTCAGGGAAGAAAGTTTGGTAAAAAAGGAGTACTTTTATTTACAGAAAGTTGCAGGTAGCGCTAAATATAATTATAATAATTTTCCGTTAAAGGCAATAAGTATGCAATTAATTAATTCAGTAGTACAAATAATGGTCTTACTCTTATGTGTTTGAAATACACGGATACTAACACGGATACTAAGAATTCTAAATTTAGAGGCCATTTTGGGAGTGAAGGAGGTGAGATAAGGCAAAATACATAAAGACCAAAATTGTAGGAAATTTAATTTCAACTTAGGAAATAAACTTTGTTTTTGAATAGAACCTTTATTTTAGCCACAAGAGGAAAAAAAAACTAAAAGTACTTTTATCGAAATTCAAGTTTCCCCCCATTTTACCCCCTTTTGGGGGGTGGGGGGTCGAAATTGTTTGTTTTGAGAATTTTGTATTTAGTATGACCACCCAATAAATATTTCTACAAATTTATAGGGGCCTAGGTAGTATATCAAGTAAACTGGTGCTGGAAAACCTAAGGAAGATCTATGAAAATTGAAAAATCTAGTTCAATCTAAGGGTGAAGGAGACGAGATAGGGCAAAAAATCATAGGAACAAAGTTGTAGATCGTGAAAAATCCGTGCCACGTGGTGCAGTCCGTTTTTCAATAGGACCTCTGGTTTAGCCGCTATAGCCCAAAAACGAAAAGTACTTTTTTCGAACTTCAATTTTTTCCCCTTTTTCCCCCCTTTGGGGGGGTGGGGGGTGGAAATGTTTTGTTTTGACAATTTTTCCTGGGGTTTGACCACCAAAGGAATATTCGTGCCAAACGTCAAGTTTCTAGCTCATTGGGAAGTCGATAACAGTTTGTATAGATCAGTCAGTTACACAAGCGGTCGTATACAATATAGACTCGCCTTACGGCTCGCTGGGGGCTCCGCCCCCAGGCCCCCTTAAAGGGTTTCGCCCCAAAGCGGAGAGTTTGTATTGAAAGTAACAAAACGAATGAACTGTTTACAAATGCTTAGCAAAAGTAATTATTACTAGTTTTGGGATGAATAGTTTCAATGGGGTTTATGGTAGGGGGGGGGGGGTAATTATTACTGAAATGATCAATTAAATTTCGGAAAAATCAGATAGGTTTCAATTTTTGAGATATTTTACAAAAACCTTTTTATCATAAGACATTTTGGTAAAATGTCAAAACCAATTTTCTCCATAAGAATAATATGGGAAATGAGTCTGCAGGTTCGCTGACATGGAAATGTAAAAATTCAACTTTTTTCAGCATTCCAGCAGGTAACAACTAAATAAAGACATCTACCAATTTTTATTCAGATTGTTGATAAATAAGCGATATATAATTTTATTTGTTTCCCATAAGTAAACATTGAGATAAACTGCTGGACAGAGAATAATTATTCACAGTACCAAATTGTTGGTTTTTTTCAATTTAAATCCAATGGTCCAACCCAGAATCTGATAATTTTCATTTTCTATGTAAAAGATCCCAAAACCCCATTTTTGACGGGTTTATCCATCCCCTCCTAACCCCACCATCCGATGGTCTGATCAGGCTAGTGTTGGGTATTTCCTCTTCCTCCCTTTTGAATTAGTAAGATTTATAAGAGTTCAATTTTAATAATCAAGTTAAATCCAATTAAACTTAAAAATCAATATATTAAAGTTTTTCCACATCATTAACGTGAGAAATGAGCATGCATGTTTGATGTCACAGAAATGAGCGAATTGGGACATTTAGGCCATTATTCGACTAAACATCAACTAAATTAAGCCACATAACAGCCCTTACTAAACAAAAATTAAAAAAAGAAAAAGTTCTATTATTGCTGATTTGTAACATAGCTTGTAAGTGATTTTTTGTAATATTTTTGAGGAGGTTAAAATAAAAAATGGCATTTTTTGATAATTTGTCCTATATATTGACCATCCAAGAAATATTCATGCCACATTTAAAGTTTCTAGCTAATCAGGAAGTTTGGTTTGAACCGGGATGAAATACCTCGAGAAAATCGCTGACATTTGGCGAATTTTGAAGTTTTTTTAACTTTATATGCATTTTTATATTACAAATTAGTACATTATTCCTGATTTGTAACATATATGCTATAGAGATTATGTATGCCAAATTTCAGCCCTCTACGTATGACATTAAATCATCTGGAGCTGAAAACCTAGAGGAAATGTGAAAAATTCAACGAAAGTTTAACTTTTGAGGGCTATTTTAGGGGTTGAAAAGGGGTGAATTCTGCGAATGTCCCCTGATAACCCTAAAGGATCAAACTTACTATCTCACTGTGAAATTTGAGGTCTACAAGCTAAAAGTAAATATAGAAAAATAATCAAACCCCAAAATAAACTGACAAATTGATAAGAATTCTAAATTTAGAGGTCATTTTGGGAGTAAAGGAGATGAGATAAGGCAAAATACATAATGACCAAAATTGCAGGAAATTTAATTTCAACTTAGGAAATAAACTTTGTTTTTGAATAGAACCTTTATTTTAGCCACAAGAGGCAAAAAACTAAAAGTACTTTTATCGAAATTCAAGTTTCCCCCCTTTTTACCCCCTTTTGGGGGGTGGGGGGTCGAAATTGTTTGTTTTGAGAATTTTGTATTTAGTATGACCACCCAATAAATATTTCTACAAATTTATAGGGGCCTAGGTAGTATATCAAGTCAACTGGTGCTGGAAAACCTAAGGAAGATCCATGAAAATTGAAAAATCTAGATCAATCTAAGGATGAAGGAGACGAGATAGGGCAAAAAGTCATAGGAACAAAGTTGTAGATCGTGAAAAATCCGTGGCACGTGGTGTAGTCCGTTTTTCAATAGGACCTCTAGTTTAGCCGCTATAGCCCAAAAACGAAAAGTACTTTTTTCGAACTTCAATTTTTCCCCCTTTTACCCCCCTTTGGGGGTGTCGGGGGTGGAAATGTTTTGTTTTGACAATTTTTCCTGGGGTTTGACCACCAAAGGAATATTCGTGCAAATTTCAAGTTTCTAGCTCATTGGGAAGTCGATAACAGTTTGTATAGATCAGTCAGTTACACAAGCGGTCGTATATAATATAGACTCGCCTTACGGCTCGCTGGGGGCTCCGCCCCCATGCCCCCTACTGTGAGCCCCTTTGAGAGCAATTTTGTGATAAGTCACATAACAAAATTAGTTTGTTTGTTTACGTACTAAGTCAGGGTAGGGGTCTGGGTTTGTCACGTACGTTTGGTCCTGGTCAGGGATTTTCCTAAAAATAAAAACTGTGAAGGAAATATAAAAGCTCCGCTCCCAGGCCCCCTATAGTAAGTTGCGGGGGGTTTTGATTCTGAAGAGCCAAGAGAAGTTTAATAAACTGTTGTTAGTTGTCAAATACTTATCACAAGGTATCATAGGTAGTGTCAGAGAATAAGTTGTTTGAGGGTTAGTTGGGGTCAGGGGGTTGTTGAATGGGATGGGGATTGTTTGTTTTGAGGAATTTTGGTTTATGGGGCGGGTAATTATTATTTTAAGGGAGAGTGGGTTAAGGGGGCTCCCGGGGGGGTTTGGCTATTGAAAAGTTACAGGACAAATCTCTAATTAAACTGATTACAAACGTCAGAACAAGGTATCTTTGATAGTGATCAAAGGAATTTTTGGTGGTCTGTGGGGTTGTTGGTCGCACGGAATTAATTATTCAAAGATGGGGTGGAACCAGCTAGATAAGAAAAAGTAAAATATTGGGTCTCTCAGTTATGAAAACAAAGAGAAAAACAGTAGTATTGAAAATTCACGGAAAAGTTTACTTTTGAGGACTATTTAGGAATTTACCCTGTCCACAACAGGGTAAAGTTGGCGAATAACGTACGATTAACCTGTGGCCTCTGAGAATCGCGGGCCAGGGATGAGGCAAGAGTATTTGTTTGAAAATAACATTGTCATACATTTAAAAAATGCTTACTTTGCTTCATTTACTGGTCGGATTTAGGACTCGATAGGGGTAAGAAAACACAAATGACCGATAAACGTGGGAGGTAACGCTTACCAACAAGTCAAATTAAGAATAATCCCTACAAATCCTCGGGAAAATTGTATCGTAGTAAGTGTTTGGCGGGGGGGGGCTGGAGGGGTAGGGTTTTAAATTGTACGTGGGAGAACTGGTTGGTTCAGAGCGGAGGGTGAGGGTAATGTACTATATGTGATAAAAAATTGCCTTAAATGCTTAATTTGATTCAGTTGTGGGGAAGGTAATTTGGTTGGAAGGGGTTTAGCCGTGTTAGTTGTTAGTTATTAGTTATTTTAGGGAGGAGACGGTTGGTGGGGCTAGAGGGTAAAAGGAATTTTTTTTGTTGAGAAATAACAATTCCCATAATTTTTAAAATGTTTAATTTGCTTCATTTATTAGGTCTATGTATGGGTTGATAGTGACAAATGACTTCAGATAAACGTGGGTGGAGTCACTAATTAATGCTTGTCAAAAATTGGGTCTCTAATTTGAATAATAAATTGGCAAACAAACTTAAAACCACGAGGAAAATTTAAAACTTAATGCAAGTTCAATTTTAGAGGACTAATTTAGGAGTAGAAAAACATTGAGATAAAGTACAGTATTTACCATGATCCATATCTCGGCAACCAGTGGACAGAGAAAAATTATTCACAGTACCTTTTTCAATTTAAATCCAATGGTCCAACCCAGGATTTGATTATTTTCATTATTCTATGTAAAAGATCTAAAAAACCCATTTTAAGGGGTTTATCTATTCCCTCCTAACCCCACCATCCGATGGTCCGATCAGGCTAGTGTTGGGTATTCTCTGACCCTCCCTTCTGAATTAGTAAGACTTATAAGAGAGCTATTTTAATAATCAAATTAAATCCAATTAAACTTAAAAATGAACATATTACAGTTTGATGTCACACAAATGAACGAATTTAGAAAAATCGCCAGTTATAACAACAGTTAAATGAAGAGACGGTGTCATTGAAACTTGTGACATTACCACCAGCGAGAACCTATATTAAAATCTGTTATCAGCAATTTTTTTCTGAAGATTTTATAGGGATACCATAATTAATATATTACTTTATCTCTATGGCTAAGGTTTTTAATATTTTTTTTCTTAAAATTAGTACACGTAATCATTTTTTTTAACATAAACCGTGCGTGGCATAGTTTCTATGATGATTTTCGAGAAAATCGCTGACATTTGGCGAATTTGGAAGATTCTTTTTAATTTATAGGCATTTCATTATTACAAACTAGTTATATTCGTGATTAGTAACAAATATGCTGTAGAGATTATGTATGCCAATTTTCAGCTCTCTACGTCTAATATTAAATCTACTGGAACTGAAAAACCTGGGGAAATCGCTGACATTTGGCGAATTTAGAAGATTCTTTTAAATCTATAGGTATTTTAATGTCACAAACTAGTTATATTATTCGTGATTTGTAACATATATGTTGTAGAGATTATGTATGCCAATTTTCAGCCCTCTACGTATCATATTAAATAAACTGAAGTTAAAAACCCTGGGGAAATCGCTGACATTTAACGAATTTTGAAGATTATTTTAAATCTATTGGCATTTTCATGTTACAAACTAGTTATATTATTCGTGATTTGTATTATATATGTTGTAGAGATGATGTATGCCAAATTTCAGCCCTCTACATATAATATTAAATATACTGGAGCTAAAAAAACCTGGGGAAATCGCTGACATTTGGCGAATTTTTAAGATTCTTTTAAATTTATAGGCATTTTAACAATGCAAACTAGTTATATTATTTGTGAATTGTAACATATATGTTGCAGAGATGATTTATGCCAATTTGCAGCCCTCTACATATAATATTAAATCTACTGGAGCTGAAAAACCTGAGGAAAATTTCGAAAATTAAAATTTCTAGCGCTATCTAAGGGTGAAGGAGACGAGATAGGGCAAAAAGTCAAAGGACCAAAGTTGTAGATCGTAAAAAATCCGTGGCGCGTGGTGCAGTCCGTTTTTCAATAGGACCTCTAGTTTAGCCGCTACAGCCCAAAAACGAAAAGTACTTTTTTCGAACTTCAATTTTTCCCCCCTCTTCCCCCCATTTGGAGGGGTCGGGGGTGGAAATGTTTCGTTTTGATAATTTTCCCTGGGGTTTGACCACCGAAGGAATATCCGTGCCAAATTTCAAGTCTCTAGCTTATCTGGAAGTACTTTAGAATTTGTATCTATAGATGAGTTACACATCCGGCTGTATATATATTAGACTCGCCTTACGGCTCGCTGGGGGCTCCGCCCCCAGGCCCCCGCTGTTGTGTCCCTTGTTGGAAGGAGTTGGGTATTGATAAGTCACAAAAAAACTTAATTTTAGGTAAAAGAATCTTCGTACAAGGTTTCTTCGATCCTGTTCCAAGGTGGGGTAGTTGGGGATTGAGTTATGAAATTATATTGATGTTGCCATTGCCTTATAAATTGTATATGTGATTAATTGTGAAGATAGCAAGTTTGAAGTGAAATGGACATTGAAAGTTAATTAGTATGTTTGGATAAATTAAAGCTAAAATTAAAATGACTAAAACTGGATTATTTGTCTTTAAATTTTTGTATAAATGTTGTCATTGCGTTGTTAGTTATTGATAAGATTTATTTTGAAGAGTATTTTAAAAATTAAATTAACATTGAAAGTAGATAGATATATACTTAGTTGTATTTCAAATCAAGTAATTGTGATTAAAAATCGATGGTATTGCGAAAATAAAAATATTTGTTTAAGTGAATTTGTATGAATACGATGTGAGAAAGTACCAGTTACTAATAAATGTTAAGTAATTACGATAGTTAATGTTTCCCTGTCAGTTAGCCTGTGAATTAAGTAGCATAACGGCATATCCAGTTCCGCCAACGTGGAGGCCGGGAAACGCTGGAACCATATTTACAAACCTAATCAAATACAGTAATAGAAATAAATAAATGGGGAGTTTCTTAAGGCAGTCCCCCTTGCCTCTGCCATCTTAAACTAATAAAATAATTTCACACCGGAGAGTTGGTTAAGGCAGTCCTCCTCGCCTCTGCCGTACAAAATTAAAATTAAGGTAGATTTTCATCTACGAAAATACAAATAACAAGTAAACAAATGGGGAGTTTGTTTTAAGGCAGGCCCCCTTGCCTCTGCCTCGATATAATGAATTAAGGTATAAAGTTCAACACACCGGAGAGTTTTTTTAAGCAGTTCTCCTTGCCTCTGCTGCTAACCCTGACAGACTTATAAACTATGGGGAGTTTGATAAGGCAGTGCCCCTTGCCTCTGCCATAAAAATAGTGAAACTAAGGGTGTAAAAGTAACTATGTACGATATATTTACAGCAACGGGGACTTTTGTTAAGGCAGACCCCCTGATCGTACTGCCAAAGATTGAAAATACAACGAGGAGTTTTGATGAAGCAGACCCTCTAGCCTACTGCTCACTTCTGTGGTAGGGATTAATGGAGGAGTTCTTTGAAAACCACATTCTTAGTATGCGGAATTCCTCCAATGACTCTTTCAGGGCGGACAAGAATCACGATGTCGTCTGGACGTCGGGCCCTGCTTAACAACACGTATAATTGACCGTGTGTGAAGCAGTCAGTGCGTAGATCTACCCCAACGCGATCAATAGTCTGGCCTTGACTCTTATGCCCGGTCATTGCATACGCGAGCATTAGAGGAAACTGTAATCGGCGGACACGAAGCGGAGAACCCTCGACAAACGGGAACGTAAAAGTTATTCTAGGAATACAAATAGGTTCCGTTTGTCCAGGAATTCTTACTGTAATAAGGCGGGAACTAATAGCTGTTACGATAACTTTGGTGCCGTTTACAAGCCCGCAATCGATGTTCAGATTCCTCATGATGAGACAAACAGAGCCAATCGCGAGTCGCAGAACGTGATCAGGCACACCGTTTGCAGAAGCTTGGTTCAATAGATGAACGTCAACATCCATGCCGTCATCGGTCTCCTTGTCCACTGAATCAGCACTTCTCAAGTCATGAACGCGACCGTCCAAAGACCTCAAGACGATGTTGTTAATCTCTTTGACATTTGTGTTCAATGTAGAAAGTATAGCCCGGCTCGCCATCAGATCAAAATCATTAATTTCATTTGCTGGGAACACAAATTCTATTAAGTCGTTCAAAGAAGTTACATATGCCACCCCAGTAAGTGGAATAAGAGTCTCGCTGTCGTGGCCCTGTTCACACGTAGTAGAAATAATCGTTCCATTGCCTACCTCAAGTAAGAATTTTGAGTAGTCAGTGGAACCACTGGTCCTATGAGGAGTTGTTAATGAAAACACTCTGAAGTACGGCCACAGATACGAAGCCCGAAGCGAAACGCAAGCAATGTCTTCAGGCGTGCGGGCTTTAACAACTACGGGGGCGATCTGGTGGAAATCACCGGAGCAGAGAAAGATTTTCCCTCCAAACGGCGCATTACAATTCATGAGGTCTCGTAGAGATCTGTCAAGAATCTCAAATATGAATCTGTGAGCCATGGGAGCCTCATCAAAAACAATAAGCTGTGCAGCTCTGATGAGCTCTGCTCGCTGGGAACCATTGGTAATATTCCAGAAGCCAGAACCATCCCCGAGATCAAGGGGTAGTCGAAACATGCTGTGAGCTGTGGATCCCCCAGGCATATTACCTGCTGCAATTCCTGAGCTAGCAACAGCTACGGCGACCTGCCGACAACTACGAACATAAGCGAGGATGACACGAATGAGAGCTGTTTTGCCATAACCACCAGGGCCGTCGAGGAATATCAGTTTTGAAGAAGGAGAACTGCTGGTGTTGTGGAGAAGAAAACAAATGTATTCAAACAATAGTTTCTGGTCCGACGATAGTTTTGGCTCCCATTCATCCACCAAAGCCTTCTGTTGATTCTCACTATAGTAGAGAAATTCTCGGCCAAGCTCTGTTGTGTCATCCTCCACATACGGGAGGCCTTGATCTGCTAAACATGATCCATGTCGACGGAGACTGCGATCAATCTCGATTAGGGACAGCTTAAAGGCCAACTCAGGATCATTAGGATTTCGTTCTAAGTGATCCTCGCAAAGTGAGTCCCGGAAAGAATCCCACAAAAGTGCAGCTGAAGCTCCCATGTTGCAGAGGAGCACAAAGAAAGAACGGAGTCTCGGCCCTGTCATGAACTGAGCGGCTTCTTGTAATGCATGGTGATACTCATCCTCGTCTTCTAACAAGCCTAGTTTACGGGCAACTTCCTGGAATGTGCGGCAATCATTACCACCAAGTGATAGAAGGTCGGAATACCCACGACAAGGCAAGAACATTAGAAGCAAACGCAGAAAATATTGTTCACCACGACTGGGTGAGACCCAAAAGAGCCGGCATACTTTCTGACCACGCTGGCGAGCAGTAATGAAATGCTTTCCATTGGGGTGGTCATAAACTGTCACATGACTTGGGCGTTTAGTGTGGATTATGAACTGTTCATAAAATGCCTGGTACGTTAAGTTGTCAAATACTGGACCAAGAGGCCGATTGAAGTAGAAGATTAGCTTGGAGCTAGCTCTAGTCGTAGCGTCTGTTAGCTCACTCGGTCTAAACAAAACGTTTTGTTTTCCCTCAAGATGAACGGGGAGACACTCAACGGTAGGCTCTGATTCAGAGATTGGAAATTCCAAAAGTCGCCAGCAAGCGTCGCTGGCACCCACCATTCTCTTTGTGACGTAGTGCTCAACCTCGTCATCCTGATCACCTACAGGCGTAACATTAACGTTTTGGAGAGAACCTCCTTTCATGAGGTACTTAAAAAGGTATTTAATAACGCGACGAGTAGACGCCAGCTCCAAGTTAATGTGTGCTTCATATTTTAGTAAAAGGGCTGGGTTATAGGGCACAACCCAGCCGTCGTGAACAGTGATCGTCTTTTTGCGGGAAACAATAGACCCCGTGTTGCTGTAATCTCGTTTATAGATAACGAAACCCCTTTCATCGAGATGAGTGGTCTCACAAGCTGGTTTGGGGAAGAATTTCGAACAGCAGCCTTTAGCAGTGTCCCAGCAAGGAAAGTCTATGCGATGATCCGTTCCGCAGGGTCCGTGGATCATATGCCGTAGAACTAATTGCCGCAATCTTCCAGAAGCCTCGTCGTCAGAAGGAATGTCAGCCCGGATGATGGAATCAATGTCAGCAGACTGTACGGGACCTTCTCCGTCGATTTTAAACACGATATGCGCGTGAGGGAGGCCGCGCAATTGAAATTCTATGACAAAAATGATATATACAGTTTTTCCAAAGATTGCTCCACTACGCAGGTCCCGAAGAAGTTCATTAAGTTTGATTTTGAAAACACGGCAGGCAGTACTGGGATCACTTCGACCACTACCACGAGGGCAAGCCTTTTTGTTTTCTTCCCAGGTGGCACTGTACGTAAATGTCAAGAAGAATGTTGGGAATCCAAGGCGAGAAACGAGGGCCATTGCATTCTCATAATGTACCTTCATGTACCTAGGTCCCCCGGTAAATGAACTGGGTAAGTAAACTTTCCCAGGTTGCACTCCCCCCTCACCTTGGACAGTTTCATCATTAGTTATGTCATCAATTATTTGTCTCCCCTGTTGTACCGCCTGCAATTCATCTAAGGGACCTGTACGCATGGCATTTTCAGATGACTTTTTCTGGACGAACTTGATATACCGGAGTTTCTCTTCCTCATACCGCGCAAACATCTCAACCTGCCAAGCTTGTGAAAGACGGCCGATGTGTGAGAAGCGAGGTTCACGAAGCAAGAGGCATCGAGAATACTTTAACTGAGACAGTTTATCCCCACAGTTATCTTGAAGTCCAATATGCCAGCCCAAATCACCTTGGGGGTAGAGAAGAGGGTATTGGAAAGGCTCCATAAGAGGACTGAAAAGATCCATTGATGTAGGTTTAGGGGAGCCAACCTTCCAAATGGTAAGTTTTCGAGGTTCTATTACAGCCTCATCAGTGCTGATCACGGCATGTACCTCTACGCCTCGCTGCTTGTCACCCAAAACAGGGCCATGAGTAGATCTGCTAGTCAGTTCAAAATCTAAGTGTGCGTTGACAGCACGAACACTTCCTAGCCGGCGATACTGATCGATAAAAGGATTTTCACTATGGAGAAACTCATTGATAAGGCCAATGATTTCGCCATCTAGAGATCTACCTCTGGCTATGTTAAGGCGCTCTTCACCGTCGTCAATGTACAGCCGTGATCGATTTACAAACTGCACTTCCCCAGCTTTAGTTGTAAATTTCTGGCCAGGAGCATCAAGGTTATAGACCTGATGATACATTCTGCCTTCAATTTTGAAAAACGAGAGACCACTGGGGTGGCGGTAACCACCACTAACCTCCAGGGCGCAGAAAGCGAACAAATCATTGTAAGCACGTGCCCTTTCGAGGAAGCGACTGTCGGAGTAAAAGCATTCACGAATTGGAGCTAGATTCAACACATTGTAGGCTCCTGCTCCACAGCACCACTTTTTCCGAAGTCTCTCCTCCTCAAACAATCGAGCATCACAATGAGGGCACATGAAAACATTGGCTTCCCAAAGGCTAACGTTTTTTAACTTAAAAGGTGTAATGCTGTCAAGAATACTTCCCCTCCAAGACGCCATGGGTCCGTTATTGAAAATATCTCGTGCTGAAGTAGCGTCCAAATGACGAAGCTCGGAAACCATGGGGTTTTTAAGACGGAAGATTTGGACTCTCTCTCTTGAAGCTTCGGGGTTTTGTTGATAGTATTGTCGCACGGCTTCTCGATTGATTTCCGGATTCTGTTGGCTATAGCGCCTTACAGCCTCCCGGTGCACATCGGGATTTCTCTGAGTATACCGCTTTACTGCTTCACGGTTTACTTCAGGATGGTTCTTCTTGTATCTTTCTTCAGTTTCATTGATTGTTTCCTTATGTGAATCTCTGTATTTTTTTGCATCTTGTAACAATTTCTCTCGATGACTCTCGGCATACCGTTTTTTAGCTTCAATTATTTGTTGTTCTCTTGTTGTACTTAAGACTTTTGGTCGCCCAAGTTTAGTCTTTTTAGGCCTTCCCGGACCTCTCCTAGTACTTTTAAGATTAGGAAGAGATTTGATTTTCCGAAGAGGAGACAGAATAACAACTGGATTCCCCAATAACTTTTCATCAGTGACAGACGATTGATTTAAAATATGCTGATCGACTTCTGGAATATTGAAGCCTCGGTCGGTTGATGAAATATTGCTATGTGGACGAAATATTATACGAGTGATAGAGAACTGTCGCACTGTTCCATCACACACGATATTAGACAATAACAGAGAAGCCAAGGAAATATGACTATTACAACAGAACAACCTTGCTAGATTATTTTCCTCGTGAACGAAATCATAACGTCTCTCCTCATTTACTCCATGAGGATCAAACAGATAGAAACGGTTTTGGCGACGCCAAAACGCAACCGTAACATTTAATCCGGTAAACAAAAATCCAAGCTCATTTGATTCATCAGCAATCAATTCCTCCAAGGCGCTTGCCAATTCACTGATAGAGGAATTGATATTAACGTCTACAGTTGGGTAAAGCGCATCATAAACGTACGACAATTCCTCTATATGAAAGTCAACACCCGCAACTGTGAATTCCCTCGGTAATTCGTCGGTGAACAGGAGTCTACTTTCACCAATGCAATTCTCACTACGCAGTGATCTATAAATGCAATCACCGCTCATGAGTATGGCATCAATGTTGGGAGTCGAAAAATCATAACCCAAACTTTTCCACGCAAGTGCAACTAGTGAATTAGCCACACACTGTACGTTAGAACTGTATCCAAATACCCCGCTTGTGCCCTGGTGAATAGAGCCAAACGCCATACAGTAGAATGCCATTTCTAAATAATTCGAGTGTTTGGCAAAAAAACTATCCGAATACTAAGATTCTAGGACGAGAAAAATACGAAGGCGGGTTATAAGGATTTTGTTACTTACTAATGTAGTGAGAACCTTTTGACATATTAAAGGTTTTTATCATTTATTTATAAAAAGGACAGTTAAAACATGCTTTGTTAACACAAAAATGTTGGTATCAACAATATTGTAGCATAAATGTATCGACTCTTTCGGGAAAAGGCAATTAAAACGTTCAGCAAGAGTATTTTCGTAAGTTTACTGAAGGAAAATTAATCTGCATTACCGACAAGAGTGTATTACTATGCTTCTGTAGGTATTACTATGCTTCTGTAACTAGATGTGGGTAACGTAGATTTTCAGATAGACTCTTCATTACCGAACATGTAAACTTAACGTTGGTTTAGAATTTTCGATAAATAAGGGTCTTATTATGTATATAAAAATATAAATTATATTTGACACCCAAAGGAATATGTTAAGTAACTTTTTCAGGGAAATTAAATAGAATTAGTTTCTTTAGTGGTATTTGGGAAGGGTGTGTTGGTGGTGGGGGAGGACTTGAAGGTAAAACAGGGGGGGGATTAAAGGGGATGGGTTTTGGTGGGGCGTGGATGACCAGAACGTATTTGTTTAGTAATAAAACTACTCAAAACACTTGAAAAACTATTAAATCGTCACATTTATGAGTCGGATTTATGGGTTGAAACTGGTTAGTTAAGCTGGTATTTTGGTGTTCATGCGGAAGGGGGATGTGCTCGTGGGGGCCGTTGGTTGTGGGAGGGAGTTAATTATTTAATGAGAAATGGGTTATTGAGAGAATGGGTTATTGAGGCCAGGACGTGAGGTAACAGTATATTTTTTTAATAGCGATGCCAAAAATTTGAAAAATGCTTAATTTGCTTCAATCATTTGTTGTATCTAGGTGTTTAAAGGGGTTAGAATTGGGATATGACTTCGGGTAAACTTAAATGGTGACACTGACTACTAATCCCATGACAAAAAACGGGTCTCTAAGTTTCAGAATAATTTTGCTGAAATACAAAACCACGAGGAACATTAGAAATTCAATGAAAATTAAACTTTAGAGGAATGTATAACGGGTTGAAACGAAGCAAAATTGGTGAAAGACCTTAGATGATCCTGAACGGTTAAGTGTCAATTTCCAGAACAAAAAATATTCATCTCGGCCCGAAAACAAATGAACAAATAAAGAAAACTAAAAATAGAAAGTGAAAATTTACGAAAAAAATTTACGTTAGAGGCAATTTTAGTTGTGAAGGAGGTGGGATAGGTCAAAATACCAAAGGACCAAAATTTTAGAGAATTTAATTTTAAATACAGTAATTGATCTTAGTTTTTCGACTGCCAAGGTGACACAGAATGAAATGCCTCGAGAAAATGGCCGACATTTGGCAAATTTTGAAGATTCTTTATAATTTTATGCATTTTAATATTAAAACCAAGTTACATTATTCGTGATTTGTTACATATATACTGTGAATGATTTATGCCTAATTTCAGACCTCTACTTATAATATTAAATCTACTGGAGCTGAAAAACCTGGAGAAAATCTTAGAAAATTAAAATTTCTAGAGCTATCTAAGGGTGAAGAAGGCGAGATAGGGCAAAAAGTCATAGGATCAAAGTTGTAGATCGTGAAAAATCCGTGACACGTGGTGCAGTCTGTTTTTCGATAGAACCTCTAGTTTAGCCGCTACAGCCTAAAAACGAAAAGTACTTTTTTCGAAATTCAAATTTTCCCCCCTTTTTCCCCCCTTTGGAGGGGTTGGGGATGGAAATGTTTCGTTTTGACAATTTTTCCTGGGGGTTGACCACCAGAGGAATATTCGTGCCAAATTTCAAGTTTCTAGCTCATCGGGAAGTCGAGTAGACTTTGTATCCCGACGGGTGAGTCAGTGAGTTATACATGCGGTTGTATATTATATTGATACACATCCGGCTGTATATATATTAGACTCGCCTTACGGCTCGCTGGGGGCTCCGCCCCCAGGCCCCCGTTTGTGTTCTCCCGCAGTTGAACAATACTCCGCCCCCAGACCTCCCATTATGAGTCCCTAAGAAGGGGGTTTTATTTTGAATAGTCACAAGACCAAATTAATTTAATTGTTTTGGTTGAAATTCCTACTTCAAGATATCTTAACATGGTAAAAACCACCAGTGAAGTTGTAAACTCATTGCAAGTTTAGATTTAGAGAACTTTTTCATGGAGTTGAAATGGGGCAAAGTTGGTGAGTAGCCCTTGATGAACCTCTGACCTCTAATAACGCCGGGCCAGGTGTGAGACAAAATTGTTGATTTAAAATATTATTGCCAAACTTTTGAATAGTACTTGATTTTTCTTGTATTGGCGGGATTAGGGGTCGAAAGCGTTTAGAAATGACAAATAACTTAGGGTTAATCATGGGAGGTGGGAGGATGACCTCTGATAAACCTGAGGGGTAAAAATCCCTCGGGTGAGGAGTGTTTAGATATAAAAATAACAAGGGAAAGTTAATAAAACTATGTACGAATTCTCGGCATGTGGTATGTTGGTGTTCGGGAGGATGTTTGGTGGTGGGGGTTGTTGGTTTTGGAAGGTCAATTATTTGAACTGGGAGGGGGTCCGGGGGCCAGGGGGTTAGGCAAAAGTATTTGTTTAGAAATAACAATGTCAAACATTTGAAAATAGTATAATTTGCTTCATTTTTGGGTTGTATGTAGGGGTTGAAAGGGGTGAGAAACGGCCAAAGACTCCGCTTAAATGTGGGCGGTGTTACAGAGTAATCCCAGGTCAAAACGTGGGTCTCTCATTTAAAGAATATTTTAGAAAAACTAACGGGGAAAATTCAAATTTAATAAAAGTTAAACTTTAGGACTCTTTGAGGGGTTGAAACGAAGTAAATTGGCGAATGACCATTGATAGAGGCCTAAACCTGAGCGGTAAAACTGACTCTCCATGTCAAAACTTTGAATCAAAATAAAAAATAAACACAAAAATAAAGAAAAACCAAAAAAAGTGGAAATTTACAAACATTTGTATTTCAGGGCACAGTTTAGGGGTTAAGGAGGTGAGATAGGGCAAAATATCCGAAAATAAGAACCAAAATTGTAGAAAAACTAATTTAAATACAATATTCATGATTGTTTTTCGATAGAACCACTAGTTTGGTGGTGGGAGCTGTTGGTTGTGGAAGGTTAATTATTTGAAGGGGAAGAGGGTCGGGGGCCAGGGGGTTAGGCAAAAGTATTTGTATAGAAATAACAATGCCAAACATTTGAAAATAGTTTAATTTGTTTCATTTATTGGTTGTATGTAGGGGTTGAAAGGGTTGAGAAATGGCCAATGACTTCGCTTAAACGTGGGCGGGGACACTGAGTACTACCAAGTCAAAACTTGGGTCTATCATTTAAGAATATATTACAAAAAACCACGAGGAAAGTTCAAATTTTATGAACGTTCAACTTTAGGACTCTTTTAGGGGTTGAAACGGAATAAATTGGGGAATGACCTTTGATGGGGCCTAAACCTGAACGGTAAAACTGACTCTCGTCATGTCAAAACTTTTAATCAAGATTAAAAAAATAACTAAAAAATAAAGTGGAAATTAAAAAACAACTTTTTTTTAAAGGCGGGCAACTTTTTAAAAAAATAAACACACAAATAAAGAAAAACCAAAAAAGTGGAAATTTACAAACAAATTTATTTCAGGGCACAGTTTAGGGGTGAAAGAGGAGAGATAGGGCAAAATATCAAAAATAAAAACAGAAATTGTTGAAAATTTTATTTCAATACAGTATTGATCTTTGTTTTTCGATAGGATAACTAGTTGTCTTATTTTGTTACAGCTCAGCTATTTGTTGGTTAGAGACGTGAGTTTAATTGTGAACTGTTCCTTATTTAATGCCATTTTCAGTAACGCTGGTGGTTTAACTATTTCGGATTTCCAAGCGGAAACAGAATACAAAAAAATTATTATGTTAATTCTAAGCAATGTTTGTTTGGCAGTGACTCCTAACAAGAGCCTGTCTGGTCTCCAAACATAACACCATTTGAGTTTTGGACGTTGAGTTACCTGAAGAGCAAGGTTTTTGCTTCGATAACCACCTTTGTTAGAAAACATGGCATTAAATAAAGAGTCGTTCTGTACAATATTCGCTTAAAAATTAACTGAGTATTACAAATATGAATACAAAGATCGGTTTTTTTTAAATGTTTTATATAGATTTTGTTCAGGCATTTGCCATCACTAATTAGTACAAACAAACCAGACTGGAAGATTTTTTTGACCACCCGTCATTATTTTAATGGGGCATTAATAGAGAGAGATTGTTACTCTTTTACTGATAACAAACATAATAGTTGTTACTGGTACTGAAACACTGCAATACACGGAATGAAGGCTATATTTAAAGATGTGTTAAAAATGTTTAAGTTTAAATTATACAAATATTTGGTTTCTATGGGTGTTCTAATATTAAAATTCTACATATAAAAAATTGGAGAAATTTCAAGTCGACAAAAACGTACTACATTTCACGATAACGTAGAACAGAACTATATCTAAGCGCGGTAAAACCATTGATTATCCTCTTATCCCACAGGTGTCTTGTCAATGCTAAAACTGAACCAGAGAACCACACGACCAGATAATAACCTGCTGATTCTTTTATCTGATTTGGGCACGTACTGTATTACCGGCACCACTATGAAGTGAAAACAGCGAGAACCTAAAAGTAAAATCATTGTTTTAAATACAATTAGCGCATGAAAGAATCATACGATTGAAGTATTTTCAGGCTTAAAAAAACAACTTTGCTTGCAAAGAATATTTATCTATAAAAGTTATTTATTATTATTATTTATACCGGTAAGAAACACATTAGCAGTTATGAAAGCTGCATTAAACAGCAACTTAAAAGAACATGTCAGGAGGGTGTAACGAGGCAAATTTCAAAGATTTTTTAGCTTTAGATGCATTTATATGTTAAGAACTAATTATGTTATTGGTTATTTGTAACATATATGCTGTACAGACGATGTGAACCAAATTTCAGCCCTGTACGTTTAATATCAAGCCAACTGGAGCTGGAAAACCAAAGGAAAATCTTCGAAAATTGAAATTTCTAGAGCAATCTAAGGGTGAAGGAGACGAGATAGGGCAAAAAGTAACTGAACCAAAGTTATAGATCTTGAAAAATCCGTGACACATGGTGCAGTCCGTTTCTCGATAGGACCATCCGTTCGACCACTAGAGCTCAAAATAACGTTTCTTTAAAAAAGCTTTTTTAGCGATTTTTTAGTAATTTTTTTGTGAGGGTCAAAAGGAAACAGGGGATAAGTGGGGTCATGGGTAAGGCAAAAGTATTTGTTTGGAAGTAACAATGCCTAAGTTTTGAAAATGCTTAATTCACTTCACTACTTAAGGGTGAAGGAGGCGAGATAGGGGAAAAAGTCATAGGACCAAAGTTGTAGATCGTAAAAAATCAGTGACTCCTGGTGCTGCCCGTTTCTTGATAGGACCATCGGTTCGGCCAGTAGAGCTCAATATATGATTTAGGCAATTAAAGCTGGAAAACCTCGGGTAAATGTGTGGAAATTCAACTTTCTAGAGCTACTTAAGGGTGAAGGAGGCGAGATAGGGGAAAAAGTCATAGGACCAAAGTTGTAGATCGTAAAAAATCAGTGGCTCCTGGTGCTGTCCGTTCCTCGATAGGACCATCGGTTCGGCCACTAGAGCTCAATATATGAAATGAAAATAAGAAGGTATTTGTTATACTTAAGGATAAAGGAGGCGAGATAGGGTAAAAAGTCATAGGACCAAAGTTGTAGATCGTGAAAAATCCGTGGCACATGGTGCAGTCCGTTTTCTGATAGGACCATCCGTTCAGCCACTAAAGGTCAAAATAACCGTTTTAAAAAAGCTTTTTCACAGATTTATTAATAAATTACTGAAGGGGTTGGAATTTAAAATTTGTAGTTTTGATACTTTTACGCTCAGTTTTTAAGCAATGAGGAAAGTGCATGCTAAATTTTATTTTTCTAGCGCACCCGGAAGTCATAGATATACGGTTTGCAAATTTTCAGAAGTCTAGGTAGAATAAGAACGTGACACGGAATGAAATACCTTGAGAAAATCACTGGCATTTGGCAAATTTCGAAGATTTTTTAACTTCATATGCATTTAATTATTACGAAATAGTTATATTAATGGTGATTTGTAACATATATGTTATAGAGATGATGAGTGCCAATTTTCAGCCCTCTACGTATAATATTAAGTGAATTGGATATGGAAAACCTACGGAAGATGTTCGAAAATTTAAATTTCTAGAGCTATCTAAGGGTGAAGGAGACCAGATACGGCAAAAAGTCATAGGACCAAAGTTGTAGATCGTGAAAAATCCGTGTCACATGATGCAATCCGTTTCTCGATAGGACCATCCGTTCGTCCACTAGAGCTCAAAATAACATTTCCTTAAAATAAGCTTTTTTAGCGATTTTTTAAATAATTTTTTTGAAGGGGTTAAAATGAAAAATCGCGAGTTTTGATAATTTTCCCTGAGGTTTGGTCCCCCAAGGAATATCCGTGCAGAATTTCAAGTCTCTAGCTCATCGGGAAATATGGTTTGAATTTGTATACTTAAGTTACACATCCGGCTGTATATATATTAGATTAGATTCTATACAACCGCTTGTGTAACTGACTCACGTATACAAATTCAAACCATACTTCTCGATGAGCTAGAAACTTGAAATTTGCCATGAATATTCCTTTGCTGGTCAACCTACAGAAAAAATTGTTAAAACAAAACATTTCCACCCCCAACCACCCCAAAGGGAAGGAAAACTTGAATTAAAAAAACAGGGCCGCCACGAGGAGTTTGGGGGCCTGGGGCAAAAGTTCTGGTGTGGTGCCCTTGCTGTCATGGCAAATACCAATCACATTTTACAAATGCCAAAATTTGCATAAACAAAACATATTATGCTGTGCTCCGATAATAATTCTTTTAAATAACTATTGTACTCATTGTAAACTCGTTTACTCATTTTGTTATTTAAACGTAAAGCCTAAGATAAATTATTTATATGAAAGTTAAAATAAACTGGAATAATATTTCTGTACAGAAAGATTTATTTTATGTCGACCTTCACATAATTATGATATTCATTGCATTTTGCTAAAATTAATCTCAAATTTACGTGTAATCAGGATAAAAAAACATGCAAAATACATTAGACCTGGCCTAAATTTATAATAAAATAAAAACAGTCACTTCTAAATAATTCCTTTTCTAGCCCGCGCCATTGCAAAATCATTTATTACGTCTTCAAAGTTGATTGATTTAACATAATCATGTTCAATTCTTAATAGTATTAAGTATTTAAACGATTTTCACCTATTGCGGAACATAGCTTATTTTTTAATAAGTCCAACTTACTGAAGGAACGTTCCCCAGAGCCACCTGACACTGGGATAATGCTACTATCAGACGACACACGGTTCCGACACAACGTGACACGGCCAGTCAAGAACGTGTGTGAAACACTAGGCTTAAAATGATAAGGACCAAGCAGGGTTCACCCCCGAGAGAAACTTTTTCAGGGAAGAAAGTTTGGTAAAAAAGGAGTACTTTTATTTACAGAAAGTTGCAGGTAGCGCTAAATATAATTATAATAATTTTCCGTTAAAGGCAATAAGTATGCAATTAATTAATTCAGTAGTACAAATAATGGTCTTACTCTTATGTGTTTGAAATACACGGATACTAACATACTCAAATAAAAAATCACTTTACTTGTTTTTGTTTTGAAAGCAAATAAAGAAGAAGCGTAAATACTCTTTTTGGCTTTAAATCTACCAATTACCAATACCTAGGGTCTAGGGTCAGATTTTCGCGTCTGCAACTTTACAAGTCGGCAAAATAAAAAATGTGTTTTCCCTTTTTATGGGATAACATTTGTAGTGACTATAATAGTAATGCTATAAATATAATAGTGATGTTACTTTGGTAACAATGTATTGTAAACAGCCGCACTCATCACACATAATAATCTATGAAAGGCAGGAGTAACTTGAAAATAGGCTATTAAACAAGTAAAAAGACGGCCGTAAAAGACGATCGTGGAGATTTACCGATCGCCGGTAGACGACAGGAGTAGTTTTCCTAAAGACAATAGAGTTTCTGAAGATGATGTCATTTCTGTTTCTGAAATGAGAAGGGGCTGTCATTTATTGATTGTATTTTTGTGAAATTTTCTCAAGCTTGCTAAATAAAAGGATTAATAACTGGGTAAATGAAAATAATATTATTACTGAATTTCAGGCTGGTTTCAGAAAACAGTATTCGACAGTAGATACAATTTTCAATTTAACGGCGATGGCACATCTTAGGTTAGCCGAGCAAAAACAAAAGTTGTTTTGTTGTTTTGTCGATTTCAGTGCGGCATTCGATACCATAGACAGGAATGCGTTATTTTATAAACTGTCGTGCTTAGGAGTTTCGTCTAAGATGGTCAGAATTCTAGCGAATATGTATGATAGTACAAGTGTCAGTGTGTGGAGTAGGGAAGGTATAACTGAGAGCTTTGAGACAAAAATTGGCTTAAAAAAGGGATGTATCTGCTAGCCGGCTTTATTTTCTCTTTTTACAAATGATCTGCCAGATGTGCTAGTGGGCGGCTGTATATTTGGTGGGAAAAAAATCAATATTTTGCTGTACGCCGATGATATAGCTATTATACCGGTTGTAAGTCCTGCCGATCAGAGTTGGCTCTCGTAATTGCAGATACTTTTCTCAGAATATCCTGCGATTCATTTTGCATTCACCACAGTTTATCACAGAATGTACATTCCTATTCCGGTAAAATACAACCAATTTCTGTACACTAACTTGCTTAATCTCTGCATTCACCGGTATTTTTGACTTTGTCTGGGTCCATCTAGCGGTCACCCATTCAAGCTCTAACCACGCCCGATGTTTCTTGACTTGAATGTTCAGGTGAAGACTGCTATATCCATTGCGTTACGGCTGCCTGTTGACGAATTTAGTTGTTGAATATCATCTGAAGAAGTGATAAGTGCAGTTTTACGCCTAATGGTACTTCTCTACAGTGACAGTTTATTGCGTAATTGAGTCAAGACTAGACTTCCGTACGTGTCATGCGTGTTTCCCGGTACCGGAATATTTATAAAAAGTAATGTTTGTTCGTTGTGTACGTCTATCTGTTTGTGTTACGTGGGTATGCGTCATGATGGTTTTTAATGCTTCTTGACGACTTCCACTGGAATGAAACTTGATTTCCATCGCCTGAGGAAGATCTCTCTGAGATTGTAACTGTCGTAGCTCAAATCAGCAGCTCAGCAAATCAATGCAAGGTTATACTCAACCTGCATTCTATGTCTTACAATTCATCTTGTTTAAGACTTTGCTAAAAATCCCTGAGTTATTAAAATCGAAGCAGGATTTAAAAATTGCAGTTACTTTTTTTGGTAATTTGTTTGTGTAAACTTCGGGCAGATAAAATTAATCCTAGGTCTAAAACTGATCAATGTGTCCTTGCAACTATTTAAAAATAAAACAATATTTAACATAAATAACTGCCGACGAATAAAACGATTTGATTTTCTTCAAAAATCTAAGCTTTTTCTCTTAAAAATTGGAAATTTGATATTCTTTTAAACGTTTCACTACCATTTACTTTATATGTATTTACTATCAATGGTACTTCAGTAAGTAAATCTGTAAAAAACGTTAATAAAATTTGTATTTTAGAAACCAAATGTTATTATTAAAACTTATATCACATTTGTAAATTTTCAATCCCAAATACGAAAAAAACACACCGGACTTAAAATCAATCCACATTTAGTTAAAAAATATTTATTCCATTGAAATAAAATATTTGATGATAGTGCGAACTAAAACAAGGTAAAGACTAACTATTATTTTTAATATTGACAAGAGGATTTTACCAACAAAATCTTCACGATAGGACCAAACGCCATAAAATAACCTGAATGTGGTGAGTTACCCAATAAATGTCCAGCATAAAGACTAACTACTTTTACCAAATCACATGGAAATAATTTGAAGTTCTCATCCATACGGCTATTGTAAATGCAGTGGGCTGCAGGCAGAACGCAATCATGGACAAACTTATGACGTGTTTTATGACGTATACAAACAATCCATGACGTCCATGGGTATATATAAAATGGCTGCAATTAGATCAATGATCAACCGATTGATTAATATACCCATGGACCAAAAAGACTTTGAAGAAGAAAAGAATACAATAAAATACCTGACCTCCAAAAATGGATATGATAGTAAAATTGTTGACAAAATAATTTTTAATGTAAATAAAAACAAACACAAACAAATCAGAACAAAAATCAATCGACGAGAGAAAAGAATTACATAAGCATGCCATTTAACACGACCCTTAACAGAGCTGTCCGAAACACATTTTCCAGGACAAACTATGAAGTAAGCTACAAGACTGAAAACAATGATATCTAATTTATAAAAAATCTAACCAAAGAATAGTAAAGGATAATAAATACAATCAAGCTGGTATATATAGATTAGAATGTTCAGACTGCAAACATTTTTACATAGGTCAAACGGGGAGATCTTTCAGATCCCGATTCAAAGAACATATACAGGCCTTAAGAAGTAACAATAGTACATCTATGAAATCAAGCTTTGCAGAACACTTACTTCACCACAACCATAATTACAAAAGTATTGAAGAAAACATGAAAATAATAGAATGTTTAAAGAAGGGAAAAGAAATGGATGCCAAAGAAGAATATTATATATTTTCAGGATATAAAGACTCCCCTTCCGACATATTAAATGGTCAATTACCTTCAAATAACCCAATATTCGAAGTTATAAGAAAACTGAGAAATACATGACAAACGGGTTATATTTCCTAAATCACCATTTACCAAAAAACATATTTCTAAATTATCTGTATCATATGACTTTTACTATATATTTATTTATTTTTATACTTATATAAACACTTTATGTTATAGGTTGGATTTGCTTGAAAATGACATTATAGTTGAAACATGTTGCAAAAATAAACCATGAAAAAAAGGGTATTTGTTCTACTTTCTGATATAAATATATATATCTATATATCTATGTGTCTTTAAGCACGATAACTCGCGTAAAAATGGTCCAATCTTAATGAAATTTGGCATGGATGTGTAAAGTAGTTATTATTCGGACGAGTTTGTAATCCAGCCCAATCCGACTACCGGAAGGGGGGGTAAAGGGGGGTAAACCCCCCTAAAAATGCGTTTTTTGAGTTTTTTACATATAAAAATAAAAATAATCCAATTTTTGTTGGCACCATTGAATTCAGCTTAAAATAACAAACAAATTAGTATGTGGGATAATTGTGAAAATAGCTCAGATTGAAAAATGGCCGTTAAAGATTAATCAGTCATTAGACCTGTACTACTAGATTTTTAGCGATTTTTAGCACTGTATTAATAAAAGTTCAAAATGAAGTGTTGTCACAGACCTTGGATGACGTGAAGCAGTAGTCGGGGTACCCCACCTGAGCAGATCGTAGATCCCGAAGCGATGTAGATGTCTGTCCATTTTGTTGAATCTTGCACTACACTTTAAACATTGTCCGTGAGCGCGACCGAAAATAGTTCAAATGAACTTCTCCTCGTACAAAATTGAACTTAAACACTTCTGATTACTATTTACAATGACTGATTAATAAAATTTAAGAAACGGCATTTTATTTGAGGTTATTTGCGGGTAGCAAAATGCGGAGCGGTAAGAAGCGGGATGATTTGCCGGTGACATTCGGCAGTGGACTGTGTCGTTTGCATGGACAAGCTGTGAGTACAAGGGTCGCATACCTTCCTTATCGCAAGGAGCTACTGTATAGAAGAAATACGATTTGGGCTATGGATTATTATTTGAAATTGAGTGTGGAAAATATAATATTGGAAAAGTAATAATAAAATAATAAATATATCCAACATAGTATTTTGAATCACTGCTCTATGTCCATTGGTTACCGAGATATTGAAAGTGGTAAACACTGTACGTTGTCCCAATGTTAACCTTATGGGAAATAAGTAAAATTCTATATCTCGTTTTTTTCTCAACACATCTTGATAAAACTTGGTAAGTGGCTTCTTCTAGTTCAGATCTACTAAATATTGAATTAAAACTACCCAGTTTTAATATACCCGTAGCAGCAAACCTGCATACTCATTCCCCATGTTATTCTTATGGAGCTTTCAAAAACCTGTAATATTTCGCTATGTTGGATTGAAATATGTTGTTTTGTACTGGAAATTCGCTGAGTATGCAGGTCTGCTGCAACGGGGGTATTTTTATTTTATGTCTATTAGCACAAGTTAAAAAAACATTCAGTTGGAAAACTCTGTTTTGAACCTTGACAGATTACATAAATTTATTCTAAACCATTAATTTCTTAGGCTTTTCACCTTAGAACTGTTATGGTTAGTTTAAATCAATCAATCTTTATTCACATATACATCGAGTACAGTAATGCAGCAAAAACGTACGCTAATTATTAAGTGATCTTTACATTAACAAGTACAGTATGTAAATAAATGTTGTTTAAGTCTATATACATAGTGTATACAACAGATAACACATATTGGATCTATTGGAACTTGGAGGCTGGTCATCATTCATTTCTCTACTCCAGGAATTCTTGGGTTGTGTATATGGATCGGTCTAGCAGCCAGTTCGTCAAGGTCGTCTCCAGGTTCTTCTCTGGTAGTCTTTTCAGGTCCTCTGGCAGTTGTTTAAAGAAGACGGCACCCTTGTATGATGTTTTCTTTACAAATAGACTGAGATGGTGTGAGTTAAGCAGAAAGTTGTGTCTGTTTCTTGTATTATGGGTGTGAATGTTTTCCATTCTGGTTTGGTTTTATTTCACTGCATGGATGATAGTTTCCAGGACGTAAAGTGAAACTACAGTTAGTATCTTGTGGTTCTTGAAGACCTTTCCATAAGTGTCCCTAGGGCCTCTTTTTTTAGTGATAAGCACTTTTTGCAGGTTGGAGCTATTAAGGAAGTATTTTCATTTTTCCAACAGATATATCGAGCCATTTCAGCCAGAGCGTGAGGAGCCGGACATCACTGTGTTCGTGTTGAGCCGGACATCGTCGTGGAGCGACACCATCAGAGAGGTGGTTGGCCTGATACAAAGGTTATTGAAATAGAGTGAGTGGTTTGCTGTACTTACTAACTTACTAAGGTAAATACTAACTACTTTTACCAAATCACATGGAATTAATTTGAAGTTTTCATCCATACGGCTATCGTAAATGCAGTGGGCTGCAGGCAGAACGCAATCATGGACAAACTTATGACGTGTTTTATGACGTATACAAACAATCCATGACGTCACTTTAATGTTTTTCTCCTTAAAATCACGGTAAATTCCCTGATTATTTGCAAATACGGCAGTTTGAGCGAAATTGCAGAGAAAAAGTTCTTAAAGAAGGACTGCGAGTCCTGCATCTGTACTAATGCTCAAAACTCTGCCAAGTCATTGAGCTGGGTCCAGACACAACATTATTATTATATTCCAGGGACTAAAAGACGACTATAGATAGTAAGTGGAGGAAAAAATATTTTTTTCTGTTATTAAATCTTTAGGTAACAAAGCCAAATACCAAATTTTATTTGATTATATTCAGCCGTGCGGCGAGACAGCAAGTAGATTAGTAGCACAAAGGTACTTTCCCGACGGGTGGGGAATCCCTAGGTTCAGGGGTCGGTCCAAAAACTGAACCCCATAAGAATAACATGGGAAAACAAGCCGATTACGCTGTAAAACCAGTATTTTTCCACTATTTAGGAGTACGTTCGGATCGTGTTTTGAAATCTGTTGTTTTTTTTACGATTTAACCTCTGAAGTCATGAGTTCATCATTTAATAAAAGTATTGATTCTGATTGACCGCTTATGATTTAATTCTTTTTCCAATTAATATGAGGTGTTCAATATGCGATGAATTGTATTCAAAACTTCATTGTATTTGAAACCAAGAGTACGCAGTGGAAGAGTGACAGTCCTGCGGCTGGGACGCGGTTGGCGGCAGCTTTGTGGCACGTAATCGGTGGCTCAGTTACGATGCATTTTTAAGGGCCCGCTTATCACTCCAGCACAGTTACGCTGTCTACCTGATCTTCGTGGCTCAGTTTCAGTGCACTGATTTAGATTTTTAGTGGAGGTTAAGAGGAAGGGAGCTCTGATAGTACTCAGAAATTTTTTTAAATTTAATTTCAGAAAATTATTGGCAGCACCTGAGGCCGCGCCTCCACCGGGGCCCTCCGGCGCCGCCCCGTCCCGGCCGCGGCCCTCCACCGGGGCCCTCCAGCGCAGCCCCACCCCGGCCCCGGCCCTCCACCGGGGCCCTCTGGCGCCGCCCCGTCCCACCCGCGGTCCTCCACCGGGGCCCTCCGGCGCAGCCCCACCCCGGCCGCGGCCCTCCACCGAGGCCCTCCGGCGCCGCCCCACCCCAGCCGCGGCCCTCCACCGGGGCCCTCCGGCGCAGCCTCGTCCAGGCCGCGGCCCTCCACCGGGGCCCTCCGGTGCCGCCCCACCCCAGCCGCGGCCCTCCACCGGGGCCCTCCGGCGCCGCCCCGTCCCGGCCGCGGCCCTCCACAGAGGCCCTCCGGTGCCGCCCCACCCCAGCCGCGGCCCTCCGGTGCCGCCCCACCCCGGCCGCGGCCCTCCACCGGGGTCCTCTGGCGCTGCCCCGCCCATGGTAAGAAGTTTGAAACAAAATTAGATTACTCAGTTGCAGCTTCGCTTGCAAACATGGCAATCTGTGGTTTACCTTTACTAAGCTTTGACTGGGAAAAGAAAACCGCTTGCGTATTATTATATAAATTTTCTACAGTTTTGCCATCGGCCATGGCACCTAACAGATTAGAAGACCCGCAGGTAGATGGCTCATGCACTGGGGCCTCTAGTACTAAATTGAAAACTACAGTTTTGACCATCTATGATATTATATCTGTAATCTCTGTGAAATTACGGTGCCGTTAGTGTAATATATCTAAATAACTATATAGTCGCATGTGGAACTCACTCACTGACTGACTGAGTTATATTACACGTTACACCAATTCTATACAACCGCTTGTGTAACTGACTCACGTATACAAATTCAAACCATACTTCTCGATGAGCTAGAAACTTGAAATTTGCCATGAATATTCCTTTGCTGGTCAACCTACAGTAAAAATTGTTAAAACAAAACATTTCCACCCCCAACCACCCCAAAGGGAAGGAAAACTTGAATTAAAAAAACAGGGCCGCCACGAGGAGTTTGGGGGCCTGGGGCAAAAGTTCTGGTGTGGGGCCCTTGCTGTCATGGCAAATACCAATCACATTTTACAAATGCCAAAATTTGCATAAACAAAACATATTATGCTGTGCTCCGATAATAATTCTTTTAAATAACTATTGTACTCATTGTAAACTCGTTTACTCATTTTGTTATTTAAACGTAAAGCCTAAGATAAATTATTTATATGAAAGTTAAAATAAACTGGAATAATATTTCTGTACAGAAAGATTTATTTTATGTCGACCTTCACATAATTATGATATTCATTGCATTTTGCTAAAATTAATCTCAAATTTACGTGTAATCAGGATAAAAAAACATGCAAAATACATTAGACCTGGCCTAAATTTATAATAAAATAAAAACAGTCACTTCTAAATAATTCCTTAGTAGTGCAATAGTGGGGCTTCTGGGCCAAAACGCATTAATCAAAAGTGACAGCTACATCCGGTCTGGTGACGTCAGAGGCTGTGACGTAGCTGTGACGTGTATGGTGGGCATTTAAAGTTTAAATGCCCGGCTGTGCTGGGTATTTAAACTTTAAATGTCCGGAAATGGGTCAAGGTCAGGTGAGGATGTTTTTAAAAAGATCTTGCATTTTCGGAAGATCCGAAAATGCAAGATATTTTTTTTTATTTTACATTAAGGTTGAAAAGTTTGCTCCCAAATTTGAAAAGTAAGTTGTTGTCGGTGGTGAAATTTCTTGCTTATTTTCATTCTTTTTGATGTTGTTGTAAGTTGGCAAAAATACATTCTTTTCGTTTTGATTGTTTGTTGCATAAAGTTCCAAAGATAAACCGAACCCAGTGGTTATAAGTTGTTTTAGTTCTTCACTAAAAATTTCCAAATCCTTGTAGGTTGTAAGATTGATAGTGTTGTAGTGAATCCCGCGAATGTTGAGAGACATGACTAGAGTTGTTTACTCGACGAGAGGTGTAGCAGGAATGACTATTGCAAAGCCGGTGCTGCGGGTACCTCCGATAGTAGTGGGGCTAGTGGTGGGGGTAGTGGTGGGGATAAAAATTGTAGACGCTTGTTTAATCACTTTGCATTTAATCGTTGCCACAATAGACCGAGTCGATGTTGCAATTCTTCTAGTTTATCCAACCGGTTCTTTTGATATGTTTTGCAACCACATTTACAGTAGCAGAAAGAATTACATTTTGTACAAGCTTTTCCGTCAACTTGATCTTCAGGTATTTTAAAACATTTCTCTTTGCAACAATAAGATAAAAGTGGTACATTATTTCTTTTGGATGACATGTTGGTTGTAGCTTGTCTTAAACAGAACTGAGCCTCTCAACGTTAAGGTTTCGTATTTATATAAAGTATTCGAATAAAACTATCGAATAAAACTATCGATCAAAATAATCGAATAATACCATCGATTAAAAGTTCAAGGTCATCCGTTTGAGTTTTTAAAAAAAAATACAACATATCAGTATATAAAAACATATACTGATATGTTGTTTTTTATCTTTTTATTTAAAACATTTTTTTTTACAATATTTACAATGTTATTTTTGTGCGATGTGCAGAGTAAGTTCCGTAGAGTTGTTTCCGCTCATTCCGTGTGACACCAAATATAATGATCCTGGCTGAATTTCCCGCAGATCTTCATTTTGCAGCAACTGGACGAATCGTTTTGGAAGATATACTTGAAACTTTGGTTCATCACCTGGTGTATATGGTGCATCGGATAAAGATGCGACGACTGCGTCTCCATGCGTTGTATCAACTTTTTTCATTTCATGAACAATATAATGTTTCTGTTCTTTTAATTCTGAACATTTCTTGATAATTAGAGTATTTGATTTTGAATGTAAGTTGAATTGTTCAACTAAACATTGGAGAAACTGTTGTGATGCCATGTTCTTCACTGGAGATGTTGTCTGTTCGGAGTATGGAGTTGGAGTGATACTCGGGGTGTGTTGCTTCCTCGTATTTATAACCTTCGTAACCCCCACCACATTCTTCTTTTTCTTGTAAGTAAGCAGCCAAGTGATATGCGTTTTGTAATGCGCATTGAGATTGGTTGTGTTTCGGATCTATTGTAGAAACACAAATATTTCTAACATCACAATGAAAGGTTTTGTCCATTTTTATGCTTAAAACTTCTTTGTTTGTGTACTGTTGTATCCAACTTCTTTTTTCCAATCCTCTGGTGTATATGTGCGTAAATTGTTTACAGAAATGAAACATAATTTTGTGTACATTGTTGTACGGTAGAAAACCTTCAAACCAATGTATATGATGAAAATTGTTTGTTAACCATCTGTTTGTTATTTTAGCTTTTGACTTTAGTGCATGGATAGAACACGGTGCTTCAAATAAAAACGGGTATGCTACTTGTGTGAGCAAATCTAAAATCACCAATTCTTTTATAATAAATCTATCATCGTTTCCGCGAAATGCTTGAAATTCAATTACACAAGGTTTTGCTGCCATTTCTTCATCCAGTCCGCTCATCACGATGTCTGGTGATTAACTGTTTTCCACACCACGGTAGGTTAGATATATAAACCAGGCCGTACAGTCGTAGGCGCGTTGGTGTATGTTTAACGTGGGCACCGTCCCCAGTAGGCCTACCCCACGGTTTATTCTTTTGTTAAACTACATTGTAGTTTTTTTAAACTACCAAAGTTTCTTCTTCTGTATTGTTGTTGTTGGTTTCTTCTTCTGTATTGTTGTTGTTGTTGGTTTCTTCTTCTGTAGCTTCCGTTGCGATTTCAGTAAAAGGTTCAAAGTTTCTCAACTGCCTCCACATTTCCACTTCGTGAGGTATTCTATTAAAAATGGATGTATCTATTGGTCCGTATTGTAAAGTGCTGTCAGGTTGTTTTTCGCATGCATCTACCAGATATTCCTTAATAACAGAGCTTGAAAATACCAATTGTTTCATATACCTAGTGATAGGTGATGTTGCATAGTTTAAAATGTAGAATTCTTCACGTGTTAGTAGAATTTTATTTTCAAATTGTGTCGAGTCTCTAATTCTTACTTGTTGTTGGCCACGATGTTTAATAATGTCAATTTCATTGTCACAATCCAAAAGTCGAATGTTAGTTTTTCTTCCAAAGAAACTGTTGGCTAAATAACATTCAATAAGATGTAGATGTTTTAAAAAGGAATCCCAAGCATTTTCTGAAAATAAAACCATCTTTGTACCATGGCTTAGTATTACTGCGGGAGAGTAGTCTAATGATTTTACCAATCCTATCGACACACTTTTACTCATGCAAGATGAAATAGGATAAAAGATGCGAAGGAAAACTTCAGTTAAAATGTTCGGTGGAATATTTTCTTCAAGTTTTCTTTTCTTTCTTACGTTTGTTTTATTATTTTCCAACTTTTTATTTTGTTTTCCAAACTTTAAAAACTCATCAATTTCTTTTACAACATTTTCTTCAAAATGTTTATCATCATCATTTTCCAATAAAGGTGTTGTTTCGGAAACGCCTTGTACAACTGATAAAGAACTCATTTTGTTTATAATGCTGTAGACGATGTTACCCATACAACTGTAGACAGTCAACTAAACAATTTGCGTTCCCGCTCCTGCTTTTATAGCCGAGTGGTGGGGGGTATTTTTTTTCTTTTCATTTTACAACACTGCTTTTACAATACCGGTTAAAGGTGTATATGTAACAATTTTATCATGTAAAATTAAACAATAAGCAGATGTATCTTTGGGTACATTTTGTTCAAATTCCATTTCTATTTTTATATCTACACTGGAAGATTTTACAGATTCATTTTGTTTGGAACAATCAACTACAACAATCGGATAGTTAGATTTAAATTGGTTTGGCGTTAATAAAGGTGTGTTTGTTTTTCCATAATATGAATTTTGGAATCTTGCATACATATCGTACAAAACACTAAACCTGTCTTTTGTAAAGTTTATGTTGAAGTTGTCGTATGGAAAGAATTGCGAGTTTAGAAACACCTTAAAATTTGTAAGTTTGCAATGATCAAATTCACCAGCATGTTTAGTTATTTCATTTCTTCTTTTTGTTTGTAATCCAAATATTACATATCTTGCCTTTTCCAAATGAGTAGAAGTTTTTACAGTCCATGTATGACGTTGTGTTTCCGGTAAAACCGGATATTCATGAAACTCCCAACTTCTAAATGGTATTACGATATCACGATCTGATTTTAAAGTTCTCAATAATGAAATTCTATTCTGATCGTTTAACCGTACATGCGGTACTCTCCAAACAATCTTGTCTAATTGCATTTTCCATTCTAAAGTAGCTTCCGTTGTTCCATCAGTTGCTTGAATAATATCTTTGTCGTTTGATGATCTTAACAAAACTAATTCTTGTTTTACGTTTATTATTATTTTTCGGTAATCTTCGGCAAAGCCTAAAAGTAATCTTAAAGGAATGTAAAAGTCAAAATTGCCTGAAGTGTTTGGAGTGATTGTACTGGAATCGGGTGCTACCCATCCTGCGGCGGCCAGCATATTTTTTTCACTCGGTGTTAAAGATGCTAATCCTTTTAATGTACTTGTAATTCCCACCTTTTTTGTTGAATCTACTGTAACTCCGGAAATTTCATATCTTATTTCATCAAACAAATATGCCATGGGGTTATTTATGAACGGAACAGTACTTGCAGTGGTTCCATCCCTTTTTGTTACTCTTCCTTCGATATATAAATAACTTTCACATGGAAGTGTATAAATATCTTGTTGTTGTATGGGAATTCTAATTTCATCATTATTGTTTAATTTTGACGAAGCGTAAGGGTTGTGCGTATGATATTCCTTTTCCCATAAGGTTTCGTCGAATGTCGGACCCTGCGCTATATCCAATATTTCCATTATTAATAAGTTTTAATCCAATTTCTTCTAGAAAACGAATGTTATCACTTGTTAATCCTTCTATAGCTGACGTGCTACTGACTTGTTTACCAGTCAGCTCTTTCTTTTTAAATGATAACCCCATTGTTATACGGTTGATTTTATATGTATTCGTATAGTTATAGGTTCGTCTCTAAAATCAATATGATTTCCGTCTTGATCTAGTATGTTCACCACAATGTCTGAAATAAAACTGGTGTTTAATGGTAGGTACACCAAGTTTTGTGGCTTTTCCACAATTTTAAAACCCGGAGCGACTGTTGGATAGAATGTGTGCAATATATGAGTATTTTCACCATCTCTATAAGAACCATGTATAATATTACATGTAACATCTATACTGTTAACTTTCATTATTGTCACAGTTCTAGTACCTGAATGGTTAATATTAGGTTCTAAAATTTTTGTTGTTTTAGGAAATCCTAATAAACTACCAATTGAATGTTCTTTGCTAAAATCTATATAATATTTAGATTTAATTTCAGCTTTCATAGTATTGTTATTTCCTTTTATTGTTATATTATCTTTTCCCATATGATTTTGTATCGCTTCATTTATATCATCAATTTCATATGCTCCAGTGGGTAAACTAAATACTTGTATATCTGAATATTTGTTTGTATTTTTATCTTTTGTTTTGTAATAATGTATTTTGTCATTAACATTTTCAGTAACGTTGGGAATAGAATTATAAGTTGTTATATCTAATAATGCGGCTTCCCATAATTTATCTTTTTCCAAACGTAACGCAGGGAAAAGAACACTTCGCAAAGTAGATGAAGTTCCAGTTAATGATACTGTATAGGAAGACATCTTAAAGTTGACTAACGCTTTTTGTTAAAAAATCTAAACATAAATGTCCACAGATTACCGTATCATCAGGTTGCTCTCTTTTATAATTGTATAGTACATTTTTAGCTGTTTTAAAGTAATATTGTAGTTCTTTTGGTGGTGGGAGATTACCAAAACTATCAAAGTAGTAAATAGTTGATCCTAGTTTCTTATAACATACCCAATGAGTGCCTGATCCTTTACTATTATCTAAATTTACTATTCCGGTTTCATTTTTCCAAATTTTAACAGGTAATGCATCTTTCATAAATACTCCTCTAAAAAATGGAATTTTTAAACAAGAAACATAAGTAATTAATTCTTTATCTGTTAATTCTTTATTTGGAATTAATAATTGTTTTTTTCTGTTTAATACACACGATACGGTCTTAGGTATAATCCTCCTCCTTTTTTTATCATTGACCATATTGTTTGTTTCTTTTTATTTTTACCTGCGGTGGATCGTCGTTTTCTTCTTATATTTCCTCCACGTTTCTTTGCAGGTTTTCTCCTCCTTTTTCCACCTCCTTTCTTCTTTCCACCTCCAAACATCGTTTTACCCTTCATTGCTGCTGATACCGCTAAAGCTGCTGCTTTTTCACCGATACTAGCGTCACTGGATGTTACTCTTTGCCAAGCTTTTTCAGCAAGTGCTCTATCCGCTATTGATCTATTTTTAGTATCTGCAAACTTTGAATATGCTATATCGTGTTGTTTGCAGGCTTGATCAAGTTTATTTATTCCAAGATCTCCTCTAGCAAGTCTTTTTTTCAATTTTGTTCCTGGACCACAATATTGATAACCTCCTGGTAAATGTAGTTCTACAGGTAATAAATCGATAGCTTTGTTAACTATAGCTCCAACCGGCTTAGTAATAAGAGAAAGTGCTGTTGATGCTATTCCTCTTCCTCTCTTTATAACGTGTCGATTATGACTGATGCGTTGAACTTTCAACATGGTTTTTTATAGTGAAAGGAAATGCCAATACTTGTTTATTTTATAAATTCTTTATAATGAATGATGCACTTATCCTTTGACATTGTTTATTTATAATAAACATGTATTTTGTTTATGGGTAATAAACTTTTACCCAGTCTTTTGGTAGGATTGTATCCTTTTTATCAACATCAACTTGAGCAAATCTTAAATTTCCAGTTTTCATATTTAAAAAATATTTTTCTATAACATTTTTCTTAACCCAATGTAGTTTTTGATCAGCTTTTATGGGCTTTATCGTATTATAAACATCATATAACACTACACTTAAGAGTCTTATAATGTAATTTACATTAACAGCATCAACAATATCAATAGGGTCATCTAAGCTAGTCAATCGCAAGTTTTGACAATGAAAAAACTTTTTGTGTTTTTCTGTTCTTAAGCATCTTTCACGCCATTCTTTTACTCTAACTGCATCACTGTCATTTACTCCCATTCCAACATTAAATAGTGGTCTTTCTTTACAATCAAAGCCTTGTTGACCAAGTCTTGATGAAATTTCTTTTAATGCAGGAACTTGTCCAATTGTTGCTACATCAACATCATTCAACCCTTCTTTAACATTAGTAATTATTTTTGCATCCGCATCCCATTTGTTATTGTTTAATTTCATTATTTGACTTATTGTAGCTGCATCTGATTTTGCAGTTCCCTCCTTAACGTTAGTTAACACTTTATTTTTGCAATCAATTGACTTAATATCATGTGTAATACAATGATCTGTAACATATTGAAGGTTTACCGCATCTTTCATATCTTTAGGGTCTCCAATATCGTGTATTACAAAGTTGTAAAAGGAAAATTTATCTGTTTTTTCAGGTATGACTGAATGTAAATACTTTTTGGTAACTGAATCTTGATCATTAACAGGATCTGCTATATTGGCTATTCTAAGATCTTTTGCATCATATGCTTTATTATTACTTTTAGGATCATATCTTAAGGTTTGGTTTATGTACCACATTAAATATTCTTTATTTACCGAATCATTCTTATCTATTGGTTTTGGAAGATTTGCAATTCTATAAAAATTAGCGTTATACACTTCATTTTGAAGCTTTAAGCTAGGTAATGTTTCACTTTTTAAAGTTTTGAAATTTACTGCATCATTATCATCTTTTGGATCATTTACAAACTTTAAACGTTTGTTACTTATATCATAATCTCCATCGGATGTTAGTGGTAAACCACCTCTTTTTCCATAAGATCCTGATTTGCTTCCAGTTTCGGAATACCGTCCAAACTTATCCACACTCATGGTTATACTGAATGTTTAATCGGTTATGCTTGTATTCTATATACTCATATTTTTATGCAATTACTCCTCGATTTCGCAATTCGCCGACCAAAGCTACCCATTCGTTTTCTAAACCGCTATGTCCGGCTTGTTTTGCTTCATATATCAACTTCATTCTATCAACCAATTTGTTTATATCGTTGTAGTATATTATATTAGTATCATACAAGTTTTTCAATAATCCTTTTCCTGATAAACTTGATTGATTTGTTTTTCTCCTTTTATGTAAAATATTTATTTCAGCAGAAGATAATGATTTTCTTTTTATGGGTGCCCTTCTTTTTGGTGGGAAAAGTTTAGCAATAATAGTTTTATATTTTTCTGATTTATTTCTATAAACATTGAAATTTTTAGAATAATTTTTCTTATGCGCATTTGTATCCTCCAATATTTGTTTAAAAATGTTTAAATCCTTTTTAGTATATTTATTAGGTTTCGGTTTAAAAATAAGTTCAAACAATCCTTTTGTACCTTTGTATTGTTTATTATTTATAATAATATTGTCATGTTCGTCTACATCAAGCTTGCTATCTCCAATCATTAGGCCATTTTCTTCTATTCTAGCACCAAAAGTATGATACTTTCGAGTTGGTTGTGCAGAATGTAACATTTTTAATACAAATTGTCTTGCAAGCGGCCCTTTATACGCAATATCCGAGCCCAATTTGCTCAAGTTGGATGGATTAATAGGCTCTTCTTCTTCTTGTTGTTCTTCGCTTGTAGAAAGACCTTCTTTTTCTGTTAAAACATCCGTTTCTTCACCTAGTTCGCTTTCTTCTTCAGTTGTTTCTCCTTGTTGCGTAAAACTTGTATCACCTTCATATTCTTCTTTTTGTTCAAATTTTGAAATGGGTAAAATAGCATCTCCGGAAAAATTAAATGTTGAAGGTGTAACATTTTGCCCCAATTGTTTTAATGGCTCAGTAATAGGTTTAAATGTTGATTCCAGAAATTTCTCTCTTTCACTTATTCCTAATCTTAACGCTCTGTTTTTATGTCTAATAGAATCACTAAGTGATTTTATTTCTTTTAATAGCTTTTCCTGATTAACCATGTTTACACCATGGAGACTTGGACGATAATGTTGTTAATTAATGTATTAAAACAAATTTATCAAAACCTATGCGGTAACGACCATCTGTTATAGCTTTATCTTTCATAATTACCAAAAATCCATATTTTTTCGCCCAAGCTTTTCCACAAAGCTCTTTGAATTTATCAAATGACATATCAGCATTTACATGATCGTTGTATATATGTTTTAGGTTTGTATCGTCTTGTTTGAATAAAACTAAAATATTTGCATTGTCTCTAATTAGTTGTTTTGGAATTTTGCTATAAGTTTGTCCGATATATATGCTATCAATATTATTATGTCTTCCCATGGCAAAATAGTTTCTAATAGTATCATGATTTTCACTAGATACATCATCAAATACAAATACAGAATACGGCTTAGCCTGGTCTGGTTGCATAACACTGTCACTAGCATTAAATTTGTAATAGTTAACATCAGGCACATCAGTCAGGATCTTTTCCAACAATTGATACTTTGGTTGATGTAAGGACTTTGAAAAAATATATAGGTTATTAAATCGCAATCCTTTTGTGTTTGTAATTAAGTTAAACACAACGTTAGTTTTGCCACAGTTTGAAGGACCGCTTACTATACATCGTACAGTGTTTGGAAATAAACTGCCGTGTTTACCATTGTTGATTTTAACGTTATCTACAGTTAAATCATCAATGTTATTAATATTAAATTTATCTTTATGGTGAACAATCTCCATCTTATTCAAAGGCTGAAGAATAAATAAGTTGATTTATAACTAAATCAAATCTTTTATAGGTATCCACGAATCTTCAGTTTTGTCAAACCCCAACCAACGTACTTTAACTTGGTCTTTTTTCCTTTGCAACACCTTTTCAACAAGATAGACATCACCTACTGTTGACTTTAACAATTCATGTCCGTAAAAACCGCCTTGTAACAAATTTCCTTTGTTATCTTTTAAAATATAAGTTTCCGGTACAGTAGGTTGTACTTTATACACTGTAAAAACTTCGTTTGTCCAATTGGGCAGGTATTTCTTAGTAAACACTCCTTTGTATTTACTAATTCGAACTTTATCATTTACATTAAATTTTCTTGGTTTTTTTTGTTCCGCTTTTGGCTGTGTATTCTTTTTAATTCGTTGTAAAACTAGTTTAGCGTTTTTCTTATTCACTTTGTTAGGTGCCATACCGATAGTTCTATGAAACTTGTTGTTGTAATCGCTTATTAATTTTGGTAAGATATCAACCCATACGTAAGAACCTCTTTTCGAAAACATTTTATACATTGCACCTTTTAAGGTTCTATTAAATCTTTCAATTATAGCTGCCTTTTTCTCAGAATTTGTAAAATAATGATTTATCTTATATTTTTTCATTAACAATGCAAAAGGTTTATTAAAAAATTCTTTCCCATCATCAGTTTGTAAATGTTTAATTTTATTTTTATCTCTTTTTATAGCTACTTCCATAGCTTTTGTTATGCTGTTACCGGTTTTGTCTTTTAATGGCAAAGCATCTGCAACTTTAGTAAAACAATTAATAATCGTAAGTATGTATCTAAATCCTTTATTTATTTTACTATGCGGTTGCATTTCAATTAAATCTGCTTGATATAAATCATTTATTCCTTTTACAACAGTATTTCTTCGTGGAAACTTTATTCTTGCAGGTTTATGAAGTTCATTAACAATCTTTTCCTTTAACTCTGTCATGATGTTTTTACTAACAAAGTCAAGTTAGTATTGAGTGTTTCTTTTTCTGCATCCGCCTTTATAGGTCAAGGTCATTTCAACATATTTTTAAAAAAGGGAAAATCACAGCGAGCATGCTGTGATTTCCCCTTTTTTTTCTTTTTTCTTTTTTTCTTTTTTTTCTTTTTTTTCTTTTTACTCATTGATAGGATTGAGAGAATAGTGGCCGAATGGTAGAGTGTGAATTTTGTCTGGAAGAATGTGTCGTTTGTCATCATTGGAGCAGAGTGCTTTTTTTACTTCTGTTACGCTGTACAGGTGATGGTTGAAACTTCTGATGGTGTTGAATTTTGCAGTTATAGTCGTTTCTTCAAATAAGCATTGCTTGTAGTGTTCGAAATTTACATTCTTCTTAAGATACAAACTTTTTACACCCTTAGCTTTTTTAATTACATTGTTTTCTTCTTTATGCAATTGTAGTGAATACAATTTTGACATTAGTGCATTAAGTTCTTTTAGTAAAATTCCATTTGCTTCGTCTTTAAATTTTCCAAGTTTCTTTTTGTTCCGATCATTGTCATAATTTAAATGATCTTTTGGATAGTCACTAAAATCAAATTCATTTTTGTGAACAAATGTTCGAAGATCCAAATACATATCTTCAGTAAGAATCCAGTAGATGAAAGCGTCCGTGTCCATGTAGGCGATTCCGATGTTATCTCTACCGTAGAAGGCAACCATTTTGTTGTAGTGGAAATCATACATATGGGTTTTGGAAATATCCAAGATTGACATTCCAACGTACAACGGACGATCCATTTTCACGCTTGTCTTCTTCATAGATACTGCTACAAGGTTTTCATTGATGATAACGGATGTTCCAAAGTTTGGTTTTTGTACAAGTTTTTCTAGTTTTATAGGATCTGTAATTAATTTAACATTTTTGTGTTTTCTTTTGTTTTCCAATGTTTTTCCAAATATCGCATTATTCATTAATTTAAAAAAATCCTTTTGAAATGTTGATGTTGCAGCTGCTCTTCTTCTGGTGTTTGAATCAATGTACGGTTTTAACCAGCATGATTGGGAAAATTTTAAAACTCTATGAATTTTGGTTATACGTAAACCCAATTGGAGTGCTTGTTGAACAACCCAAAAGTGAGCTACGTATCTTTGTTTATTTTCAAGAGTCATCATTAATTTTGGATGTTTGCCAATTTGTGAAACTTGTGTTTTTGCAAGGAGCGGAAGATCGTAATGAAGATCGTGCAAGTGTTCTGGATATTCAAAGTCACAGTCCAATATGTATCCGGTGTCTCCGTCTTTTGAAATTTGTGTAATATCACCAATAGAGTCTGGATTAACCCATTCAAAGTTTCCAAAAGGAAGTGGATTAGACATGGCCCATCCGTATAAATTGTTGGCATCGAAATATCCTAAGAACACTGATGGTTTTCTCTTTATCGTAGTTTGGAAGATATTTGTTGTTAGCTTTAACATGTCTAGTAACACTTTGGGTCAATCCACCTCTAACGCCCGATTCGATCATCAACACCATGTCAATATCGGTTAATAATTGAAGGTTGCACTTTGTTTCTTTTAGCATAGCTTGCCAAGCTAGTCCTGGAGAAGTATAAGAATGAAGAGGGTCTAATCCGTAGGCTTCAAAGCAAGTGTTTCTAAATTCTTCCATCACATCGCAGAGAAGGGTCACATCAAGTTTTACATAAAAGTCAGAATAATCTCCCAGAGTGTTCATTTCCAATTCGTCCCAAACTCTGCATGCGTGTTGATAGTCTTCAGGTGAAATGTCCGAATCGGTAAGTTTACTTTTAAATGCTTCTGGTGGAGGAAGTGATGTTTCTTGAAATTTATGTAGTCCATCGATGTAATCATACGGGAAAACTCCTTTCCGAAGAACCAAATCCATTTTTTCTGCAGGTACAATTTTGCTTGTTTCTATTAAATTTTCTCTTCTTAAATTTTCAGAAAGTTTCATTAGACTGGAAGGCATAAATCTAAATGAATCAACAAATCTAAGTTTAATTTTGCCCACCTTTTTTGAAAAGCTTATAAAGTTTTCCATAGTTTGTGCCAAAACATCTATTTCACCGTTGTCTCTTGCTAATTCGGGAATGATAAAATGTCCATCGTATCCACTAAGATTGTGAAAAACCACAGGAATAAAAGATGGTAGTTTGTAGTTGATGTTACATCCGTTGCAAGCTGCACCTCTGTAGGCTCCTGTCAGATGGTCATGGTCGCGAACTTTAACTTTAGTTTCTGTAAATTGATTGTTACACAAATAGCATGTTGTTGCTGAATCATAAAGATGAAGTTCTTCCGGCGTCATAGGTGACATAGGAACCACATTGCTATACATTGCTTCCACTTTCCCGGCGATGTTGTATAAATCATCAACAAAGTATCGAGCTGCTTCTTCTCCACGATAGATCTTCGGTGTAGATGTCAAACCATATTCTTGAAGATGTTCTTCAGACAGAGTGGATTTTACTATTAAACAGTAGCTGTTTGGTTTGTGAAGTTGATACTTTGTTCTGCTGGTATTTTCCTCTCCTTCTTCTTGTTCAAGTGGAAGCAATGAAGATTCAAAATCTGCATACACTACAACGGGAATTCTGTATTGTTGGATAACTTTGTCAAATTTTACTTGAGATCTTCTAGGGTGTGGTAATTTAATTCTTACTTCATAGTTTCCACTGCATAGTCTTTGATGTTCCGTCAGCCATTCTGAACCTCCTCTTCTCAAAGGTTTGTTTACAAAACAGAAACATCTTTTACAAGTGGTTTTTCCTTCTTTACGTTTTGATAACTGTTTGCAAACTAGAGCTTCAAAATCTTTAATATATACATAATGTGAAATATCACCTTTTGTTATTAATAATAAATCAGTATGATCTCTGCGTTCGGTAGGTGTTATACGTAAGGGGTAAACATTGTTGGATGAATCCAAGCCAAAGATGTTTACAGATGCAAAAGGATTTTTCTTTTCAAATTTTGATATGTCTTGAATTGAAACAGGGTAACTCATGCCTTGAAAATTATAGTTATGGTAAACCTCATTGTATGCTCTACTCGGTCGTTCCGCATGATTTCTTATATATTTTGCAAGCATTGCATACTTGAAACATTCAGCATCTTTATTTTGAACATTAATACAGGAATTGGTGTCTTGAATTTTCTTTGGCAATTCAATATGACTACTACCTCTCATTCCATATCCATGTTTATGAACTCTTACATCTAAGCTTGTTATACTTAACAAACTCCATCCAGAACCTCTTCCTTCATGTTCTTGTAATTTTGTTAAAAGTTCTTCAAAACAATCATCCACAATTGAGCTTATATCTGATGCAAACATGATGGTTTTGTTTTTAGTTAAAAATCCTCTTGGTGATGTTTCATTCTGAACATTTGTAAATACTGTATCTAATAATATTCCAAACTTTATAAAATTTAATCTTCTTAGTTCATTGTTTAATGTTTCTGTTACTAATGTTTTTGCTTTTGAAATAAACTGTGCAAGTTGCAATTGAGCATTGTCAATCTTAAAATGAGTTACTACACTACCTGGTAAGGCTCGGGCGTATAATTCCACATCCAAAGATGGTCCGGGTGCGTATTGAATAACACTTGATCTTGAATTTAGTTGTTGTTGTACGGTAGCCAGTATTTGATCTAAATCTTCCAAATATTCTTCTTCTGCATTGTTATTTGTTTCTTGGTTTGTTTCTTGGTTTGTTTCTTGGTTTCTTTCTTGGTTTGTTTCATTGTTATGGTAAACTTCTTTGTGTATTTGTAGTAAAATTTCATCTTCAAAAGATTCTTCGCAACTAATGCAGTAATACATGACGTAGGTGTGCTCTCCACAAAAGTTGCCGTAGTAATGAAAACCACTCTAAAACTCCCCCTATTTATAGCATTACCCCCACCACTTTTTTCTGTATTAAACATAAAAAGTGTAAATAACAGTTAAATTTCTTATATTTCAAAACCCCAAAGTATTAAGATTATCCGATGTAAGTTTAAAAAGAAATCCAAGTGTCAAGGTCAAATTATACAAGTTTAAAAGAATCTTTTTTTCTGTATTAAACACAAAAAGTGTAAATAACTGTTGAACGTTTTATATTTCAAAACCCCTAAGTATTAAGATCATCCAATGTAAATTTGAAAAGAAATCTAAGTGTCAAGGTCAAATAATGCAAGTTTAAAAAAAAAATCTTTTTTTCTGTATTAAACACGAAAAGTGTAAATAGCTGCTAAATTTTTATATTTCAAAACCCCTAAGTATTAAGATCATCCAATGTAAGTTTGAAAAGAAATCTAAGTGTCAATGTCAAATAATGCAAGTTTAAAAAATCTTGTTTAAAGTAAATTTGAAGCAAATGTTTGAAAAACGTTCTAAGTCCTAAAATATTAATTAAGGGGAAGTTTTAACACTTAAAATTTTTACAAGTCCAATGTAAAGTAAAATAAAGAAATGTTGTTGCTTGTTGGAACAGTAACAAAAGAATGATGGGTTTGAAAAATTTTCTAAGTCCTAAAATATTAATTATTGGGAAGTTTTAAGACTTAAAATTTTTACAAGTCCAATGTAAGATAAAATAAAGAAAGAAGGGTTGTTGTCTGTTGGAACAGTGGCGAAAGAATAATGGAATTCAAACTCGCAGCAAAAAAGAAACTTGATATTGTAAAATAAATGTTGAAGCAAATGTTTGAAAAATTTTCTAAGTCCTAAAGTATTAATTATTGGGAGGTTTTAACTCTTAAAACTTTTACAAGTCCAATGTAAAGTAAAATAAAAAGAAGTGTTGTTGCCTGTTGGAACAGTAACAAAAGAATGATGAATTTAAACAATTTTCTAAGTCCTAAAAAAATGGATTATAGAGAAGTTTTAACACTTAAAATTTTTACAAGTCAAATGTAAAGTAAAATAAAGAAAGAAGTATTGTTGCCTGTTGGAACAGTGGTAAATGAATGATGGAAAGTAAACTCGCAGCAAAAAGAAACTTGATATTGTAAAATAAATGTTAAAGCAAATGTTTCAAAAATTTGCTAAGTCCTAAAGTATTAATTATTGTAAAGTTTTAACACTTGAAATTTTTACAAGTCCAACGTTAAGTAAAATAAAGAAAGAAATGTTGTTGCCTGTTGGAACAGTGGCGAAAGAATGATAGAAACCAAACCCGCAGCAAGGGTCCTGTGGTTTAGGAGGGGGTAAGCGGGGGGGGGGATGATGACCTCGAGCCGAGTTGGGGTCTGGGATCTGCGCGTGTGGTTCTGCATTAGTTGCTCGCTAGACAGTGAGGTGGTAACATGTTCAGAAGGCGCCCTGAACATTTTATCATTTTTGCTGTTTGGTGAAAATATCTTGGTGTTATTTGTACAATAACATCTTGATGTAGAACTGATTAATTTTAAGGCATGGTAGTTGTTTGTGCTTGTAGATACCCTAGGGTTTGTAGTTTGTTTTTAGTTTGCTGGTTTGGTACTTAGTATTAATTTAAAATCTTTCTTTTACTTACAATATATTTTGCCTGGAGTGTTTAAGTTTAAAGTAATATTTTGTTTTTAAGAATGTTATATGATATGTTTTTAATACCTTTCTATTCCAACTTCCTTTTTCCAACAAGCTTGTTGAGGGCATTCCCTCTCTTGTCTTGTATTCCTTTTTAGTTAGGGACACCTTTCAATTCCAATTTCCTTTCCTTTTTTCCCTTCCATCTTTTGCACGGTAAAACCAATTAATTTATGGTAAAACCGGCTACCGCTTTTGTAGTGATTACGCACACCAAAGCGGGTCACTTACAACCTCTATACGTGCTGGATGGGTAGTTCGCCTACCTCCGGAGTTTCGCTAGACCTCAGCTGTACTGCGTCGCTAATGGCGAGTCACTGGCTCCTTTAGTGTTAGGAAATAAAAACATATTTGTATAACATTTTTCCAAAATTTAATTAAGCAACGTGCTATTTCAGAATAACATTTTTTGTTTTAGCTTAGCGTTGTGCGCTTATGATGAGGTGTGTGAGTTCGCTTACGTGATGATTACACCGTAATCATGATGTGCAGCGCTGGGCTGTTTAGCTTTTTTACTTATCTTTTACTTTTTATTTATTATTTCTTTTAACTTAATTTTTTTTATTAATTGATCAACTCTAGGCAGGTTGTATTGTAAATTAGCTTTTCTTCTTTTAGGTTTCCGGGGGTGTACGGTTCTGTAAAACCATACACCCCCATTTTCTTTTTAATTAATGAATGACCTTGACCTACTTATTTTCAAGGTCAACCAAAAGAGTTAGCGAAAATTTCTAAGTCCCAAGGTTATTTTTATGTAAATTGTTCCGAACCCTATCATGTGGGTATTCAAATTATTTTAAAAATATCTAGTTGAATAAATGCAAAATAAACTACACTTGTTTTAAATATAAACATTTTATTAAATGATGTTACCAAACCTTTTTGTTTGTCTTTTCATTCTGCTTATTTTAAATACCTACATGATAGGATTTGGAAACATATAAAGAAAAATATGATTTAAAAGATTTTTTTTCAGTTTTTGAGCTATAACTTTTATACCTTTGGTTTTATCGAAAAATGTTACTGGACCTTTTTTGTTTGCCTTTTTATTCTGCGTAATTTGAGTACCCGCACGATAGATTTAGAGCATTTTTGTTATATCCACTGCCACCGTGTACGGCGACGTAGCTCAAAAGTTGAACGGCGACGATATCAAGTGGGGGCCCCCCATTTCGCAAACTTACTCTAAACCTATTGTGCGGGTACTCAAATTACGCGAAATGAAAAGACAAACACAAAAGGTCCAGTAACATTTTTCGATAAATCCAACGGTATAAAAGTTATAACGAAAAACTAAAGTTTCAAGGTCATTTAAAACTTTTACAAAACCTATCATGTGGTTACTCAAGTTACGTGGAATAAAAAAACAAACAAAAATGTTCAGTAACATTTTTCTATAAAACCAACGGTGTAGAAGTTATTACGCGAAAACTTAAGATTTAAAACCGTCCAGGTTACAAAACGTCCAGGTGACCTGGACGTTTTAGTAAAAACGTCCAGGCTACAAAATATTGTTAATTTCTTACAAAATAATGTTGATTTTATAACAAATGTTACCGAAGCTTGTTGTTGGTCTCATAATTTAAGTACTCACAAAATAAGGGTTGGAAACTTATAAAGTAAAATATAAAATGTTGGAAAATACTTTTTTTTTAGTTTTTGCGTTATAACTTGTATACCGTTGGTTTTATCAAAAACTGTTACTGGACATGTTTTGTTCGTCTTTTTATTCCGAATAATTTGAGTATATGCATGATAGGTTTGGAGCAATTTTGTAAAAGGGGGGGGGGAAATTGCAAAATTACTCTAAACCTATTGTGCGGTAACTCAAATTGCGGGGAGTGAAAAGACAAACACAAAAGGTCCAGTAACATTTTTCGATAAATCCAACGGTATAAAAGTTATAACGAAAAAACTAAAGTTTCAAGGTCATTTAAAACTTTTACAAAACCTATCATGTGGTTACTCAAGTTATGTGGAATAAAAAAAAACAAACAAAAATGTTCAGTAACATTTTTCTATAAAACCAACGGTGTAGAAGTTATAACGCGAAAACTTAAGATTTAAAACCGTCCAGGTTACAAAACGTCCAGGCTACAAAATATTGTTAATTTCTTACAAAATAATGTTGATTTTATAACAAATGTTACCGAAGCTTGTTGTTGGTCTCATAATTTAAGTACTCACAAAATAAGGGTTGGAAACTTATAAAGTAAAATATAAAATGTTGGAAAATACTTTTTTTAGTTTTTGCGTTATAACTTGTATACCGTTGGTTTTATCAAAAACTGTTACTGGACATGTTTTGTTCGTCTTTTTATTCCGAATAATTTGAGTATATGCATGATAGGTTTGGAGCAATTTTGTAAAAGGGGGGGGGGTGTTGCAAAATGACTCAAAACCTATTGTGCAGGTACTCAAATTACAAGGAATGAAAAGACAAACACAAAAGGTCCAGTAACATTTTTCGATAAATCCAACGGTATAAAAGTTATAACGAAAAAACTAAAGTTTCAAGGTCATTTAAAACTTTTACAAAACCTATCATGTGGTTACTCAAGTTACGTGGAATAAAAAAACAAACAAAAATGATCAGTTACATTTTTCTATAAAACCAACGGTGTAGAAGTTATAACGCGAAAACTTAAGATTTAAAACCGCCCAGGTTACAAAACGTCCAGGTAACCTGGACGTTTTAGTAAAAACGTCCAGGCTACAAAATATTGTTAATTTCTTACAAAATAATGTTGATTTTATAACAAATGTTACCGAAGCTTGTTGTTGGTCTCATAATTTAAGTACTCACAAAATAAGGGTTGGAAACTTATAAAGTAAAATATAAAATGTTGGAAAATACTTTTTTTAGTTTTTGCGTTATAACTTGTATACCGTTGGTTTTATCAAAAAATGTTACTGGACATGTTTTGTTCGTCTTTTTATTCCGAATAATTTGAGTATTTGCATGATAGGTTTGGAGCAATGTTGTAAAAGGGGGGGGATGGGGGGGGGGAGAAGGGGGGGGAGGGGGTGGGAGGGGGAGGGGGGGGAGGGGAGGGGGGGGAGGGGGTGAGGGGGGGGGGGGGGGGGAGGGGGGGGAGGGGGGAAGGGGGGGGGAGGGGCGTGGGATGGGGGAGGGGGGGGGGGCAAAATTGCAAAATTACTCTAAACCTATTGTGCGGGTACTCAAATTACGCGGAATGAAAAGACAAACACAAAAGGTCCAGTAACATTTTTCGATAAATCCAACGGTATAAAAGTTATAACGAAAAAACTAAAGTTTCAAGGTCATTTAAAACTTTTACATTACCTATCATGTGGTTACTCAAGTTACGTGGAATAAAAAAAACAAACAAAAATGTTCAGTAACATTTTTCTATAAAACCAACGGTGTAGAAGTTATAACGCGAAAACTTAAGATTTAAAACCGTCCAGGTTACAAAACGTCCAGGTAACCTGGACGTTTTAGTAAAAACGTCCAGGCTACAAAATATTGTTAATTTCTTACAAAATAATGTTGATTTTATAACAAATGTTACCGAAGCTTGTTGTTGGTCTCATAATTTGAGTACTCACAAAATAAGGGTTGGAAACTTATAAAGTAAAATATAAAATGTTGGAAAATACTTTTTTTTAGTTTTTGCGATATAACTTGTATACAGTTGGTTTTATCAAAACATGTTACTGGACATGTTTTGTTCGTCTTTTTATTCCGAATAATTTGAGTATATGCATGATAGGTTTGGAGCAATTTTGTAAAAGGGGGGGGGGTTGCAAAATGACTCAAAACCTATTGTGCAGGTACTCAAATTACAAGGAATGAAAAGACAAACAAAAAAGGTCCAGTAA